>JAOTOL010001538.1:765000-1275000 GCA_034440575.1 Imbricaverruca yamaguchii
GCATCAGGTCGAGCGGTCAAGATCCGGAGTGATGTTGTCATCAAACAGCATCACTCCGGAAGCCTCGACACCGTATCAGGTCATCGGACAACACCACTCTGGAAGCCTCGACACCGCGTCAGGTCGAGCGGTCAAGATCCGGTTGATTGATTATTTGGGCTTAAGGGCCGACAACAAGGTCATTTAGCGCCCATGGTCAAGATCCGGAGTGATGTTATCATCGGATAACACAACTCTGGAAGCCTCGACACCTCATCATGTCCCCAGACAACACCACTCCGTGGACTGCTTCATCACGAGGCGGTGACAATCGCCAGCCGTATCGGCCGGCGCCCGCCTATTGTTCGCCGGCGGGATCGGCGGCAAACGGGCGCGCCGGGGCCAGCGCCGCCCGGGTGGCCGGGTATCACCATCACGGCGTCACGGCGTCACGGCATCACGGCGCCGACCGCAGACGAGCCGAGCGGCAGTCGACGCGAGGTCGGCCCGCTCCCACAGCGCAGTGCCGCCCGGTCGGAGGTCACCGGTGCAAGGGCGCCGGCCGGCGCCGAGCGACTTGTTAGCGCGTCGCCGATTGGACGCCGGCCGGCCGGGCGCCGGCCACGGCTGGGCGGCGGCAGCTCACGCACGCTCGTCGATCCGCTACTAATGACGTCGTCAAATTGCGCGCCGGCCTTGTATTTGATGCGTGATTGAAGACATTCTGGAGAACGATTAACGTCGAAGGTCTTCAGAGACGGGAGCATGCCCAATCCCCGCAAAACTATGTTGTTAACCACTACATTTACGCTTAATTGACTCGTCGCTGTTTCATCTATGGTTCGTATCGATGGCATCCCATTCATCTCATGGAACAGCTGCCTGATATTGATACCCGGTTATCACATGGGATCACGTATCACGTGTCGTGTTGCAGCTGTCACGGGTGTCCTGCGCCCAACCGACCAGAAAAAGGTGTGGTTTCCATTGGCCTCTCTAATATATTCTGGACGCGTTGGCGGCGCTTTATGTGCGTCACGTATCCGCAAGCCAAATATCAGCAGCACGTGGCACACGGTCTGCACCGACAACTACTCGTGATTGACAATGCATTTCCAACATATGACGTCTAAAAACGCCGCGAATTCGAGTCATGCAGCTTCTTGCCAAATGAAGTAGCAAGCCCTGGCGGCCGATGGTGGAATGGACAGAAGTGAACGGCCCACTTGATGGCAACAGTCCAGTTTGGTAGGACGAGTATGCTGCCTGTGTTGCACCTGTCCTGTAGGCAGGTTGCTTCAGAAAAAGAAAACAGGACGAATTGTACGGTATTACATACAGGCGGGGGCGTAGAGGCGACAGGAAAAGTGAGGGTGGGGGAGGTATCTAGAAGGCGTCATTTCCCAGAGGGGCTCCAGTAACTGAAAAATAAGGGGATGCGCTCAATAAGGAGATGCACTCAACTGCCATTGGGTGGGGACCTTTTCTCAGAGGGGCGCCTTCGGCAGGAAATGTCAATAGGAGGGATTCACTCGAACTTCAGTCAGAGGGGGGCCGCCGAAGTGCAGGGGGACCAGTCACCCTCTCCTCTCCGCTAACTATGCACATGCATGCGGGCTTGTAGGGCGCAAGTTGTCAAAATTGCCTTCAGTCCCGCTGTCTTGAACGACGTCAGGGGATAAGAACTATTCCGCTGTCGCGCATGGTAGTCCATAATCAACTTTTTGGACGGTGTTTCCTTTTTCCAACAGTTATAACTTAGATTTTAGTTCGGAACGCACCATATGTCTGCTTAGCGACGTATCGTACGCCAATGATGAACTTCCTTCGTCCATATTATTGATTACCGACTGGAAGCGTGCATTACCTGAATTTTTGCATGTAGGACGCACGAGAGCCGGTGGAACATTTTGTAATGTCGGGCTCTCCACCATGTCAAACGAAAATAAGTGGACCGCAAATGGACGTAAAACTAAACTAAAATCTGACCCGGTTCCTCAAAACGCTATTACTAGTTCATAATATGTAGCATAAAAACTGAGAGCTAGCGCTATAGTATGCGCATTTTACTATGACGATCATTTCTTATTGGTATATATAACCGCAGATGTTCACCTGCGCCATACATTCATTCGTGTGTTCATGATCGTCTCGGGCCTGGCTCCATGTATACGATATGGACGGCAGGCTGTCAGAAGAGCAGACTCGACGGTAAAAGCAGCCTGTCTGACTAATGACTGCTGGAGGCTCTGGATGCCTGGCTGTCAGAAGAGCAGACCAGATAGATGAAGCCGCTTGTCTGACTGATGACTGCTGGGGCTTGGGATGCCTGGATGTCATAAGAGCAGACCAGACGAATGAAGCCGCTTTTCTCAATGACTGATGGGGGCTCGGGATGCCTGGACTGAGGTCAGGAGAGCAGACCGGACAGATGAAGTCGCCTTTCTGACTGACGGCTGCTGGAGGCTCGGGACACGCTCATGGCCCTGGAGGCGCCGCACCGGCTACATGATGCCGCGCCGGGCAATGCTCGCCCGGCGCGGCCGACCCCGGGTCAAGGCTGGGCGACGCCCGCAGGCAGAGAGCGCGGGCCGCCGTCAGCGGTCGGCGTCCGCCCAGGCGAGCATTTAGCAAGAAACCGCGGATACTCGCAGTGAAAGTGGCCGTCGGGGTGGCTGAGACAAAGCCGGGCTGTGTTTGCGTTAGAATGGGCGGCTGGTGAGGTAACGCGAGGGTCAGCCGCGTCGGTCAGGGGTGGCGACCCGCACTGCCGCGGCCGGCACGGCTGTGGCGGGGGCGGCCGCAGTGCCCGCGGACGTCGGGCAGTCAGCCAGCCGTGAAACAACTCTGTCAGCCGGCCGCGAGACTACTCTGTCAGCAGACCACGAGACTACTCTGTCAGCAGACCACGAGACCACTCTATCAGCCGGCCGGGGAACAACTCTGTAAGCAGGCCGCTAGACAACTGTCAGCCGGCCGCGAGACTACTCTGTTAGCAGACCACGAGACCACTCTGTCAGCAGACCACGAGACCACTCTGCCAGCAGACCACGAGACCACTGTCAGCAGACCACGAGACCACTCTATCAGCCGGCCGGGGAACAACTCTGTAAGCAGGCCGCTGGACAACTGTCAGCCGGCCGCGAGACTACTCTGTTAGCAGACTACGAGACCACTCTGTCAGCAGACCACGAGACCGCTCTGTCAGCAGACCACGAGACCACTCTGTCAGCCGGTCGGGGAACAACTCTGTAAGCAGGCCGTTGTACAACTGTCAGCAGACCACGAGACCACTCTGTCAGCAGACCACGAGACCACTCTGTCAGCCGGCCGGGGGACAACTCTGTAAGCAGGCCGCTGGACAACTGTCAGCCGGCCGCTGGACAACTGTGTCAGCCGACCACGAGACCACTCTGTCAGCCGACCACGAGACCACTCTGTCAGCAGACCACGAGACCACCGTGTCAGCAGCCGGCCGCTGGACAGCCCTGTCAGCCATTCGGGGACAACTGTGTCAGCCGGCCGCGGGGAAACTGTCAGCCGACCACACGACAATTCCGTCAGCCAGCCGTGAGACACCTCTGTCAGCTAGCCAGGGGACAACTATGTCAGCCGGCCGTGAAAATCCTCTGTCAGCCAGCCGCGAGACACTTTGTCAGCCGACAGTGAGACACCTGTCAGCCGGCCAAGAGATACCTCTGTCAGCCAGCCGGGAGATACCTCTGTCAGCCGGCCGCGAGACACCTTCGTCAACCAGCCGGGGGATACCTCTGTCAGCCAGCCAGGGGACACCTCTGTCAACCAGCCGGGGGATACCTCTGTCAGTTAGCCGGCTGGGGGACACCTCTGTCAGCCTGCCGGGAGACACCTCTGTCAACCTGCCGGGGGACACCTCTGTCAGCCGGCCGCGAGACACCTCTGTCAACCAGCCGGGAGACACCTCTGTCAGCCAGCCAGGGGACACCTTTGTCAACCAGCCAGGGGACACCTTTGTCAACCAGCCAGGGGACACCTTTGTCAACCAGCCGGGGGACACCTCTGTCAGTTAGCCTGCCGGGAGACACCTCTGTCAGCCTGCCGGGAGACACCTCTGTCAGCCTGCCGGGGGACACCTCTGTCAGCCTGCCGAGGGACACCTGTCAGCCTGCCGGGGGACACCTCTGTCAGCCTGCCGGGGGACACCTCAGTCAGCCAGCCCCGAGACACCTCTGTCAGCCGGTCACGGGCGCCACCCGGTGTGAAATTCACAGGCATCCGAGCGACAGAGCGCGCGATGACGAAGTGCGCCTGAAGTAATCAAAATATGCTGGAATGAATTGATTGTTTGTCTCAGCATGAACACGTTAGTCAGCCACCTTCTTAAGAGAGAACAAATCTTAATATATCTTAATACACGGGGTGTTGTAGTCACGCTAACATGACGCTATTGCTCATTCCAGATCCACCGGCCTGTATGTGCATGTTCATGTACATAATGCTCAGGCATATATTTGGCATTTTCTTCCATATTTTACGAGAAAAAAAATTATAACACTGAAACGAAAAAATGAACTTTGTAGATGTGGCCTATTAATTTCATTATTCTTCAATACTCGTTTATCGCAAAAGGTCTTAATGAAGTTAGTCATTGGGCAAGCAATACACTCGAAACAATCAAACGGAACTATCGCTCTGAAAGAGATTAAACAACACATTATAGCGCAGTCCAAATGTGTGATCAGATATGCCCTCCACTCATTAAAGCATTTCCTCCATGTGTCAGTGAATTGAGACCTCAACGAGCCGCCAAGGTGACCTGTAATTGCCTTACACACGAGCCGACGCACCCATCGATCACTCCGGTGGATCACAGTGACAAACACAGTGACACAGTGACGCGGTGGTTCCTATGAGGTAACAGGAGCAATCTCAGCCACCAATGTCAATCACTTCAACCGTGTCACCTCTGCAGCCGCAAACGTTGGCAGGTTGCCCGGCAGCTCGGCCACAGACGCCAGGGCCGTTCCCGGCGTTTGTGACGCGGCGGACGCGCCTTTCGCAGCACGTTTTGCGCCACGTGGGCCTGCCGCGTCACGCCGTTATCCCACGACTGGTGGCCGTAATTTCGGCGGAACGCTACTCAGCCGACACAGGTGAACAATACGCCATTGTGTCGGCCCGCCGACCGCCAATCGCGACAGCGTGTTCTGCCCTGGTGTGCGCCGCATCCCTGTTCTGCGCTGGCGGTTTGTCGGCAGAGTTGAACAGTTAGCGTGACACTCGAATACGCTATGAAGCTGTGACATCTTCATTTGTGCGGGGTGCACGTATTATATCGTTTCCGAAGGACTCCAACCCTGGCGAACCACTCGGTGCGGCAAGCAGCTCGCTGGCAGAACAATTACAAGAAGCGCATATTAGATATTATCGTTGATTGATGGCACCACGCCGAGGAGCTGTTTCTCTCGAGTATCGAGAACATGATCACATCTGATGTATTACCATACAGTGCATACAGTACTTTATAATGGATGAAATGTAAAGAAACTGCTTAACTCTTGGATAAGTTGTCCATGATGCTAACTTTCTTGATTTTGTATTTGATCAGATTACATCTCAGCTAGCAGCAGATGTTTGCATCATAGGCACTGGATCAACCCACAATCCAAATAAGTTTGGATTGAGGGTGGAGTAGGAGTGGGAGGCATGACCATGTTTGACCCATTCTTTTCATGCAGCACCCATACATATGACGTTAAACTTCACGACGCTTTGGAAGAACGCGTCCACCCCACACCCCAACCCCCACCACCCCCACCACCCAATTTCACGTTGTTCATGGGTGTCTGTCAACCGGCACGCAGCACTACGTCACGTTTCCGCGAACCATTTCTAGCCGCAGCCTTCGTTCTAGTCGCGGCCTCACGGTCTGCCCGAGCGCGGTATCGTCGCAATCTGCACGGCGGGGCGACCGTTAGCTATGACCGAGGGGACGCCGTGCTGACCTTCTGGCAGTCGTTTCACACTGAAGCGTGACGTGAGCACATCCCGCAGCACGTACTCCAGCAAACTTTCATCACACAACGAGCATGCATCAAACGGCGCGCCGTGCCAACAAATCCCGGGCCATGCTGAGATGATTATCCGTATCACGGGCTTGATGAGTGTGCTCGACGAGGCGCGCCGTGGTGCAAATCTTCTGACCGTGTTGTGCTCCGTCTTGGCGAGGCGCGCCGTGGTGCACCTCTTCTGACCGTGTTGTGCTCCGTCTTGGCGAGGCGCGCCGTGGTGCACCTCTTCTGACCGTGTTGTGCTCCGTCTTGGCGAGGCGCGCCGTGGTGTACCTCTTCTGACCGTGTTGTGCTCCGTCTTGGCGAGGCGCGCCGTGGTGCACCTCTTCTGACCGTGTTGTGCTCCGTCTTGGCGAGGCGCGCCGTGGTGCACCTCTTCTGACCGTGTTGTGCTCCGTCTTGGCGAGGCGCGCCGTGGTGCACCTCTTCTGACCGTGTTGTGCTCCGTCTTGGCGAGGCGCGCCGTGGTGCACCTCTTCTGACCGTGTTGTGCTCCGTCTTGGCGAGGCGCGCCGTGGTGCACCTCATCTGATCGTGTTGTGCTGCGTCTCGGCGAGGCGCGCCGTGGTGCACCTCATCTGATCGTGTTGTGCTCCATCTTGGCGAGGCGCGCCGTGGTGCACCTCTTCTGACCGTGTTGTGCTCCGTCTTGGCGAGGCGCGCCGTGGTGCACCTCATCTGATCGTGTTGTGCTCCGTCTCGGCGAGGCGCGCCGTGGTGCACCTCATCTGACCGTGTTGTGCTCCATCTTGGCGAGGCGCGCCGTGGTGCACCTCTTCTGACCGTGTTGTGCTCCGTCTTGGCGAGGCGCGCCGTGGTGCACCTCTTCTGACCGTGTCGTGCTCCGTCTCGGCGAGGCGCGCCGTGGTGCACCTCTTCTGACCGTGTTGTGGCTCCGTCTCGGCGAGGCGCGCCGTGGTGCACATCTTCTGACCGTGTTGTGGCTCCGTCTTGGCGAGGCGCGCCGTGGTGCACTTCTTCTGACCGTGTTGTGCTCCGTCTTTTCAGCGTGAATCGCAGCAGCTGACGGGGATATTGAGGCCGAGATGGCGGCGATGGCTCCGCACAGAATTGGTGAGATATAAGATGTGCAAACATTGCACACTAGTACACAACCAGTAGACAGTGTGCG
The DNA here is from genome assembly GCA_034440575.1 of Imbricaverruca yamaguchii. Taxonomy (NCBI): domain Eukaryota; kingdom Metazoa; phylum Arthropoda; class Thecostraca; family Neoverrucidae; genus Imbricaverruca; species Imbricaverruca yamaguchii. Next base: position 772,162 of record JAOTOL010001538.1, read on the forward strand.
AACAGGGTGTACCAGTAGATAACCAGTAAACAGTGTCCAGACGGTGTACCAGTAAACAACCATTGGACAATGTGCAGGCAGTGCATACCAGTAGACAACCAAGGACAATGTGCAGGCAGTCTTTACCAGTAGACACCAGTAGGCAGTGTACAGACAGTGTGCACTAGAAGACAACCGGTAGATAATGTGCATCTGAAGCTGGTACGTTAGTGCAAACATGTGGATTATCGAAAGACAAAACGGCATACATCCATCAGATATATAGACGTACTATGTCAGCTCACATTCCCAAATTTACTTTCCAAACCGAATCAAACAGACCATAGATTGTCCGGGCGGTGCGTGCGTCTAAATGGACAATGAACTGTTGTTGTTTGAATGTCCGAACGCAAATAACATGCAAGCGAGGCCCATCGTCGGCTATCAAACCGTAGCCAAGTCACGTGAAACGTTCACGCTGTACACACAATGACATCGATGCCTCACTACAGTTCGAAACTATCGCTTGTTCTCCGTGGACGAGGTCATCGTGCCGGTCAACACCAGTCCAGAAACAGACCTCCGATGACAGCCATGTGCAGGCGCGTGGGACCCCCAGGCCCCGGCTGAGATGCCACGGCACACCCAAGCGCAGCGCGAGAATGACCCGGTCACGACCGGGGTTAATTCAGCCGCCGACCCGGCTCTTCGATGCCGCTGCCACCACCGATGGCGATCGCTTTCCACGGCTGACAGCTGGGTGGATCTGGACAGGACCGCGACATCGTCTGGGAATGCAGGGTGCGCTTCGAGACGATTTCAGTGCGGCGGGACCATTACCGCACCGCCGTGTCGCGCGCGCGGCCAAGTTTCCCCATCCCGGGTCGAACTGGCGGACGAGCGTCGCCACCCCTCATCCCGGCTGATTTGTGCGACTCATGGCCCCGAGCAACGGCGCCATATCGCGCACAAACAGCGGTGACGTCACGGTTTCGTCACCTCCCAACGCGCGCTACGAAAACAATTATTCCGATTCCAGTGTGCTCACAGATTGGTGAGGCCAAAGGGCAATTGTCGTTTCAACACGGCCGGGTGGCCGCATCTCCCGCCCGCGGAAAGACGCGCCGCGTCTGCCGGGCCGGGCCGTTCCTCATGCCGCGCGGCCACCGCGGCGCGGCGACAGCTGGTGATTCTCGGGTCGCCCGGCGGCTGCGTTGCGAAAAGCACGCCACGATAATGGGGTGCATATGTCGCTGACGGCCGTCACCGGTGGCGCAAATTGGTGGCGCGTCACACCGCCTGGCCGATGGACGGACGTGGGCCGGCGAGGTGGGATGTCGGCCCGAGAATACTATCTCTCTCTCGGGCCGACGCAATTTGAGGCCTGCTTAGCATAAAGGCGGCGCTTAAGCACCTGTTTTGGTTCCTCGGCTCGTCTGGGGATCGGCGCAAACGGTCGTGGCTAATGACCGACTCGGCTGAATCTGGCCAGCTGATGCCGACGTTCACTGCCGCGGGCAACGCCCCAGGACACGTCGTTCGCGCTTCCCTGTCCGTGGTGCTCGCCAAGGGTGGTTCAAGGTTTCCGGTGGTCATTCTGAGAAAATGGAGACATAGTGAATGCGTCAGGCTGGCCAGCCGTCATGGGTCAAATATCAGAACGTGCCAGACCGGCTAGCTGTCCTGGGTCAAATCTCACGTTGTGCCAGACCGGCCAGCTGTCATGAGTCAAATCTCACGGTGTGCCAGACCTGCCAGCTGTCATGGGTCAAATATCACGGTGTGCCAGATCAGCCAGCTCCCCTGCGTCTAATCTCATGGTGTGCCAGACCTGCCAACCATCATGAGTCAAATTTCACGATGTGCTAGACGGGCCAGCTGTCATGGGTCAAATCTTACGGTGCGCCAGGTCGGCCTGAGTCAAATCTCACAAATCACCGTGGCTGTGCTTCAATCCTTAATACCAGATACCAGATGCGAACTGAGAAACCTCCCGAATGGTACCTGGCACCGCAATGTGAATTGTTCTGGAATTAAACGTAACCCACCACCAGCTGCAGACTACACCACATCTCTCATCTTTTCTCACCGGGAATATGTGCAAACCATCACTGGTAGCGGGCCTGAGCTCTCGGTACGCTCAAATGAACACCAAGCCACCTATGGCGAAATGCCACGTGACAGGGCATCTTGAGACATTCTGTGGTGACAATCATGGTATGCAACTGTTCACGAGTTATGTGTGATGCTGGTACACATTATGTCAGACGTAGAATTTAGCGCGCCTGTGTGCTAATATATTGCATGAATCGGCCAAAGATAATTGTTCTGTACATGACCTCATTTAATGCCTTTTAAGTCAAAGGCATAATAAATCCAAAGTTCAGCATTTATTTTGTAGGGAGACGATTGCAGGCCATTTTGTTCTCACTCGCGCAGTTATTAAGATGCGTTGGTGTGAAATAAAATTTAGAAGTACATTGGATTTCCAGCATGTGTCTTGAATCCTAATCAGCAAAAAAGAGTACTCACTTTCTCAACTGATATGACCCAGCATACGCAATGGCGATGTTAGCAGCAGAGCTAATTAGTATTTAGTTTCTTCTTCTTTTCTGCCACATGCATGGCAAATTAAAACCACCAGGTGACTGGTAGTAGGACATGACCGGCATCCTACTATAAGCACCGCCGTCACGCGAGCCAGTCGTTTTGTAACCAACACAAGAGCACATTAGTTTCCGCCTTGTCAGAGCGTCGCTCTGCGTCCATTTCCACACCTCTCCCACATTGGTGTTTTCACTGATGTGATGCATGGCGGGCCCTTGAGTCATGACCCTCTGTGTGCTCTGGCGACCATAACATCGTTAAATGTGTCGACCAATTTGCATAATGAGATGGGAGTTGCACGTCCCGCTTTTCCAGCCATATTCAAAGGTGTAATGCGTTGTCATACTCGAGTAAACTCTTTGTTTTCTGATTATATCGCAAAGACGTAGCGTAATGATCCGAAGAATGGTGTTACACCGGCTTTTGATGCCACAATGTCGCGGTGGTTGGCCCACGTGTTTCGTACTCTGTCATGCAGTAAGTACTTTCGAAGTGTACATAACACTGGCGCTTGTGTTGATTTATCAGCATGCAACCGGGGCTGTATGAGCGAACATGCATGCCTGTTGTCACAAAATGACAATAAACACGGACGAACATCACTGTACGGGTCACGCACGCTCAGCAACAGACCAGGACACCTTGCAACGCTCATTCTGGACGAATTGTAAGTGCGTTGGCTGATATATTTTCATGACTGGAAATTTCCCACACGTACACCCACACGCCCCGTGCGACCTTAATTGGACCGGCACGACTTTGTGGATGACACTCCGTTGTGGCGTGTTCTTGCTGGACGGACCGGGCGAGAACAATGCCGTGCAGCACTCTTCTCTGCACCTGTGCCGACGTGGTGACACGCATCTGACCCGCAGGCAACGCGGAGGGGAGATAAGTGCACACACTACGGAATGTCTAATTCACTGGTTGTATGTCGGCTGCATGGCACATGTAGGACGTCTGGAGTCGTTTCGTGGCGTGATTGTCACGCAAATATACTCTTCATTTCTGGTTGCCTGAAGGTGGCGCATGTTAACGATGAAACAGGGAGCAAGTTGATGTCAAGAATATATGTTATTGGGATGATATAAAATTTATACAAAGTTGTGAAATTTCTCCACGCGCCCTTTTATTTGCTACATTACTGATTGTACACCTTCACTGGTGTATTTCCTCTCCGCTGCGAGGTACCACACTCAAAGCCGATTGCTAGGCTCAATTTGTAGAAAGATTTTGACGTAAGACTCGATAGAGTTCCCTTCGTCAGGCTTTCGCATGTTTCTCATAGTTACCGGTCCCTAATTGTAACTTTTATATGTTATGAAATGCACAGCGGTCCACGGGCTCCAGAACAGTGCTTAGTGTTTTACTGGCTAAGTGTTTGGCTATTACAGCAGGTCACCATGTTGTGAAAAAGACGGAGAAGGAAAGGCTTGAAAGCGGCTTGGGGTGCCCCCACACTTGTGACAAATGTTCCATCACAAGAAATGCCATTCTCGTGACCTATAATTGTCCGGTTTTCACAGCGCGCTGTCAAAGGTTGGCCTGAGCGGAAGTGACGCATCCGGCGTCACTGTCGCAGAGTCAGCCGCCGCCGGTCTGGCCACCATGTGACGCGTTTGAGTGTGCTCGGCAGTGGCGTACGTCGCGCTGGCCACGGCGGTGGGAGTGTCGTACCTGACGCACGGCCAGCGGCCGCCGCCGAACTACAGCTTCGACGCGCTACCCAACACCACCTTCTCGTGCGATGGACGCGTCGTGGGCGGCTACTACGCCGACGTGGAGGCCGGCTGCCAGATGTTCCACGTGTGCGGCACGTCACAGGTCAGAGGTCGGCCGACGCGCCGTCCGAGGCGAGACGCGCGAGCGAACACGCCGCCAGACCGGACGACAGACCCGAGCTCGCTGCCGCCACGGCCGGAGACTGACCCGCGACCTGACGGTGACCTGACGGTGACCTGACGGTGACCTGACGGTGACCCGGGGGCGACCTGACGGTGACCTGACGGTGACCCGACAGCGACTCGGCGTCGACCCGACGGTGGTCTGATGGCGACCGCGGAAGTGGGTGTGCGAACTGCCGGTCGCGGTTCTCTGACATGTCGCTTGGGTAGACACGCTTAGTGTGCGAGTCGTAGTGGACTCTGTGACAGGTCTATCAACTCGCTATAGAGATGTGGACGCTAAGTAAGCAAGGCTATTGGAGTCGAAACGCAGGTGGACGTTGCGTTTCCGAGCTTCTTCAGATGGTGCGGATAAAACAGCTGATTGTGCGTGGTTACCATCGGTTCTCACCGAGATAACAGCCGCGTGCAATATGCGTGCAGGGCTGTTTGCGACCGGCCCATACAACTGATAAATGACTGCGATGATGGGTGATGAGTGACTGTAACTGCTCCTTGAACTCATCTCGTTACCTCTCTTTTTGTCGGGCAGTGACGACACGACAAGTCACTACTTACAAAGCTTTTTGAGTTGTGCCAACATTGTTCTAGCCCCCAGGACTAACACCGACGACGCCCGGCGACAGCGACGGACTTGGCGACATCGCTTCAGACACCGATATCGGAACTATGTAGCCAAAGTGTGAAGCGGTACAATGCGCTCTAGCTTTTTCACAGCTCGCCTCTCACTTCCTGTCACTGTAAGGCGAACTGCATCCCTGCAAAACAGTCTCGCTTGATCCTCCATCATCCACCGCATGCTGAAGACAGTGCGAAGGGTGACACAGATGCGCCATTTTGGGTACTATGCTGATGCATTGCTGCATTGCGCTCTATAAAACGTTATGGAACGTATGCCCTGCGAAAAGCCTAGACAAACGGACAAGTTCACTACCGCCTGAGCAAGTTCTTCGCCTGTACAAAGAAGCATGCAGCTATTGTAAGCTAGCTGACGAATGAGGGGAGGAAAGGCCGGTGTCGGCCAGGACCACGGCTTGTGGTGTGGACTATGGAAACTGTTCACATTGACCGCAGTCTTAACAGTAATGTAGCCACGTCATGCTCTTATGCATCCACCCAAATGCGTGTTATCTACAGAAGATCACAATAAAACTGACAGAGATTAATAGGTAAGTGAATACACACTTTAATCACTTTAGTGAAGTGCATTATTTTTTATCGCCACTGTGAAGGAACCTAAAACTTGTAGGGAACGAAACCAAATATTGCAAAACAAAAAGTTCACTCTCCACTCAATATCTACAAGTTCCGAGGCCCCATATTTACAAACTGTATCGATGACGCTACTCTGCTCACTAAAACGTGCCGTGCGCCCCTAGATGCACTGCTAACGCCTGTCACCACGTCTGCAGCGCACCAGTTTCCGGTTCCTGTGTCCAAACGACACAGTGTTCGATCAGCAGCACCTGATCTGCGCCAACTGGTTCCAAGTGAGCTGCGACCGCGCCACCGTGCTGTACGCACGCAACTTCGAGATCTTCAAGACGGGCGTCACGGAGGAGTTTCAGTTCAATGAACTGGACGAGAACATCCTCCCGCCGCTGGAGGACTATGATTATCAGACGAGCTTCAGCGGTAGCGGCCGTTCCGGCCGCTTCTTCTTGGGACGCCCTCTGCCCGGCTCACCGAACTCGGTGAGTCGCGCGCCAGTGACCCGGCGTCCAGTGAGTCGCGCGCCAGTGACCCCGCCGTCGCAGCGGCTCGACCAGACGACAGCGGCCACCTCGCCGAGGCCGGTTATCTCGACTCCGGGCGTCAGCTTTCGCGACCGCAGCACGTTCGCCGCCGCCACCACTGAGGCGTTCGGCCGCGTGCCGTCGCGACAGAGCTTCCGTCCGACGCCGCTGCCGCCGGCCGGCGCCACTGCCGCGTCGTTCCCCCAACGTCGGCCTACATCGGGCGCCACCGTCCCGCCGTTCCGGATCAGTCCGCCTCGCATCACCCCGGGCGAGTTCCGGTCGACCACCGCCTCGCCGTTCCGCGTCAGCCCTCCTCGCGTGACTCCGGGCGAGTTCAGGTCCACTACGGCCTCACCGTTCCGGGCCAGCTCAACTCGCGCCCCTGCGGCAGGATTCCAGCCCACTACGGGCGTCTCAAGCACCGCCGGTCCCGGCACGTTCAGCACGCCCAGGCCAGTGTTCACCACAACGGGCGTGTTCCCGTTCGGCTTCACCAGCGTGCCCAAGACAAGCTTCGCGTTCGGCAACGGCCGGCCGGGCGGCTTCTCCTTCGGCACGGCTGTCGACGGTCGTCGCGGTGGCGGCGTGTTGGCGGCCGTCTCCGCAGAATCCCAGTCGTCCAGCCGAGGACCCTCGCCGACGGCACAGCTGGACTTCACGCAGAGCAACGAGATCTCGTTCGACGGCCACGACAGGGTAGGCCCGGTGTCAACCCCGCGGCCGTTCAGCGCGCGCACGCCGCGGCCGGTGTCGTCGACGCCGCAGCGCGCCGTGGCCGTGTCGTCGGCGGCGCCGTTCTTCCGCGGCCCGACCACGGCCGCGCCGCCGGCCCAGCCGCCCACGCAGCAGCCGATCGAGCCCACGCGCACCGTCAACCCCGTGGCCGGACGGTTCTTCGGCATCAACGTGCTGCCCGAGGTAGCGCTGAGCGGCGGCCCGACGCGCCCGCTCGGCCGCGGCCGCGACACGTTCCGACTCATCAGCGTCGCCGACGAGGGAGCCGAGCACGAGGCGGACGAGACGGACGAGGCGGAACCGACCACGCCCACCCCTGGCGGTCGCTTCAGCGCCACCGTGCCCACGCGCAGCCCGTCGACGAGTCTGTCGGCCGGCGCCGGAGTCGTGACGACGTTCCGGCCACGCTCGCCGGGGGGCGCAACCTCGGCCGGCCGGCGCCGTCGTCCGCAGACGTTCGGCGGCAGGACCGGCGGGCGGCGCCGGGGAGGGCGGCGCCGGGGTGGAGCCCGCCGAGTGCGACCTGCCGCTGCGCCCAGCCCAGCGGCACCCACTGCCGGCTCCAGTGTCTCGATGGCCCCAGCTAGTCCCACCACCACTGCGGCGCAGGGAAGTCAGGCTGCGTCGCCGACTGGTCCCAGCCCGGCAGCCGTGGGAGGCAGCCGCCCTGTGGCGTCCGCTGGGAGCCGTGGCCAGACAGCAGCCCGCGGCGGGTCACGCCTGGCAGTAGCCCGCGGCAGTCCACGCCAGACCGTGGCCCGCGGCAGCCCGCGTCCAACCGCAGCCCGGGCGAGTCTCCGTCCCGCCACTTCGCCGTCGGACTTCAGCAACGAGATCGACACGGCGGCGACCAACGCCCGTCGCCCGCTGAACCGGCCGCGCGGCAGGGGAAGTCGCCGCTTCGACCCGCGTCTGCCCGGCGGCGACCTGAACCCGGTCAAGTTCGTGCGGGCCGGACGGCGCAACGACCGCGTACCGAAGCCGGCCGATGCGCTGATCAATCCTCTCCAGCCGGTCAGACCACTGGCCCGTGACGAGTTCCGCGATGAGCTGCAGGCACTCACGGCCGACCTGGGACTGGATGAGGGCGACCTGGGCCTGACTGAGGACGACCTGAACCTGATCGAGCTCGCCGAAGCCGAGGAGCAGGACCGGTTCGCGAGCGCAGAGGCCAACAACAGGTCGATCGACAGCGGGTCGCGCGGCCGGCAGCGCTTCTCGCCGGCCCGCGGCACCACCATCACGCCGACGGCGCGCCGCGTCACGGTGCCGCCACGCTCGCGGCGGCCCGGCACGCACACAGCCTCCACGCCGCAGATCATTCGCAAACGGATCCGCATCCGCGGACGGCCCAGCCGGCGGCCAACAACGACCACGCCAACGACGCCCACGACGACTACCGCCGCCACCACCACCACCACGACGCCGGCGCCGATCACTGAACCAATCACGCTGCCGACTAACAAGGAGGCGACCAACCTGGGCCGCCAGAACGGCTTCTTCCTGCGGCCCAAGCCGCAGCTCAGCTCGGCTCTGCCGACCGGCCTGCAGACGCGCCGACTCAACGACGTCAACAGCCTGGCGGCCGAGCGAACTGGTCGCTCGCGCAACACCAGCCCGATCGCCTTCAACCGAGTGGTGCGTTCGACGACGAGCGCGCCACTTCTCGACAGTCGGCTGTCCGACATCCTGTTCGCGTCCAGCTCGCCGGGCGGCGCGCGGCCGACGGACGCCACCGACGCCGACTACGACTACCAGTACTACGACACCGACTTCCGGCTGGAACACAAGCAGCTGATCGACGAGACGGACGGCCTGTTCCAGGCGCTTAGTCGGAGGACGCGGAGATCGTGATCTGCGGCGCGCCAGCTGGCGTCCAAGCGCGACACTCACATCACGAGGCTGATGCGCGCGCGGGGAGGATCGCCGGACGCAAGAAATTGTACTGGTTTATTTGTTTTTTTTTTGTTGGGATCAAATGAACGTTTGGCCCCTGCGTCCTGCCTATGACGGCATGCTGTGCCTATAGTCATGGGTGTGTCCATTGCCTACATGTACAGCGCGCTGTTGGCCGCAGCTCGAGCACACTGCGAGTGAACCGCCATGCGGAATGGGCCAGGCACTTATTCGAATGGAAAGACGGAGAACAGCGCAATGGAATAACTGCGCAGTTCTCGGGAGCAACCTTTGCAATAGCTGATCATTGCCTAGTGTCGGTGTGACCTCAGATGGGTGTACATATGAAAGCGGAAGTGAATACAACACAAATGTGTGGTATGGTAATTGGCGACCAATTGAGCTGAAAATAAGTACGGGATACGGATGTCACTGGAACACAAAAAAATGCAACCTTATATCAAGCCGAATAGATAATATAATTAATGATTATCAAAATGGTACCAGAGCACACTATCGGAAAGAAACTGGGAGGAATTTGTTTTACAGCCATCAAAAAGAAAGTATTTGATAAACACGCGCAAAATACAAAATCACCAAAATAATATTTAGTTCACTTTCTAGCAGTATAAAATTGAAAAGAATACACCGGTATTATTTTGAATATATACATCACATTACTCGGACAATTAATCAGTTAAAAAGGCACGACTGTGCGGTACGTGGTCGAAATCTTAAGTCCCATATTTCAGTGACACGTACGTTACTCGAGACGTCCCACGCTAATTTTCCGTCCACGGCTGTGCTCCATATCAAGCAGTGTTCACCTGCTGAACAAACCAAGGTAACACCTCTGTTGTCAGCATACATGGGTTAGGTTTCCGCATCCTACAGTTCCATAATTGAGCCGAGCTGCAATTCCATTGTTTAACGAGTACTTCCACGACCAAACATAGAGTGTTGCTTCTTCCAGTCGCACCGGGCCAATCCAGCGGTTTCAAACGCGAAACACTCACTTAGTAATATTTATAAATCGAAATACTACATTTATTACCAGTAAGGACACGGAGAGGTCTGTACTGATGAACCGCAGAAGGTGCGGACAGAGGACAGCTGAATGACGAGCCCGCTCCCAGTGTTAGACGGCAAGCGGCCAGTGGCGGCGCCACGCACGCACACTCGAGCGCACACACACGCACGCACATACACACACGTGCACAGACAGACAGACGGCCGGCCACAAACGGCCGACCTCTACAGGAGCGCGTGCTGCCGACGGCGCGCTCTGCGCCGCACCGTCCCGCTCAGACTACTAGCAGCCGTGGGCAGCGCGGTCGGCGGCGGCGCGCGACGGCACGCACGCCGCCGTCGCCCGCCACATCAACATAGCCTACAATATCGCAGTGTCCCGCCACTGAGCGGGCGCCGACGGCGGCGCCGCCAAACAGCCGGTACAAAATCACCTAGACACGGGGGCGGCAGCCATCACACTGGTCGGCGCCTCGCGCTAGTCACAACGGTGCGGCGACCACTCGCGGGAGACGCGCGCGTACACACACGGACGCACACGCAGGCAGGTGCGTCGCGCCAGCCGCCAGTCGTGGAATCGGCCGGCACTTCACCCCTCGAGGGCACAGAACACGCGCATAAAAACGACACTCAAAAAGCATGGTTACGACCGGCCCGTTCGGCGAGGAATAATCCAGAGTCGGTGTCCGAAGCCACGAAGCGAACGCCGCCAGCAGAAGTGATGCGTGGAAAGGCAGTGGCTGGTCAGATAGCCCGGTTATTACCTACCTAATGAGAACGCTACCACCTCTAATCAGGAGAGCCGCCAATGTCGCACACCACCCACCGTCCACGCGGCACGGGCGCCGGCACAGTGGAAAATGACAAAGAGAACACTGAGTACGCTGGTGCGCGCTTCACAATGCCACCGCCAGAGGCGCTGGCGGAGGCCAAATACCACTGTGCGTATGAGGGGCGAGGCGCAACGCACGGGGACACGGAACAGACACGGGCGACGCGCTGGAGACGGACGTGGCGCACCGATAGTCTACAGCAGACAACACCACTTCTTCCTGCCGAGGTAGCCTGCCTTGCCCTTCTCGCGCCCTCGCCGCTCCTTCTGTAGCACAGAGGCCAGTCGTGGGTTTGGAGCTTTAGGGTGCCTCGACCAGATCTGACCATTGGTCAGGCCCGTAGTGAACCAGGCGGGATAGGAGACAGCGGCAATGCGGAATTGGTGACAGCCAGCTACGACATACTGGCACGGAGGCCGGAGTGGATGGGGCGATCTAATGGACGGGGTAAGGGGCAGGCACACTCGCAGATTTTGGCACAAAGAGGGTGGATGCACATGGTATCACACGCCAGGTAATATCGAATGCGAGACTGGTGCGGCGATGGCACCGGTGCGATGAGGGATGCCCAGATGGGTATGGAGACAAAATTGGTCTGGGAGCGACGAGATGGATACGGAGATGACGCTGCCACGAGATGGGTAGCCAGATGAATATAGAGACATCATTGGTGCATGATCATTCTGGAGACATCCTGATTGATCATTTGGGCTTGTAGCACTAGTAGTTACGTAACGACCATGAGTACCAGATTTTGATCTCTGTGAGAACGGAACAGTGGATCGGATGGAATCGGAGGTGATACTGAGGCGCAAAGTGAAGATCGACTCAGTAGCCTGGAGTTTAATTGAGCTGGAAGGAAGCTGGTGACCGAGATCACATCAAAGCAGACACCAGCAAGGCTAAACAAGATGTTTTAGAAGCAACAGAAAGAACAAGTTGAATCGTGCTCTCAATAAACTGCAAGTCTGCAAAGTAAAATCCAGACGTGTGCGAAAATATTACTACAGTTGGACAAAACACTAAAATAATCCAGACATCTACACAGATAAGAATAGAAAACAGTGGAATCATTCAGTTTATGCAGGGCCTTCGAAGCACCAAAGAAAAATGAATCATTGTCGATAGTCGACAAGTCCATCACTTGTGAACAAAACTACGATACGACAGCACAACATCATGAGTTTCCGATATATTACAAGTAATGCTGATATAATGCCGAGACCTACTTTGCAGCAACAATTGAAAGCCCATGGTGACAGGATGCGCATGCAAAATACGAGCAAATATGTACACATTAAGGGGAGGATGCCAAAAACTTGCAACAAAATACCTGCGTTTTTCACCTCTGGAGTAGCTGATAACACAACCATCAACAGTGAAAAACAGATACACCATAATCTGTCCAAAATGTCGGAACACTAAGGCATTAGCAGAGGAGGTTGAGACTCACGTCCCGCTTGATTTCTCTGACTAGAGTGTAGAAGGCGTCGTCCACTCCCATACGCGTCTTGGCTGACGTTTCTATGAATGGGATGCCATAGTTTTTCGCCACGTCCTTAGCTTCGGTCATGTCGACCGCCCTCGTCGCCAAGTCACACTTGTTGCCGACCACTGCGGCAAGGATATCACGGCTGCATTCGCTACCAACCGCTGCAACTGGACGGACTGCAACACTCTGCACTCATCTCACAACTGGACAGGCTGCATCACTCTACATTCAGCTCACAACTGGACAGGTTGCATCACTCTACATTCAGCTCACAACTGGACAGGCTGCATCACTCCATACTCAGCTCACAACTAGACAGGCTGCATCACTCTACACTCATCTCACAACTGGACAGGCTGCATCACTTTACACTCAGCTCACAACTGGACAGGTTGCATCACTCTACATTCAGCTCACAACTGAACAGGCTGCATCACTCCATACACAGCTCACAACTAGACAGGCTGCATCACTCTACACTCAGCTCGCAGCTGGACAGGTTGCATCACTCTACATTCAGCTCACAACTGGACAGGCTGCATCACTCCATACTCAGCTCACAACTAGACAGGCTGCATCACTCTGTACTCAGCTCACAACTGGACAGGCTGCATCACTCTACACTCAGCTCGCAGCTGGACAGGCTGCATCACTCTACACTCAGCTCGCAGCTGGACAGGCTGCAACACTGCACTCAGCTCGCAGCTGGACAGGTTGCATCACTCTACATTCAGCTCACAACTGAACAGGCTGCATCACTCCATACACAGCTCACAACTAGACAGGCTGCATCACTCTGTACTCAGCTCACAACTGGACAGGCTGCATCACTCTACACTCAGCTCGCAGCTGGACAGGCTGCATCACTCTACACTCAGCTCGCAGCTGGACAGGCTGCAACACTGCACTCAGCTCGCAGCTGGACAGGCTGCAACACTGCACTCAGCTCGCAGCTGGACAGGCTGCATCGCTCTACACTCAGCTCGCAGCTGGACAGGCTGCATCACTCTACACTCAGCTCGCAGCTGGACAGGGCGCATCGCCAAACACTCGGCTCGCAACTGGACGGACCGCATCGCTCTACACTCAGCTCGCAGCTGGACAGGCTGCATCACTCTACACTCAGCTCGCAGCTGGACAGGGCGCATCGCCAAACACTCGGCTCGCAACTGGACGGACCGCATCGCTCTACACTCAGCTCAGAGCTGGACATACTGCATTGCCCTGCACTCAGTTCAAACAGAGCATTACCGGCAGTCGCGAAACAAATTCACCAATCGTGAGCACAGCTCACCACGGCTGCACCATCACCACAAGGGCTGCCAGCTTACATGTGCTCACCATCACCACAACTGGGGCTGTCAGAGACTCAGCTTACATGTGTCCACCATCGCTTAGAATGGGCAGTTTTAGGGTGCATTAACTACATTTGGTCATGTATCTGTTCATCATCGCTACAAGTGAATCGTCGCTAATAAAGCATATTCCGAATGCTTGCTATGGTGGCTTTATGAACCAGGATCATATTGCCAAGCAGAGCTTGTTGAGTGAACCTTGGCCTCACCACACGATCCATGAATTCCAGTTCAACGGCAGAATTTTGACCGAGAGTTTAACGTGCCGTTAATGCACCGATACGGGCATCAGTGAATATGTATCTTTTCTCCCAGCTTTTTATATTTAGAAACGATAACTTTCGACAACTTTGCGATTTCTTCATCAGCCTGGTGTTGTCGGATCGATCGATGCTGTCCTTGCTTGACTTGAAAAGGCTAAGACATTGTAAGGCATAAGACATACAATAAAGACATCCATGAGTAAAGACAAGACCCATGATATGTAGTATCAAGTGGTATTCTGGGGTTAAATATTTAATCTGGTCTTATATGCAGTGCATGTTTCTATGCCAACAACCAGCTAGGAACCAGACAGAACCAATACAAGATGTGTTTGTAATTTGGGATTTAGGGCGCATCGACTGCATTGGTCATACAGCAGCAAAAACTTGTCCGAATGCATGGGGAAATACGTCACATGTTTTTGCAAGAGAAAGATTCACAATGAAAAACCCAGTGGAAGGGGCCTCAAAGACTCGAACTACCAAGGCTTGTGGCGCGGATATTGGCTACTTAATGGCCACAAACCGTGCGGCGACGACGTGCGACACCCAATTTCGTGCAATACTCAACCCATAACTGGACATCTGGTATGCCATATCTGACTTCACATTTTGTTATGCATATCAACAATCTGAGCCTGAATCACAGATATTCCCCCTTTTTTGGGGACACGAAAATTTTCAACATGTGTTACTCGAAATGTATTGCAAATATCTTGTTACACACGGACAACGACATTGCACACAAACATAATTATGAGATTGCAGGAGTATTGCCCACTGAATTCGTTGTCAGCTGGCAAAAATAGAATGACAGCACCCTTGTATACAGATTTTTTGCGTTTCTTTCTGTACACCTTTCATTGTGTTCAAAGTTGAGGGATGTGATGTCTCTATGGCATCACTCACGCCAAACCCATTGTGAGATGAAAATTAATTTTAGCCACAAGCTGTGCAATTGGCGTGCCAACAGGTTCTGAAAGGTTCAAATTGATATCGCCGCGAATTTTAAAGTTATTTACAAGCTCGCCAGGGAGTCAGATTCTGCCACCTCCACCAAGTGGGCCGAGGGTTATCGTAAGCAGTGTTCTATTTTGTAGCTACCTTAGGATAATTAATAGTGTCAAAATATGTAACGGGACATCCAGCAATAAACTGCCACACGCAACGTTGCAATGTCCGCTTTTTGTGCCACTACAATAGGTAAGACCATTTAGTATGAAGGTATGGGGCTGAAAAAAAAATGTTCGTTTATTATTTACATGCGGTTGATTATGAAGAGCCGACACCCTTGGGGCAATATTAACACTACAGGATATTTACGGGGGGCCTGATGATGATGAATTGGGGTTTAGGGGCGCGTCGACTGCCATGATAATTTTGCGCCCATAACTGTGTTTATAGGCTATCTATTATGCTCCTACAGTAGGCAGCAAGACAAAATATTCAGGGACGGCGATAGATGACATCAAAATTTGCTTGTCGAAAGAAGGTAAAAATGTCCCCAGACGACACAACCTCAGAGTCATCCTTTAGCAGCACACGCAAAGTGCCGCTGTTTGCACGTCCTACAATCTGGTATGGTAGAGGTTCTAATGATAAACAGCCTATTAAAACATGATAAACGGTAAGCGGGTGAGAACACCGTGGGCACAAAGGTCGGTCATCACCGGTCAGTATATAGCTGTGGTCACGAAGGCATGCCCTATCCTCAATCGACAAAGTGTCACTTCCTCTCGTCGCGAGGTCCGGTGTGAGGACTGCCATAATCCTAGTTCTGATTTTATAACTCTCAGTTTACTGAGCTTGGAATTCCAGGCTCGTTGCCAATCAGATCGTATATATGATAAAATGGGGGGATACATATCTCTTGGCGGAAGAGGTACGCGAATTTCACGACCATTACTGGTAGCGTGCTTGGTGGCCATATCGGCAGCTTCATTTCCAGCAAGTCCAACGTGACTAGGATGATCCAGCAGAATACGATATTTTTGTCGAGACCAGTTAGGTATTTGACGCTGCGTAGAATCCTTTGGACAAGCCTGTTATCTGGGTTGAAAGACTTCATTGCCAGCAGGCTGCTTAAGGAGTCAGTAAAAACCACGTGATTTATGGACTAGTCATCCTGTATATAGTAAAGATCTTGCAAAATGGGATATAGTTCAGCAGTAAAAATCGACGCCTGTTTCGGTAAGCGGAAATATCCAACAACGCGTCGGCCAACGCACGCGCATCCCACTCCCAACGAGGACTTGGAGCCATCTGTGAATATGCGAGAGAATTCACGGTACTGGTGTACTTTCTCCAACGCCAACATGCGGAGTTCTTCGGAGTTCACATTCCCCTTCCTTGAGCAGGACAGAGCAAGGACTGTCTGGGCTGGGACAACCTGCCAAGGGGGGAGACTCGGAGTGACAGCGCGTGCCATAGAACCTGGTTTGATGTTGCACTTACGAAATGTCGAGGCCATGCATCCAGAAAAAGGTAGGACACGCTGATTACTGAGTGGACGGAGTGGCGGCGATGGCCTTGAAAATATCCATTTGTATGCTGGGTGCTTCCGGTTCTGTGCGACCTTACATGAGTATCTCGCTCCCGGTAGTGTACGGCGTAACGCAGAGAGAGGGCCAGATGGTTGCCGGAAACAGTCAAAGGGCGATACCTAGACCCTACGGGAATATCAATGGCCGAAGGAACTCTGAGGGTGACAATGGACTTGCCATGCATAAAATGCTGAAAATAGATTACAATCGATGCCATAATGAAACACGTTGAAACAAAACTCAAAATAAGTGGTTGACATACTACTCTTAGACAGGGTGGAACGGTTCCCGTGATGGTTAGCAGGCACCTCAAGTGGCAACAGTAGAGGGATAGCCATCAGAGGCCACGATGATACCGACATAGCATGTGCGGCTAACCCGACGGGGTCCCGAGGCAGTTCTGTGAACAACACATGCAACTGATCAGAGGGGCCGGCAGGCAGGGCCGGCCACCGAGCGCACGGCGCGAGCGCGCCTTCCCGGACACTCACGGATCATGGGCACTATGTCGGCGTCCTTGACGCGTTTGATCTGCTCGCGGTAGCTGCTGATGTCCTCGAACGACTTGGAGTTGTTGACGGCGAACACGAGCAGGAAGCCCTCGCCGGTGCGCATGTACTGGTCCCGCATCGCGCTGCCAGGTGACATCCAAGTCAACAGACAGACGAGGGCGCAAAACGACACCTCAGAAAACAAGCACCTACATTTTTGGTACGCCTACTTTCATCCCGGGTGATCTCTGACAATGTCTTCCCAGTTTCCCTCACGTAGAACATGTTCATGGTCCATGATCAGGTCCCGTTGACTCTTTTCTATGTGCTACTTTGATCTGAAAATTGCTGCGAGGTGACGACATATAATAGTTTGATTTATTCTTTGCAATATTAGGTGCGGGGAGGACATTTTCGGAATAATCGAAATTAGAGTATAATTTGCAGCATTTTCTGTATGCACAATTTTCGTGATTTCCAACTGGCTTTTGCCCTTTATGTTGGAGGGGTTACAGTTAATACGAATAGCATCATTGATAATTAACCAAGAAAATGAGAAGGAAGCTTTCTGGAGAGGGTAATGTTGTGCATGGAAAAAATAACGGGACAAAACTGTTTTTCCAACCCTGCGACCAGTCAGTCTTACTGAGGAGGCAGTGCTGCAGGTGAGATTGGGCTGACAAGGTGCATAGACTGCAATTGTCACATACCACAGGTCAGACTGGACTGCATAAGCAAAGCGTGCCGGACATCCACACGCACGGTCCAACACGGAGGCTGACGCACCACCCAGCCCCGCAGCTAAATACATACGTCTGTTGACAACACACGGAGGCTGAGGGGGACATACCCAGCCTGCGGGACGAGTTGGCTTCCGTCCGAAATCCATGGGCGAACATTAAAGCATATCCCTGCTTTGGAACATGGTGAGATTAAAGTGTTTGCACTCGAAATGTTACAGCACACGTGCCCAGCGCAGCTCCCGCAAGGAATGAACCCCTGAATTGATATTACACACTTGACCGACATCGCACGGCCAAATAAAATTTAAATTTCATGATGTACAAACACCATCAGACACGTCAGCCACTGTCGGTAACACCTCGCGTTAACTACGAGACAAGTAGCTGTACAAGTCTTGCATCGCCACTCCCTCACGCCAAACGGCCAAGGAGAAGCCAGTCTCCAGCGCTCAGACGGCTGTGAACCCGACATCTCGCGACCGTGAGGCGAGCGCGCTATACGCCGGGCCACACAATGCTATTGTCGACGGACAGGACGACCAACTCAACTCTATTGCTGGCTAAGTTTCCAATCAGCACTCCCAATAACACGCTTCGGTCAAGGAGCAGCACCCCTTCCCAGCCTCGCGCAAAATTGCTATTCACCTTGCGTTGCCTTCCGGAGTTTATTACTCCGGGAACCCTGTTGCCTTGTGTCATGTATTGGAGCTCTATTACCTGATGCTACCTCCAGCAGCCTACCACCTCATGCTTGCTCCGGGAGTACTATGACTATATAATACCTACAGGGAATATCTCGTCTTATAATGCCTGCAGGAGTCGCACCACTTTATGCTGTCCCCATAATCCATTCATAACCTTGCCTTACTTATGGGAACCGTATCACCTTGTGTTAACTTGAAGCATCCTATGGTGGTCTATAGGTATACTAATTGGTCAGAACCACGCTGGTCATGCCAAACCAAACAATGCTCTAAAACACGTTACTGGAGCTCTGGTCATCTCGTCCATCAGATACTTCATTTCCATATGCATTTCACAAAACGTAAAACTACTAGACCTTTTAAACATCCGAAGTTTGGCGATATACCATCAGCTGTGTCTAAACAACACCTTGGACACTGAATAGCCCTCTTGGCACATCAGCAATTCCTGATTACACAGCACATGGGCTATTGTGCGATATCACCCAGTATGCCTGTAACTATGCGGTAGATTTACCACGTGACATAGCAACCGAAAAGCCCTCATGTTTGACGATGCTGCCGATATACGCATCACATCACAATACATTACCTTGCACCACTTCCAGGACATGTATCACCTTGTTATCTATTCCGTCCGGTGGTGTATACGAGTTGAGTTCCAACAGTCATGTTCACTAGCCTGTACCGGCAATGTGCATCGACCCATACGCCTGACCAGAAACGCTCACCGATCAGCACTTATAATCAACCAGGACCGCTGGTCTGTACCCTGACCAGTCACGTCTACTGACCTGTAGCCGGAACCGCCCACGATTACTGACTTGTACCTCGAGCCAGCCATGTCTACTGGCCTGTACCCCGAACCAGTCACGTCTACTGGCCTGTACCCCGAGCCAGCCACGTCTTTCTGGCCTGTACCCCGAGCCAGCCCGGTCTACTGGCCTGTATCCCGAGCCAGCCACGTCTACTGGCCTGTACCCCGAACCAGTCACGATTACTCACCTGTACCCCGAGCCAGCCGCGTCTACTGGCCTGTACCCCGAGCCAGCCACGTTTACTGATCTGTACCCCGAACCAGCCACGTCTACTGGTCTGCACCCCGAACCAGCCACGTCTACTGGCCTGCACCCCGAACCAGCCACGTCTACTGGTCTGCACCCCGAACCGGCCACGTCTACTGGCCTGCACCCCGAACCAGCCACGTCTACTGGTCTGCACCCCGAACCAGCCACGTCTACTGGCCTGCACCCCGAACCGGCCACGATTACTGACCTGTACCCCGAACCAGCCGCGTTTACTGACCTGCACCTCTGACCAGCCCAGTCTACTGGTATGTACCCCTGGTCAGCCCAGTCTACTGACCTATACGCCTGACCAGCAATTTCCACTGCTCTATACTCTTGGCCAGCTACGTCTACTGACCTGCACTCCAATCAGCCATGTCTACTGACCTGTACTCCTCTTGACCTGCCGTATCCAGAATGTCCAACAAGCACGTCTCGCCGTCGATTACGACCTGCTTGCGATACGAATCCTCGATGGTGGGGTCATACTCGTCCACGAAACTGAAACAAAACGGCCACTGTCATAGCAGTGAAGGAATTCAGATACTCAATATCCAGCCCACATTTCACTACAGCTGAAAAAGAACTGGTGAAAGATAACACGGACCAATACCACTAAGGAAATTATGACTAAAACGTCCACAAAAGGTAATATAAAGTAGCACCCACTATCTTTACCATGTGAAAAACGGCCACCACCTGAAATGTGCTCTGCAAGCACACTTGTGCAGCAAAAAAATATGAATTTAGCAATTGCGAGGTCAGTTTCCTGACATATGTCATGTTCAAAGCATGATATTGACTTTGTCAACATGGCAATGAGAGTGATAATAAACAGAGCAGCACAAAGTGTGTAGAATTAATAAAGTGTCTAGAATACTCCACACAATCTGGAAACCAATAGGCCCAGTGGGCACAAATCACAATAAATACATTGTCAACTGTACTTTTCCTCCTTGATATCACAGCAATAGCAGCCAACAGCATGCCAGCACTATACTATCATGGATGTGGTAGCTTACTCACTGGTTCTGTATCAGCTGAATTGTAAGCGCACTTTTTCCGACGCCACCCGCTGTCGGCAGAGAGAGGTGTCACGATCCCACACTTCATGTCAAAACAACACTTGGTATACAGCTAGATACACGCACTCAGCAAGCATTTGAAGTAAAGAATGCTTGTTAGAGATATAACTAACAGTATTCAACAGACATAACATGGGCCTAAAGTAAAATAAAAATGGGGTGGATTTAATCGGAGTAGGTACCCTGATAAGAGCAATAGTCGAAACCTATGCAAATATACCAGAACGTTTTTATTTTAAATACAAATTTGCATCTCAACTTTCATCGATCACCAAACATGTATTAATCACACATTAGTGATATGTTTATTAGTACATTGCAGCATTCATGTATGCAAACATTTATGATTCATACATTTGCATAAGAATAATTGCAATTGCAAACATATGCAATGGATATGTTTGCAATTACTTCAATGCATATTATGCATTGAAGTACTTATCATAGAACACTTGGTGTGTGATGATATAATTAAATGTCATTCTGGAAAGCCAAACACGACATTTTGATGCCTTTGGAAATAAAAATATGGAACATAGGCAGCATTGTACTAACTAAATCGGGGGACAGTGATTGTATTAGATGCAAGAACCCCAGAAGTTGAGGGGCCATGCCAGATTTAGAGTGTGAGGGAACAAATCAGTCATTGAGTAGCATTCCTCGTCCTCCCATTTTCAATTTCAGAAGTCACAACCTGAGTGGTCCAAATTTGCCCTAAATTAAGGTCATACACTTCACCCATTGAATGATTATTAGTGACGAATCCTGGCATGAATATTTAGGAGGTCACTGAATAATATATGTATAAGTTCATGTACTTGCCATATTACTTCTGTCATATTTCTTGTCTTCATATCTTAAAATACAATCTTGATGTATTCCTAACATAAATAATGTAGCATGAGATTCAAGGTAGCCTCCTCATAATTGATCAACTAATAATTACCTGAAGGCTAGGCAATGGCAATCCGGCGAAATAAGTCGTATGAGAATCCTAAGTAGTATGAGGTATCAGGGATAAGATGCAGTCAGCGCAAAAGGCCGCTAAGAGAATATGATAGAATCACATACAGATCGCCCGTGAAATATCTATGAATGGCAGTGGGGTCATTCCGGACCAACTCAACCATTCGATAACACCCGACCACCAGCGATTTGGCTGGACACTGGTGTATGTGGTTCTCTGTAGCTCTAAACACGATTTTGATATTTATTATAATAATGGAAATGATGTTTCATGAGTTTTTGACAGCTTTTTACTTTTGCGACGATTCATCGACTCCTTTTTACTTTTCCGACGTTTCCAACAGGTAAAGTTTAGCCAGCCATATCTCACAAGCTAATTTCAGCACGAATATAAATGTAATATCAGACGAAAGAGAAAGGAAGGGAAGAAAGGAAAAGAAGCGAGCGGAAGTGTGCTGAAAACTGCCGTCATAGTATTCATGTTCTGGTACGATGCACGATATACGAAGCACTTCTTCAAGTATCACAATACTCCAGCTCGTCTTGGCCGATGGGTTCGAATATGGCTGCGAAGTGTGAACTAAACTGGTGCTACTGAACATGCACATGAGGATTGCCCACATCGTCACTCAAGAGAAGAGTTACAGCCAGGAGATAGAATGGCCAAGGTTGGAGAGTGCGTGACAGATTAGAGCTGTTGCATACCTTGGCAACCTTTGCACTATCCACTGGTACTAGCCATAGCTTGAACTTCGGGATGTGTGAACTTTGGCCTTTGCACTTGCAAACATATTCCTAGACACAGCTCTCAAAGACAGATTGTGGTACCACAAATAGAGCTTGTCAAAGGCTTGGGACTAATCAGACCAACAATGAATCACGACACATACGATTTCGCTCTTTGGCGAGGCTTGCATCACAAACCATGTGAACATCCAAGGCCTGCAGCAAGAAGAAAGGCAGGCAGGCATTCCACATCAGGATGCAGCAAGAAGAAAGGTAGGATGTACCGCATCAGGATGTTGAAGATAAGTAAACCAACGGCATAGGTGGACGTCACACTGCAGGCGTGCAACGGCGCGATTAGAGGATGCTACATAGGGTTAGTGTGTCCAACACAATAATATCACTAAATACATGATGGACCCATAAGCAGGCAGCGGGATGCTTAGTAGACAATGATACTGCTAATGCCATTTTTGCATGAACGTGATAACTGCTAGGGGCCAAATTGGTTCACTGTCTTCATGCATGTTCCATAATAGCAATTAAAAAAACTGGTGCTGTAGGCATCTGTGTTCATTCATCAGGACAAAAGTTATGAAAATTGCCATGAATATTTCTGATGCACCCCTAAGCCCAAATCACCGACCAACCATGAATATTTCTGAGATTTGTACTGCAAGGTTTTGAGATACCATCACAATGTGCACATAGATGCCCAGCAATAATGTAAACAAATAATAGTTTGATGATGTGTTAAGCCTTAGCCTAGGCCTAACAGGCATGCCTGTGGTCTTTTTCAAGCACCCTGAGGTTTTCCGCGGATAGTGAAGAAGAAAAGCGGCGAGCGGTAGCGTGCCGAAATTTGACAGATTTTTATACATCAATTCGGCATGTTGTGTGAAAATGTTGAATTCAGGTCATGTACAACCAATGAGTTATAGTGGTCAAGTAGTCACCTCCAAAAAAAGTTAAACCAGCCATCATGCTTTCACAGATAACAATATTTGAATGAAGTATTCAGAATTTGCTTATCTTTAGGGATGCAACAAAAGGCACCATAGGTATTTTTGCTTTATTCATTGTCGATGACATAAATTGCACATATTTACCCATCAGAACTAAAATATACGAGTCTGGCTCACAATGTAAAATAATTGACCATGTGGCCTGGAAATTCACAGTTAATGGAATTGTGCTATTTCATCCTTGTGTTAGGTTTTTACCATTTTGCCATATGTGTGGGCAGTCATTATACACATGACTGCTAAAAATGTAAAATGCATGTGACTGAAGTGAAAGGCATTCCGCGTTTTTACTCCTTAAGTGGTGATCCTTTATTTTCTTCCAATATTTCACTATTCCCAAGCAACTTCCTTCTTCATCCACACAGTTAATGGTGAAATAATTTTAGGACATTCCTGGCTCAAGTAAGCATTTCCATGAGGGCAAGTCGACTTAAGACAATCTTTAACATTTCCAAAAATTAAAGCACATAATTTTGGGTAGGCAAAATTTTAGGGTGGTTGTCCATTTTGCCTTCCTTTTTAGATTCTCAATAATTTTTGTATTTGAAATCACCCCACAACGAACTCCCAGAGCCAGAAACATGATATCAGTCATGATCACATATATCCCCAGTGACGTGGTGGTTTCGGACCCTACTCATTGAGCACTTTCTGATGACACCACTTCCAATTTGGTACAATCTTCACTTTTGAAATTAGAGGGGGTGTAAAAGGACCCCCAGGATGGGGTGTGATGCTCTGACCACAAAGATGGGTAGGGTCAAGTCAATTATTACTTTCACTGGGCCAATTATTTTCCATGCTTGCTATCAGCACACAGTGATTCCTTCAAACCATAGGAAAAGGGAGCCATTAAGATCTAAGCATTGCAAAAAAAACATCAGGAAAATGGAAGAACATTGCTTCTTAGGTGACTTGTCAAACAATTTGAGCAGATATGCACACCACAATAATTAGTCCAACATGTATATTCAAGGAATAATTTACAATCATGCAACTATCACTTGACCTCAGTGATGGCCTACATGGTAACACACCTCTATATTGCAACCTAGTAAGTAGCACACCAATCTTAGGTAGCTCTGACATGCAGATTGTATGATGTCATTGGCTATGCATTCTCAAATGGATTCCTTCAAATTATGGGCTTCGCCAGAATTGTTGCTATTGTAGGAAAATGCAACCCAACTTTTGTATGTATAGGTAGGTCAATACAACCTTATATTTATAGGTGTAGGCTAACATGACCCAATAATGGGTGTAGGAAGATAGACTGAATATTGATAGGTTGAAGCAAATATGACCCAATATATATATATATGGGCAGATGCAATCTAACATTGCCATCCTGGTAGCTCAGTTTGTTGGAGCACTAACCTGCACTGGTCTCCACTATTCTGGCAAGATATGGTTTGAGTCACTTCATGCCCTAGCATTTAGCCCCCAGTTGGGAAGATACGTTGGCGACTGGACCGATAATGCCAGGGGTTTGGTTGATTGGTTGGTTATCGATTTTACTACACATCAACCATTGAGTCATGGAGCGTCGCCAATCTCTCACGCCGACTGGTCGCGGGCGAAGAGTAGCAACAGGTGAGACTCGAAGCCACAACCTTTCAATTGCGGAATGAGCAACTTACCCCTAAACCACTCATCCCCAATATAGCCAGGGGATGAGCTAACAGGGTGTTGGTGTTGGTGCAATGACAGCATGTTAAACCCTCAGTAAAAATTATGTTGTTGAACTGGAATTCATGGATGAGTTGGCGAGGCAAGGGTTCATGTAACAAGCTGTGCTTAGGAAATAGGAAAGTTTATAAAACCACCCCAAGAAGAATTTGGGCTAAATATATTTTGGAAAAAAAAAACAGAACATCCACAGTTGGCTAGGCTAGGCTAGTTCATGCTTTGTTATGCTTCCTACTGGCAGCTGGGCAGTGATTGTAGCTGACCACCTTGTCAGCTACAATGAGTGTCCAACAAGCATCATGCCTCCATCACAGCCCTACAGTATGTTGCACCAGCCAAGGTAAATGGAACCTGTGATTGCAGTACACTATTGTTGTTAATGTTACTGGGTCCTGTCAGGGGCATATTAACATCCACACTGGAGGGGCAGAGCGAAATCCGCCCACCCCTCCTTTTTTTCGTACATAACTCCAGATTTTCCCGGCCGATATATATTTTCGCGTGCCTGCTTCAAAATGTCTGACACGTTGTTTGTCGTTTAAAGCAAGAAAATGGCAAATAGTGTCAGACCACAAAAATCAGCACAGATGTGCTTCCTGTATATTGGCAAAAGGGAAGTGTTCTTGGCAATACTAGCGACTTGTTTGATGTATAGCGTTATGATATATAGCTTCGTTCTCATTTTAGGTCACGAAGGTCATGTGAGGCAAAGTTCATGACAAAGCAATGGAGCCAAACTTGATGAACTGGAATGTTGTCATATATGCAAATGACTGTCATGCAATTTGTCACTTCACATGTTACTCCCTATAAATCCTGAAAATTGCTCTTTTATTTTGTACCTAAGCATTTCCAAACTTTGTTCATTTACTTCACTCCTTTCTTTGTGAAGCTGATTGCACCAAGCCGCCCAACGGAGCAGTCAGGTGGGCGAACCGGTTCCAATAACTGGAACAGGTAACTGACCTCATAAAGTGCCACTATATAGATGACCTGAGGTCAAATGCAACTTCTAGCATCTGTATTGCATCATTAGTAATGCCCAAAGCATCATTGATGCCCATTTTGGAGCATTTAAACACCATCACAGTGAGCCATAACAATGACGAGGCAAGCCGCACAAGACAAGAACATTTTGACACATGTGATCTCATTTGACCTTGAAAATATTGACCCAAAGTCACGACATGTGCACACAATAAAGTTCGCTACCATCCACATCCTCCCTGCGAATTTTGTTGCTCAAGCTTTAATAGGGGCCGGGGGTCTTGGGGGCGAAATCTGTCCCACTTCAGAGCACATAATTTTCAAAGGCCCTCCAAGCTGCACGTTAAGGCAGCATAACAAAATAAAATGTAGCCATCTGCATATGTTGGATTATTCTGCATACTGCATTCTATATATTGTGTCACATATATCCACACCAATATGTTTGGCAGCTTGAGCCAAGCATATGGATATTGGTCTGTCTGCTTATGCTTACAACAGATTCTGATCACATCTGCCAATGGACTGCTGGAAGCAGACTATTGGAAAATGTGCACCCAATGATGTCACTGGTGTGTGCAATACTATCAGCATACCAGAAGTGCATTTGCCTGACATGGCACGCTCCAGATTGCAAGATGGAGGTGTGATGCCAGTTAGACAATTACCTTACTTTTCCTCTGGTGGAGATATCTAGAAGCCTAGTTGGGCCATGGCCCAGGTTGCAAAATAAACTTCCAGTATTTTGGTCACCCAGAACATTACCTATTGCAGAAAATGATATGTTACTTGTTTAACTGGATGGTTGAATTGTGACATTTGACTGGTAACTTACTGACTGTTGGCAATGTCCAAAACTCACCACAAAATACAAAATGTAATTTCTGGAGGGGAAAACCACCTCTCCAAACAAGGTTGGATTTTTGCTTTCTAAGTCGGGTAGGGAAATCAATTTCTTTGGTAGTTAATTATTGAGCAGATGTCCATCACCATACCTGGAATCTCAAAATCTCAGTTTGTACTATTCAGTAAATATTTAACACTTATAACAGGGCAGCTCATTGTCAAATAGCACCATTGAACATCCAAATGAGAAAAAGAAGAGAAAATTTTCTAGAGAGGATAATGCTATGGGTGGGAAAAATCCAGGAACAGCATGTTCTTTCACTCCTATCTCCAAATTTGATGATGAATACTTTTCCTCTCCTCATCCAAGATCCTGATATACATGTATATACTGGTATATATACACATATATATACATGTATATATATATATATATACACATACATATGCAGACATACTATATATATATATATATATATATATATATATATATATATATATATATATACATATATATTTATATATATATACATATATATACATACATATATATACATATATACATATACATATAACCTCAGACATGGCAATGCCTGTATTCTTAGACACCAGTGGTAGTTTGCTGAGCCTTACACCCTGACTTTTGTGAAGGTCAACCTTCTGTTCTATTTGGAGGCTGCTATACCCTATTTATATTTAACATTATTTTTCACATTCATGCTTGAGTGCATGCCAATGCATACTTGAACAGAGCCAAACAAGACTAGGTACAGCATTATTTAACACATGCACAGGCACTAATTAACACCCATACACTAGGAAGTCTTACAATGAGAATTTGCTCCCTGATGAGTTGCTTTAGATCCTTTCAAGTTATTCTTGGCCTCAATAAAACATTCAGGATATGAACTGAAATGTATGTTATACAGAATTTAATATCAATAAGCATGTGTTTCAAGCATGCAAACAATTATTACATCTTCACATTAACAATTTCCTTTCTATTGTATTTTCAGATTATATATTCCAAAACAAATACTCCAATAGCAAATCAATTGGTGCAGCATCATACTTGTGAGTTGTTGTGCCCATAATTACAACTTGTACAATGTCAGTATGTCAAGAGGATCATTTATTTATTTATTTATCTAACAATTTATGCCCTCCACGTGCAGTGGCTGTTACGGACAGTCTGGGTTGACCTCAGATATTTACAAAGAAAGGATATATCTGTGGTCAATAGTGGGAGCAGATGCACACCATGCATCATGTATATATGTATAATGTATAATGTATATATGTATAATGCATCATGTATATATGTATAAACTTTGGTGACACTGATGCATCACACTTTTGTTGTCATTTCATGTACTGATTCTCTAGAAATTGGCACATTACAATATCCTTAGCTAATTTGGTCATAGCACTAATTTGTAACCCAGCAGTCATACATGTAGAGGGTGCCATACATACATTCCAT
Organism: Imbricaverruca yamaguchii; assembly: GCA_034440575.1. Taxonomy (NCBI): domain Eukaryota; kingdom Metazoa; phylum Arthropoda; class Thecostraca; family Neoverrucidae; genus Imbricaverruca; species Imbricaverruca yamaguchii. The sequence continues at coordinate 800,349 of JAOTOL010001538.1, forward strand.
ACATGTGTGTGATGGTCCCATACTCTGTAGAGCTGAGTGCAGTGTCTATGAAAATCAGAATGCTCACTGTTATTTGTGGATATTCAAAAGTTTAACTACTTATTTCAGTTTCTATGGCAAACAAACTTATTTTGAATGCTGTGTTAATTATAATTACTGATCACTTATAATTTATGCTGATAATTATACCAGGCTTACTCACTATCTTGTTCCTGAGCCCATGCAAGTTAGGAGCAAAAACTTGTAAAACTGCCTACTGACAACAGTTTGCACTTTATGGACCATGAACTGTATTGGTCGTGTATCTCATCCTGCTGACAAGGTGTCATGAAAATCTGTCATGGTTTGCAGTCTCACCTTTGATCATGGCTTTGAAAGATGCATCAAAGTGGCAAAGGTAGAAGAACCTTTGATTCTTTTATGACACATTGAACCACTAGGTCATACAGTGTCACCAACCCCTCATACCGATAGGTCATGTGTGGACTTGGTAAATGCTGTTGGTTGCAATATCAAAAATCACAATCTTGTGATCAGGAGTCTGACTACCAACTGAGCTACAGCTGCTCCAAGGTGGTAAAGGTGCAAAACTAGGTAGTTGCATGTAAATGCGAGCTGATGAAAACTCAACCAGATGCTGAGGGGCTTTTTTGGTATTCCAACTATGTTTACTACATCAAAAACTGTTCCATAATGTCAATCCTTCACAACCTATATCCTACATAATAAGGTTAAACAATGAAGCCACAGCCACACCTTGCCTAACCTCAAACCATCTTTCACTGAATAGGTATTCCATATCCACTTTACTATGTAGGTAATTAGGTAATCCCATTAAAGATGCTCAACATACACAAGGTATACAAAGGTGGATGTATAAGTGACAGAACCTTGGGTTCTTTTGCAATGCATTCAACTGCTAGGTCATATAGCACCAACCTCTCACTGTGTATAGGTGACAGCAATATTGTTAAGCTTTCTTCATGGACATCAGTGTGACTTCCTTAATTCTATATTTTATGATTGTCAAGATCATAAGATCATGGGAAGGTGAAATCTAACTATTTCATAAAAGCCATGTTAGCCTTGGACTGCCATTCCCACTGCCATACCTAATTAAGTAAAAATAGTTACAGCAGTAACCTTAATCATACACCATAGTATTTTGAACACAATCACTTACCACCAACAACAACCAATTTGTATTCAGTCATCTTGGTTGAATGTCTAGATGTGCCCAAGGGGCGGATCATGAAATCAAAGCACCGTTCTTCAGGTACGTAGGTATGCGATGCAGTCCGTACAGAGAAGCTTGTAATCTGTTTTGCCTGCTATTCACAAGTATCTTCAACCAAAAGCAGGGACATTCCACGACCACACAAACAGCAACCATTAGCAATAGTCACCACTGTAGCTATGTTGTACCTAGCAAGGCGATCATGCATAAGTACAAAGCAATGCATCAATCGCAATGACTCATCGTCACCACCCGAACGACCACCGTCACGGAACCACTGCGGTCACGGGCGATCGCAGGGTCGGCGAGGGCCCTTGAAAGCGGCAACGCGGCGCCAAGGCTACACAACAGCGCAGCCGCTCCCGTTTTCATTACGACGAAACTGGCGCTCACTTAGATTGTCAAAAACGGCGCAAGCATCGAATATTGAAGAATTGAGGAATATCACGTGACAAATAGCTATGGATCACGATTTATGCCGCTCGTATAACCAATACTGAGTTCTTTCACCGAACGGTATGTGATATCTTTGTTTTTCTTCGTTTTAAAGCCCCAGTCATAGAAGAAAATCACGGGGGAAATTGTTGTCCAGTACGTCAAATGCTTGGCTTTTCAAGCCAACATCGTCCTGTTTTTTTTTCTCGACTGTTTATATCCATTTTAGAAAACGAATTATCGTTATATATGATATCCTGCTCCTGCACCGCGCTCCCAGCCCTGCATTATATTTTTAACTCGTCGAATTCCAGGAGCATTCGACGAGTAGCTTGTAATTCGGTTGGCCAGGAGCGTCCCCAAGATTTTTTTAAAATGAGAAGTGGATGCCGCAGAAGGCTCAGGGGAACCGGGGAGGGGACTCCATCAATGCTCAAACTGCTAAGCTTAATAAACATGCGTGACTTCATGGAATGGCCTTAGTAGTTGGTGTGAATATTCATACTCGGTGGGTTTTGGTGGGAAACTGGTTCAGTGTACAGAGTGCAACCAAGAAGAGCCCTTGTGGCTCATAGTTGCACTAATCTTTTATGTCTTATGTCTTTATGTTTCGCTGGACGTGGTTCAGGTGATCTTTGTTGGTATGGGTATTGAAATTCGTATGGAAAGTTGAGACATGATTAAAAAGTTTAGGGAACCACTCACAGAGAGTGGCGCACGTGGGATTTGCGACAAAAGAGACCTCTCTTCTTATAATGATTGTCTGATGTTGTTGAAGATGTTCAGTGTGCTGCTACTGACAATGGTTTCTGGCAGCTGGTTCGTGTTCTACTACCCTATTGGTGCAAACAAATCTGTCTTAACCTTGTCCTGCTGTGATTAACTAATTTTTAATTCATGACCTCTATTTGCATCATTTCTTTTGAATTCAAACATTTCCATGAGATATCCCTGTCCCTGACCATGAATACATTTAAAGACCACGGTGAGATCTTCTCTCAGCCTATATATATTGAAGTGAAAACGTGTTCAATTTGTTTGGACAAGTTTGGACCACAATATTCCAAATGTGTCATAGTATGCACATAAAAACTATCTGATGACTTACTCGTTTTTATATATGCCTATTTAGTGCCCACAACATTCTTAGTGCCTTCTTCCTAGCTTCTTTTGTCTGTTGTGATGCCCCAAATTTTGTGTTCAAAATAACACCTAAGTCATTCTGCTGAGACGGTATTTGGCCACCCATGCAGTATGGAGCCTTCTGATATGCTCCCTATCTCCATGCATGATTGTACACTTATCAAAATTAAATTTCCTTTGCTATTTCTCGGAGCATCGGTGAGCGATAAACAGATTCCCAGTGCCCGACGTGATTTTCGTGTTTCGTGATTTTTGTAAGTGGGTGTTGGATTTACTTTGTCTTGTTCCAGTGCGATTTTTGGGTCCCAGCGAACATTTTTGGAGCTCCGGTGCCATGTTTCCGAGCCCTGGCACGATTCTATGGGGCCCCCACCACCACCCCCACCAGGTCTCTCTGGTGAGGGGTATTTTCTCATTTCCCCTTATTCGATGCGCCACTGCAGGTACGGATGCAGAGGAAGCACGGAGGTATGTATCTCCCACTCCCATGGAAAGGTTGTGCTCTTCTCAGGAGGTCGGGAAAGGCGCCATTTGAAGAAAGCTGGAGTTCATCCACTAACACCCCCCCCCTCACTCCATGAACATATTTTTTCAACCGATGTCTCCGAGGTCCGGCCAACGTCGGCTCATAAATCAGCCTGGCGTCGCTGTCAGCTGACTCACAGTCGGTTCGATACCTCTCCGACGTGATATAAAGTTTGAGGATAATAGTTGAAGATCGCGGGGCTTAGTAGGCATTGGAGGGACCTGGCAAGTTGTCGGGCTCATGTGTGTTTTGTTCGTCACCCGCTACATTTATTAGGTAAGGTCCGCAAAGCGAATGTTAGGCTCAACGCCACTGTTGAAGGTCTCAACTTGATTGTTAGGATCTAGGCGGGGTGTTTGCGGGTGAAGAAAACACCCCGTCGAGAGCAGAAAACCAGCCGCAAGTTTTCTGCTCTCGACGCGATCTCTTTGGGGCTTATTCTGCATTTTTGGGAGCCCGAATCCATTTTCCGGATTCTAGCAGGCTTTTTGGGAACAGAATCAATTTTCGAACCTCCGGCTCAAGTTTTTTCTCCTATCTCAAGTTTATAAGGGCATAAATGTTAATTTTCTGCTCGATGGATGATCTCAGCAAACGCGAAACAAATGTCGATGGAAGTTGCACTAATCGATGCATTTTAATTAATTTATTCCCCCTGATGTCCCGTCGTAATCAATAATTCCTTTTAAATGCCACTACGTCACCTTCAAATTGCGTTGAAACTGTATAATCACAAACATATATTGCTCCTGATGAACGTCAGCAACTATAACTATGCTGATTTTCGTGTAAATTGCTTCAAATGAAACTTCTACCACGATTTAGAACCCGTTGAGCCCTTTCCATCTCATATAATTTGGTCCATGGCCACGAAATGAAGGGTTGATGTCTGAGATTGGCCCGATGGACGATTTACGAGGTAATTTGTAGATTTTCGTGATACGCTCGCTGATAAATACCGTTTTACCGAAAGAAATCCACTGAGGAACTTAAGTGAACATTTAGCATATGAAATATGAGGGTTTCTTAACACGGAAGCCAGCACAGCCGTTCACCAAAGTTAGTCTTTCTACCAATATATCACCCATTTTCAGGGACCTTGATATTTCTCCGTCTTCCATGGACTTGGTCGACGTTCTTGCGTGGTTGCATCCTACTGTACTCATTTCAAGGTGCGGTCGGCCCATGTAAGGCACTAAGGAGTACCTCACCTGAGTAGAGCTGGAAAGTATTTTTGTGTGCTATTTTTATACAACTGATGTTTTCACTCACTGGAAAAAAAGCTGAACAGAAATATGCATTGGTGATGGGTAATTATGTCGAAAATTGAAGCTCACATTTACATCCTAGCTTCAAAAGAGCTCTATCACCGATCGACAAAGGCAAGCCTCTGTTACATATCATCATATATTGCGCATTCGTTTCATAACAAACGTAGGGCATTCGGCCTTTTTAGAGTGCAATCTATTTTTATATATTCTTAATGCAGATCGCTGTGTGAAAGACGCTTTTGAGGTACATCGGGTAATGTTCTGCACAGCAAAGTGTTCACATTTCTTCGTGAACATATGACAATGTGCGGAATTGAATGGCAGGAGCAAGTTGCCTACTCATCCACTTAAGTATGTACGAGAAGTGGCAAATACTAGAACTGAAAGCCCAACGATGAAGTTTGTTAGTGACCAGTGGACTCCTACCGGACTTTGATATGATGCTTAGTCGTATCAAACTTAAACTCTATGCATTCACTAGTCTTTCCAGCACGGACACATCAGTCAAGCCAGCCCCCCAAAAAAACAGCCTGCTTTGGGGCAAACTTGTTCTTCAATCTCAAACTATGCAATACCTAGTTGCATTTTATGAAAGTGTTGCTCTGAGCTCATGCGTAGGTAATTAGGTACCTACAAAGCTTTCCAAATCCAAGGAATTTGAAAATTTGTAAGTATTAGTTTTTACTTGGTTTTACCAAGCGACTCAAAGCCAACTTTTTGGATCTGCACAATGGATAAATGTGTATCTTGATGCAATCTGAAGGAATGTTAAATTCGTATCTTCGGGAAATGAAAGCTTTTTTAACATGAGCACTTCAATTTGCACTTATATGTCAATAAGCAATTATTTCACCAAGAAAAGAATCTATTGTTTTGCTTTAAGGTGGTAAGAAGACAAACAAATAAAAAATAAAGTTTTTACGCACGTTTGTCTCCATTAAGCAAACAACTTGGTTAGGTTTGGTTAGGTTAGTTTAGGTTTAGGCCAAGCCGGGGCAGCGGCGGTGACCCGCGTCACCGTCGCCGCGTAATCCTGCTTCTTTCTCCTTCTATCCCTTCGAGGCGACTGGACCACACTGAGAGAACGGCACAGCGCAGCTGTGCACGTTCTAGGTGTTGCTTGGCAAAGGCGTCTCCCTGTGGCTTTCCCAGATCCTTTACACCTATCCACACATCCACACGCAACCACAGGCGCTACACTGGTGACCCCGACGTGATCTGGGGAGCCACTGTGTGTCTCTCTCCAATCTCCGCACGCCCCGCCCGGTCCTGTCTCTTTCTCTCTCTCCCTCTCGCCGGAGGCCTGATGGCACCACCCGGACACCGATGGACCGCCCGTCTTGCCGCTGCGTCGCCACATCTACGCACGCCCAGCTGGCCGTCGCCAACCACCGGATACCGACTCTCCGTCAGCAACTGCATACCCGGTGAGGTCTCTGCTGGCGGATTTCCAGCAGAGATCGCTTCTGCGGCCCACTGATGACGTCACGGACGCCGACGCCGACACCAGCTGACGTCACAGCCGACTCACTGGCTGACGTCACAGTTCCGACCGGCTCACCGTCTGATGTCACATCATCCCGCTCACCGAAGTCGACATCGCTGTGCCAGCCGTCTCACCGCTGACATTGCATCATCCGCTGGCACGCCGTCCAACGTCCTGGCTGACGTTATGGCATCTGTCAGCTCACCAACGTCGACGTCGCGGCGTCAGCCGACTCACTGTCTGACGCCGCATCATCTGCCCGCTCAAGGATGCCGACGTCACGGTATCAGCCGGCACACAAGCTGACGTCACAGCCGACTCGCTGGCTGCCGTCACAGCACCAACTGGCTCGCGGTCTGACGTCGCATCATCTGCTCGCTCAACGATGTCGACGTCACGGTATCAGCCGGCACACAAGCTGACGTCACAGCCGACTCACTGGCTGACGTCCCAGCATCGACCGGCTCACCGTCGGACGCCGCATCATCAGCCTGCTCAACGAAGTCTACGTCACGGTGTCAGCTGGCGCACCGTCTGACGTCACAGCCGACTCATTGGCTGCCATCACGGTATCGACCGGCTCACCGTCTGACGTCGCACCACCAGCCGACCCACTGGCTGGCGTCGCTCACCGTCTAACGTCCTGGCCGACGTTGCAGCATCAACCGGCTCACCCTCTGGCGTCCGGATTGACGTCACGGTATCAGCCGGATTACCGTCGCACCGCAACCACAGCCGACTCACTGGCTTCCTCAGCGCGACCTCAGGAGACCCACTTGCTGAGTTCTCGACCTGAACCGACCCACCGGCTGACTTCGCAGCCGACTCGCTGGCCCTCACCATCAGCAACTCATCGCCTGACGTCAACTCAGCCGACTCACTGGCTGACGTCAGAGCGGACTCAACGGCCGCACGTAGCCGACACCGTCTGGCTCGACGGCCACTGCAACAGCTCTTCCGCCAACCGCTCCGGCCACGTAGCGGTGCCCTCAGCACGATTTCGGCACGTCACCTTGACGGCGACGTGTCTGGGGAGGGGGTACTGTAGCGGAGCGCGCGCCAGCCATCTAGCGGCCGGCTGAAGACTCAGCCATTGCTGACCGCGCGCCTGCCACCCAGCATCTGATAACTTGTCGTTCGCTCTATTGACGCTAGATGTCAGTGTAGTGATTTATGCATCCAGGTCCGTTTCAACTTGTTTCTCCGCTCATCTCCAATGCTCTGTATCAAGTGGCCATCGGACATCAAGTGGCCTTCCACTTCACTGAGCCGACTTACCTGTGCTTAACTAGCTTGCATTTCCTTTTCCATAGCCGCGCACTCTCAGTGTCGTAGCTAGGACATACTGTGTGCTCTAGTCATCGTGAATTATCGCTATGTCGTCATGTCAATACAGAGTTCTGCTGTCCCGCTGTCGCGAGTCGTTTGAGTGGCAAGCCGGGGCAGCGGCGGTGACCCGCGTCACTGCCGCCGCGGAATCCTGCTTCTTTCTCCTTCTATCCCTTCGAGGCGCCTGGGCCACACTGAGAGAGCGGCACAGCGCAGCTGTGCACGTTCTAGGTGTTGTTTGGCAAAGGCGTCTCCCTGTGGCTTTCCCAGATCCTTTACGCCTATCCACACATCCACACGCACCCACAGGCGCTACATCCATCTTTTGTACTCTCTCTAAAAGCCAAGAAACTTTTTCATAGCTAGGGGACCAAGCTTGGATGCAATATTCCAAATGTGGCCTGACATATGCACGGTGAAGCTTCCTGATGACTTCCTCACTTCTATATGATATATTCCTATTTATTGGCCCAAGCATTCTCACTGCTTCTTTCTGGCTTCCTTGGTCTGTTCTGATGCCCCAATTTTGTGTTCAGAATAACACCTAAATCCTTCTCCTGTTGAGTCACTGATAGCACTTGGCCACCCATCAAGTATTGAGACTTGATATGCTGCTTACCTGCATGCATGATTTTGCGCTTATCAAAATTAACCTTCATTTGCCATTTTTCGGACCACTTCACATGTTCGTCTAAGTCTTTTTGCAACGAGATATGCTCATTTTGACCTGTTATTGCCCTAAGGACCTTCAAATCATCCGCAAATTTCAAAACTTTACTGCTTATGCCACTTTCAATGTTATTTACAAATATAATTAACAGTAGTGGCCCCAGTACTGACCACTGGGGGACTCCACTAAGAACATTTTGCCATGATGACTTTGTACCATTTATAATCACTCTTTGCTGTCTACCTGAAAGCCACAACTCTATCCATTTTAAGATGCTACCTGCAATGCCATGGGCATGAAGCTGTGTCATTAACTGTTTGTGGGGTGCCTATTCAGAGGCCTTACTAAAGTCAAGATATGCTACATCAACCTGATTTCCCTGATCAAATTGTTCTGTGGCGAAGTTCAAAAAGTCCAAGAGGTTTGTGAGACACGATCGTCCTTTTCTAAACCCATGTTGAGTATCTTGAATCAATCTGCTACCTTCCAGATAACTAACTATTCTATCCTTGATAATTGATTCGAGTACCTTGCAGACTAGGGATGTGAGACTTACTGGCCTATAGTTTTCAACTTTCCCTCTTTTTCCTTTCTTGAAAATAGGAACTACATTTGCCCTTTTCCAATGTGTTGGAATTTCATTTTGTGAAACTAATCTACAAAATATTATACTAAGTGGAAATGCCAGTACCTTTTCAGCTTCCCGCAATACATGTAGGAGTAGTAAGGCGGCGCAGTCGCGGAAGGGGCTCGGGACGCTCAGCTGACGGCCGCGTGGGCGGCCGACGTGGCCCAATGAGCGTCCGCCACGTCCGCGAGTTCCGGCTGCGTCGAGTGAGGGGGCGGGGAAAGCCGGCGCCGGCGGCCGCGCATCGTGTTCCCGGGCAGTCTGCTGTCGGCTCTGGCAATACCCGGGTCCCGGCATACGGACGTTTTTCATTTTGGTCACTACAAGCTATTTCGGCCTTTTTGCTTTCTGTCTTACGATGCCAGGACCCGAGGTGGACGCTGTGGTGGACGACGCGGCAGTTGAGGCGTCGTCCAGTGGTGCAGGTGCAAGTGGACTCCGGCACTTCGACGCTCGGTGCGTTGCGGAGTACGACGGAGCGCCGAACGTGGTGGAGTGGTGGACGCGCATGGAGCTGCTGTGCGAAATGCGCGGGGTGGACGTCACCGCTGTGGCCCCGACGCGGCTGACTGGTGGCGCGTTTGAGGTGTGGGCGGAGCTGGCGGTGGAGGCGCGGCGGTCGGCGACGGCAGTTCGTGACGCGCTGTACCACGCCTTCGCGATGGATCGTCACACAGCGTACAAGACGCTCAAGGACCGACGTCTGAAGCCGGGCGAGTCCGTGGACTGGCGTCACTGCGTCGTCTTCTGGCCCTAATCGGGAGCGCAGGCGATGAGGCGTTGCTGACGTGCGCCTTCGTCGACGGACTACCGGCGGCCGTTCGTCAACTGGTTCGCGCGGGCGCGCGCGCCGAGCGGCTGGATCTGCGGAGCATCGTGGAGCGAACCCGCAGCGTCGTGACCGACGTGACCGACGAGCCAGCGCAGGCCGCGGGCGTGCGTGCCGAACCGGACCCACGAAGTCCGGTGCCGGCCCCCCGTACGACCCGCTCGGCCGTCCGACGCTGCTGGACGTGCGGCGCGACGACTCACCTGGCGGCTGCCTGCCCGCGACGGGCGGGAAACGACGCGGGAGGCGTGCTGTCAGCGCCAGCGTCGTCTCCCGCGACGTGAGCGCGTTGCCAGTGGTTGTCATGGAGGTGTTGCACGGCACGTGCTGGTGGACACCGGCTGTACCAGTGTGTTGGTATTCACGGGGTGTTGCACGGACTGGGTGCCGTGTTCAACGTGGGTTCGGCTGGTGGACGGTGGGTCCATGCGGTGTGTGGGAACCGCAGACGTGACGGTTCGGTTTCACGGGAAACAGGTGGTGGTCAGCGCCTTGGTGGTGCCGTGTCGGCCGTTGGGGGTGGATATGCTCCTGGGTATGACGGGGGTGGAAGCGTTGGGCGGAGTCACGGTGCGGACCGCCGCGGATGTTGCTGTGTGCGGTGGCGCGACCGCGGGAGGCGAACCGGCGCCTCAGGACGTGCTTGTGGAGACGACGGATTTTGTGGTGCAGTTCGATGGGCGAGAGAGGATGTGGACTGCGGTGTGGAAATGGGCAGATGGGGTCGGTCCGGCGAGACTGGAGAACAGGACGGCGCAGTACGCGGTGCCAGCAGCAGCACAGGATGCGTATGACGCCGAACTGGACTTATGGATCGCTGAAGGCTGGCTCCGCCCGTGGGACGAGGAGACGGACGGACCGGCCCGTGGCTTGATCCCGTTGATGGCGGTGCAGCAGCCGTGCAAGCACAAGGTTCGTCCTGTGCTCGACTACAGGGAATTGAACGGCTATGTCGCGGCCCACACTGCAGACGCAGACGTGTGTGCGGACCAGCTGCGTCGCTGGCGGCGACACGGACGCTGCGTGGCAGTGGTGGACTTGCGGAGAGCCTACCTCCAACTCCGTGTAGCCGAACGACTGTGGTCGTACCAGACAGTGCAGGTGCGGGGTCAGCGGTTCTGTTTGACGCGTGTCGGTTTTGGGCTCAATATCGCCCCATTGATCATGAAGGCCGTGATCCGCGCCATACTGGACCGCGACCCGGCCCTGCAGCGTGGAGTGTTGCCCTACGTGGACGACCTGTTGGTGGACGAGTCCATCATCAGTGCCGAACGCGTAGTGGAGCACTTCGCGCGGTACGGCCTCGAATGCAAGCCGCCGGTGCGGGCGGCCAAAGGGGCCCGTCTCCTCGGCCTGCGGGTGGACGCTGGTGATGACGGGGCGCTGCGGTGGTGCCGGGATGGGGCGCTAGCGCCGCTGCCGGAGGTGCTGACGAGACGGGCTGTGTTCGCTTGGTGCGGGCAGCTCGTGTCGCATCTCCCGGTGGCAGGCTGGCTGCGCCCGGCGGCCGCTTGGCTCAAGCGGCGCGCTAACGCCTTGTCAGCCGGTTGGGATGACCCGATCACTGACACGACGTTGCGAAAGCAGGTGAGCCACGTAGCCGACCGGCTGAACGCCGCCGACCCGGCACGGGGCCCGTGGTGTCTGCGGGGCGACGCCCTCACGGTCTGGACTGATGCCAGTTCTATCGCGGCGGGGGTCGTGCTGGCTGATGCGGCCGGTGGGGTGGTAGAGGACGCCAGCTGGCTGCGACCCGAGGCAAAGGCGGCTATGCACATCAATATGGCCGAGCTCGACGCAGCACTCAGCGGTGTGAACCTGGCGATCGTGTGGGGTGTGAAGACCATCGACCTCCGCACTGACTCCGCTACGGTTCACAAGTGGCTCAGTGATGCCCTGAGTGGCCGCTCTCGGTTGCGCACGAAGGCGCACAGCGAGTTACTGATCCGCCGGCGGGTCGACGTGATCTGTCAGCTGGTGCAGGAGTTCCAGCTGGCGTTGAGCGTTGGCCTGGTTCGGTCGGCGGCCAACCCGGCGGATCAGCTAACTCGTGTGCCCCAGGCGTGGCTGCGGGATGCGGCGACTGCGGTCGAGTCGGCGGCGTGGGACGAGCCGGCGGTTGATGAAACTGGGGCGCGGCCCAGCCGGCCGCCGTTGCCAGAGGCGGTGGTGGCGGCCGTTGTTGCCCTTGCCCAGATCCGCGCCGTGCATGAGTCTGTTGGGCACCAGGGTGTCCGACGAACGCTCTGGCACGTGCGACGGACCTGTGATGGGAAAGTGGGCCGCGCCGCGGTGAGGGATGTGGTACTGGCATGTGACGTGTGCCAGTCAATTGATCCGGCTCCCGCCCGATGGCGGCACGGCCACTTGGCAGTGCCCCGGGGGTGGGAACGCCTGGCGATCGATGTGACACACGTCCGGGGCGGTCCATTCCTGACAATCATCGACTGCGGGCCGTCCCGATATGCATTGGGGCGGCCTTTGTCGCGGGAGGACAGTGTGTCTGTGGTGGAGGCGCTTGACCCGGTGTTCCTAGAGCACGGAGCGCCTGCGGAAATGCTGTTGGACAACGCGACAGCGTTCCGCGGCCGTCGTTTTGCGGCGTTCGCGGCGCGTTGGGGCGTCCGACTGCATTTCCGTGGCGCTCATGAGCCCGGCGGGAACGGTATCGTAGAGCGGCACCACCGGACTGTGAAAGTCATGGTGGCACGGCGTGGGCGTTCGGTGTCGGAGGCCGTGCATCGGTATAACACCACGCCGTTGGATGCTGCTCACTTGATGACCGCTCCCGTCGCCGGCTTGCTGCGGACACCGGGGCGAGAACTGCCCGTGGAAACTGTCCCGACGCCCGACCAGCGGCGGGTGTCGCGCCTGCGGACCGGCCCAAGGCGGGTGGGGGAGCTTGTGTGGATCCGTCGCCGGGGAAAGACGCGATGTATGGTGGCGTCTCGACGTGGGGTGGTGACGCGCGTACTGCCGGAACCGTTGGTGGAGGTGGACGGTGACCCGTGGCACCGGCGGAACGTACGCCGCCGGTACCCGACGCGCGGTCCCATCGTTCCAGCAGAGGAGCCGCCCGATGCCGCCGAAGATGATGACCTGGGGGTGGCGGCCGCGCCGGACGCACCGGATGCGCGACCGCCAGCTGGCGACGCGGCAGAGGATGCTACCGCACTCGACCAGGCAGCCGCCGAGCTGAGGCTGGCGTCGGTCGAGGTGCGACCTGAGTCGCCGCCCGAGGAGGCGGCCAGGGAGCGTACGCCACACGAACCGCCTGACGAAGGGCGTGCGTCGTACGAGCCGGATTGGACGCTGTCGGACCCGGACACCACTGTTGATAATGAATCGGACGATGACTTTGTGCCGGACGGGGCGGTGTCTGATGACGAGCGATGGCGAGCGGCGCCGCGCCGTAGCGAACGTTTGGCGCCGCCGCCGGTGGATCCGTATGAGTGAGTCGATGAGGATGATTAGTGGGCTTTTGTGTGGAGTTTTGCTAATTCGCGTATAGGTGTTTTGGCTGTTTTGTTTGTGTTTAATCCGGTAGGATTAGGGGGTGGTGTAGGAGTAGTAAGGCGGCGCAGTCGCGGAAGGGGCTCGGGACGCTCAGCTGACGGCCGCGTGGGCGGCCGACGTGGCCCAATGTGCGTCCGCCACGCCCGCGAGTTCCGGCTGAGTCGAGTGAGGGGGCGGGGAAAGCCGGCGCCGGCGGCATCGCATCGTGTTCCCGGGCAGTCTGCTGTCGGCTCTGGCAATACCCGGGTCCCGGCATACGGACGTTTTTCATTTTGGTCACTACAATACACTAGCAAAAATGTCATCAGGTCCTAGACATAAAGACATAAAATATTAGTGCAACTATAAGCCACAAGGGCCCTTCTTGGTTACACTCTGTACACTGAACCAGTTGCCCACCAAATCTGTCAATCAGCCCTCCCTGTAATACTGAAAAGCAAGCCCTCTATTCTTATAATGATTGTCTATGCTGTTTTTAAAGATGTTCAATGTGCTGCTACTGACGATGTTTTCTGGCAGCAGGTTCCAGTGTTCCACTACCCTGTTGGTGAAGAAAGTTTGCCTTAACCTTGTTCTGCTGTGGTTAACCTTAATTTTGAATTTATGACCTCTAATTGCATCATTTCTGTTAAATTCAAACATTTCCCCAAGGTATCCCCTCTCCAGACCATTGACAAATTTAAAGACCTCGATGAGATCTCCTCTCAGCCTTCTATATCTAAGTGAAAACATATTCAATTTCATCAATCTTTCCTCATATGCCAGGTTGCTTATGCCATTAACCATTGTTGTAGCCCTCTTTTGTACTCTCTCTAAAAACCAACAATCTTTTTCATAGCTAGGAGACCAAGCTTGGATGCAGTATTCCAAATGTGGCCTGACGTATGCACAGTAAAGCTTCCTGATCACTTTCTCATTTCTGTATGATACATTCCTATTTATTGCCCCGAGCATTCTCAGTGCCTTCTTCCTGGCTTCCTTGGTCTGTTCTGATGCCCCCAGTTTTGTGTTTAGAATAACACCTAAATCCTTCTCCTGTTGAGTCACTGATAGCACTTGGCCACCCATCAAGTATGGAGCCTTCATATGCTGCTTACCTACATGCATGATTTTGCACTTATCAAAGTTAAATTTCATTTGCCATTCTTCGGACCACTTCACAAGTTCGTCTAAGTCTTTTTGGAGCGAGATATGCTCATCCTGACCTGTTATTGCCATAAAGACATTCAAATCATCCGCAAATTTCAAAACGTTACTGCTTAGGCCACTTTCAATGTTATTTATAAATATAATGAACAGTAATGGCCCTAGTACTGACCCCTGGGGGACTCCACTAAGAACATTTTGCCATGATGACTTTGTACCATTTAGCATCACTCTTTGCTGTCTATCTGAAAGCCACAACTCTATCCATTTTAAGATGGTACCTGCAATACCATGGGACTGAAGCTGTATCATTAACGGTTTATGGGGTACCTTGTCAAAGGCCTTACTAAAGTCAAGATATGCTACATCAACCTGATTTCTCTGATCAAATTGTTCTGTGGCGAAGTTCAAAAAGTCCAAGAGGTTTGTGAGACACGATCGTCCTTTTCTAAACCCATGTTGAGTATCTTGAATCAATCTGCTACCTTCCAGATAACTAACTATTCTATCCTTGATAATTGATTCGAGTACCTTGCAGACTAGGGATGTGAGACTTATTGGCCTATAGTTTTCAACTTTCCCTCTTTCTCCTTTCTTGAAAATAGGAACTACATTTGCCCTTTTCCAATCGGTTGGAATTTCATTATGTGAAACTGATCTACAAAATATTATACTAAGTGGAAATGCCAGTTCCTTTTCAGTTTCCCGCAACACCCTAGCATAAATTTCATCAGGTCCTGCTGCCTTATTTGGCTTTATTTTCCTGATATGATTGTAAACAACATCACTATCAATGAAATCAACATCATTTGTCAGGTCCCATGTCACTGAACTATGGTGTACGGTCGGCAGATTGGTCATATCTTCCAATGTAAACACTGATTTGAACTGCTTGCTCAGCTCCTCAACCATCTCACTATCCTCACCCAATGTAGTCCCGTTTACTTCCAGTGGACCAATTGTGCTAGAAACTTTACTCAGCTTGTAGAAACTAAAGAACTTTTTACTGTCCCCATTACAGTTTCTAGCTAAATTCAGTTCTTTTGCTCGCTTTGCTGCTCTGGTTTTTTGCTTCACAGTGTCTCTAGCTTTTCGATACGCCTTTAGATTACCGACATTTGAGGCTTCCTTAAAAACTCTAAATGCAGTTTTCTTAGCCTTAATTGCCTTTATCACGTCTGGTGTAAGCCATGCTGGCTTTCCTACCCTTCTTTTGCGTCTTTGCTTTTGGGGGACATGTCTAATCTGAGTTTCCTTCAAGTAAGATTTGAACTTTTCCCACATTTCACAGGCATTTAAATTGGAGAATTCTTCCTCCCATCTGATGGCACTTAAAGCCGCTCCACTTAGTATAATATTTTGTAGATCAGTTTGCCGTTGCCGTTAAAGTCTGCTCTGTTGAAATTTGGAACCTATACCAAATTATCCTTGATAATTTCCCCTACATGTGCATTGAATCTAACTATGTTATGGTCACTTTTTCCCAGAGTTTCGCCTACAGTCAAGTCTTGAACCAAGTCACTTAAATCCGAGAATACAAGGTCCAAGAATGAACCATGCCTGGTAGGTTCCGATACAAACTGGTGTAAGAAAAGGTCCTCTTCAAGGCATTTCCTAAACATTTTGCATGATGGGGAGCCAATACCAGCATTTTCATAACCTTTTAGATTAAAGTCACCGAGAATAAGGCACTTCCTCTTACATTTTCTACTGATTTCCTCACAAATCACCTTGTCAAGCTCCAGTTGCTGAGAATGTGGCAGGGTTCCTGATCGGTAGAAAGCTCCTATCCTAAGAGTATTGCTGTTGCCTTTTCCCACAGTGACATCGAGCGAAATGGACTCCACAGACACATTTTTATCCCCACCTGCTACTTTTTGAGAACTGAATAAGCTATTCATATAGAGCATTACACCACCCCCTTTCATTGCTGGACCCCTATTGCACGAAAACATATTGTATCCCTTGATCTCATAGTCCTGTGAGTTATCTCCAAAATACCCTTCACTGACCCATGCCTCCGTAATGCAAACAAAATCCGGTTCCTCCCCAGCAACATAACACTTGAACTCATCAAATTTGGAACGGATACTCTGAGCATTAAACATCATACACTTAACAAATGCTGCATAACCACCTTTGGCTTTTTCATATTGAGTTCTTTTATCGCTAGATGAACTATAACTCTGTCCCCTTGAGTTGCTGCTGCCCCTATTTGCAGACTTTGAGGTTCTATTGCCTTGGCTGACACTATTGGAATATTCCTGAGTTGGGAATGCAATTTCATCCCTCCCCACCCCATTTCCTAGTTTCCCTGAGGGACATGCTCGTATACTTTGCCTAACACATGGACCCCCTTCTCAGAAAAGTGCAGGCCATCCCTCTGATAGAGGTCCCACGATGCATAAAACCTGCTCCACTCGTCTACAAATGTAAAACCTAGCTCATGGCAGATCTTTCCTACCCTGGCGTTAGCTGCCAGTGCCCTAGAGCTCCACTCAGGGGAGGCTCTAGCCCTAGGCAAAATTGCTGTTACAATGACTCTATTGGTACCCTTCAGGGTGGCCAGAAGGGCCCTGTACTCCCGCAGAAGCTCCTCACTCCTAGTATGACCCATGTTATTTACCCCTACATGCACTATGACTGTGTTAAACTGGTGATCATTGGTGACCTGTGCCACCGCAGGTACCAGGTCCTTCACCTTGGCACCAGGCCTGGTGATGCACCTCCTGTCCCTCCTACCTTTACAAAATATCCGCTCTAAATGTCGCACACGAGAGTCTCATATGACCAGCACTGACTCCTTACTACTGCTATCCTGGGGGCAGTCATCCAATGCCTGGAACATATTTGTTGTTACTATGCCTGCCCGCTGGGCCGGTCGGCTAGACTTCCTCCCGCTCCTACCACCTGCCACCTGCCACTCTCTGACCCTTTCCTTAGGTTCGCGTCT
The DNA here is from genome assembly GCA_034440575.1 of Imbricaverruca yamaguchii. Classification (NCBI taxonomy): domain Eukaryota; kingdom Metazoa; phylum Arthropoda; class Thecostraca; family Neoverrucidae; genus Imbricaverruca; species Imbricaverruca yamaguchii. The sequence goes on from JAOTOL010001538.1 coordinate 817,518, forward strand.
CCAAATCCTCCACCCCCTGACCTCATGCCACTTCCCCTCCTGTGACCTACCAGAACTACCCCTCCTCTGTTCACTATTAACACTCCCCTCTTGAGAGATCCCAGCCACCTCCACAGTAGGGGAAGCCTCAGCTACCTGGTGGCCTGCGACCACCTGGGCATATGATGTCCCTGCTACGGAGTGACCCCTTGTTGCTTTATCTTGCCTACCCAGTGGACCAATTGTGCTAGAAACTTTACTCAGCTTGTAGAAACTAAAGAACTTTTTACTCTCCCCATTACAGTTCCTAGCTAAATCCAGTTCTTTTGCTCGCTTTGCTGCTCTGGTTTTTTGCTTCACAGTGTCTAGCTTTTCGATACGCCTTTAGATTTACGATATTTGAAGCTTCTTTAAACACTCTAGATGCAACTTTCTTAGCCTTAATTGCTTTTGTCAAGTCTGGTGTAAGCCATGTTGGCTTTCCTACCATTCTTTTGCGTCTTTGCTTTTGGGGGACATGTCTAATCTGAATTTCTTTCAAGTAAGATTTGAACTTTTCCCACATTTCACAGGCATTTAAATTGGAGAAGTCTCCTTCCCATCTGATGACACTTAAAGCCGCTTTCATGCAGTCAAAGTCTGCTCTGTTGAAATGTGGAACCTGTTCCAAATTATCCTTAATAATTTCCCCTACATGTGCCTTGAATCTAACTACGTTATTGTCACTTCTTCCCAGAGTTTCTCCTACAGTCAAGTCTTGAACCAAGTCACTTAAATCAGAGAATACAAGGTCCAAGAATGAGCCATTTTATCACTAGATGAACTATCACTCTGCTTTCTTGAACTTGTGCTGTCCCTATTTGCTGACTAAGGTTCTATTTCCTTGGCTGACACCATTGGAATATTCCTGAGTTGGCAATGCAATTTCATCCCTCCCCACCCCATTTCCTAGTTTCCCTGAAGGACATGCTCATACACTTTGCCTAACACATGGACCCCCTTCTCGGAGAAGTGCAGGCCATCCCTCTGACAGAGGTCCCATGATGCATAAATTCCCATTGTCCTCCAGCAGAGGTGTATATCCTGGAGAGGGAGTCAGGTATCTCCCGGAGTTCGCTGGACCATCATTAGACCCGCCCTGGAAAATTTTAGTATGCAAGAAAAATCAACATAAATGTAATGCAATCGATATGAATGGATGAAATAGCTGCAATACCGATGTGTTTTTCAATCTAGGTTGTTACCTTTTACTGTATGTAAGTATTTTTTTGCTGGTGTGGAATCTCGAAAGATATCAACCTATGCCCATTATCATTATATTTTAGAAATGAAGATTTTAATGATCTTACTATAGTTATATGTACGTTTGTCCTGCATCACCTTTACAACTATAATTATATACAATCGAAATATTGGCGTGCGAGCCACATCACTTCAATTTGGAAAACAATGCTATTCAGCGTAGTTAGTCAAAACACTCGTTACTATATTGTGCAGGCTATTTGTTTGAGCCTTCATAAGGCACCAACTCATTCTAGGTTATACGGCCAACTGTGCACGCGGATTTGTAGCGGTGGAGAGAAGCGACAGGGCGTCACACAACTTTTCCGTTGAGAGACAAGCGCTCTACCTCTGGACTTCTCTCCTTTTCGTGTCGGTTTTCACTGGTATATTTCCGGCATAAGGTACAGTTGATGAAATGGCTAAGTCACGTGAAGCCACAATCTTGGTGAATATACGCAACGGGTCACACACGCCATCCACGACCGCCCCGCTTCGCGGTAGGGCCTGCTCGGTACAGCCGTAGTGCCTGGTTTGGTGTGGTCGTTTATGGGTGCGTCTACCATAAGGTTGATCATGTTGCGTTCATATCTTTTTAAGTCATTCTAAATAATTACTGGAGCCTCAGGAAGAATACGTAAAAAGCATATCACATTAGCGTGCAAATCGTCCCAAATATTATTGCTAGAACAAATATAACATGCCTGGAAAGGTCAGCAATCCAGCAACAGCCCGCATAAGTGTCGCATGCGTTCCCTATCATAACCTCTACACGAATACAAAACATGGCGCGCCGTCAAGCGTGCAACACATCTGGGACACAGCGGTGGGTCGCTTGTGAGTAGCAGATAGCAGTGAGTGGCATAGCAATGGCCAGTTCTCAGTCGACAGTGTCACATCCTCTCTCTTGATTTACGCTGTGGCGATGGACATTTTCTCAGTTCCGGTTTTAGGGCGCATCGACCATGGTAGGTCATTTAGTTCTCATTTCAGGCTTAATCGTCTTGAGTTTGTTCCATAATTCCGGCTTTCACATGTTCTGCCACTTGGAATAAGTAAGTGAAGAAGGAATTGAGCAACAATCAGCACTTTGAAGAAGTAATGCAGGTACGCGTGCTTCGTGCGATCCAAACTTAGCCGGCCTAAATTGGCCTGCATCGACAGACCGTTTCCACCATTCCCAGCGTGGCTGGGAATTCAGCAAGAGTTACAGTTTGAGTGCGGTCAGACGGACAAAAATATTTCGCAGCACCAGGTGATATGGATAATACTTGTTTAGTGCCAACAGACTGCTAAGGCAGTCGGCGAATATAACTCATGAGGCGACATCAGAATTTCAATATAGCACAAAGCCTTTACAATTGCAACCAATTCGCATGTGCATACAGACGCCTGGGTCGACAGGCGGAAAGTGCGAAAACCATTATCACACAAGAATGCACAGCCAGCCCCTGTGCCGGTCTTCGACCCGTCAGTAAAGATGTGTCTGCTTCTTTGCTGCGTAGACATGTGTTGCAGGAACTCTGAGCGAGAAACCTGAACTAGGGTGTCGCGTTTCAGACTGAATGAGAGTAATATGGATTTCAAATCGAATCAATTGCCATTTGGGTATAAATATAGTTGTTGGTGTCGTAAAATTCTGCAGGCCCGTATTTGACTCTTGTCGAAATAGTTGAAAGTCCTGTCAAGGGACGGACAATAGCGATTTCTACCTCCTCTGGACAGTGTTTTCATGCGTCAAGGGAAAACAGCACGACAGGTTGGATTCTCCGTGAACTGACACAACTTGACACCCACATAGTGGAGTGCAAAAATCTCACCTAGTCAAAGGGAGATTCAATGGAGAAAGAAACGTTAAAAAAAACTTTCAGATAGTTCCGGTAGCGGAAGTAGTTTTTTTTTATCTTGGAACGGTGCATGCTTAACAAGAAAAAAAATGATGGTAAGTTTGTAACACTTGTCCTGTGGTCAAATGAACGAGGAAGGCTCAAATATAAATACCTCTGTGAAAAATGCATGCTACAAAACCAGTAATTGGGTCTATTTACCCTGGCATTGCAAAAACATGACCGACATTTAACGCAAACCACAGAATAGCGGGGCCTGCGCGCCGCGCCCGAGTGCGGGTCGCACGCCGGCGCTCCGCAACCCAGCCCAGCCTGCCGCCCGTGCCTCTCCTTGAGTACCCTGTGTGCATGCGAAGAGCGAAGTGCCCTACGTCCGCTTGTGTGATCAACGACCCCCGCCGTCGTTGATCAACGACCATCACGGATTCTACATTCAACTACATCACAGATTCGACATTCTACGGTTCAGGGATGCAACGAGCAGAGTCCCTCTGCCGCCCCTGGACCCCACGAGTGGACCAAATAATCATCTCTGGACATCATCATGTGTCGTCCGTGGCGCATCCCGGGACATTGTGATCTCCTGAGATACATCGTTCTGCTTGCCGTCGTGAACGCCCTGGTGCTCGTTGCCACTCCCTCTGGTCGCCCATCATCGGCCCGCTCGCCTCGCTTGTCCCCCTAAGCCATGGGTGACCTTGGACCTGGTCAACGCCAGTCGCCCGCTGATCACGTGCCCGTGGGCTCTGGGTCGGCCGGCCAGAGCGGCAGCCAATCAGGGAGCTCTGGCGGCCGTGTACGCCGGACAAGACGTGGCAGGCGTGCACCTGGGGCGAGGCGCCGAGGGTGTAGGGGCGGCGCCCGGCGATTTGCCACCAATCAAGCCGCATCCGGATCTTCTCTTCTCATCGGGGCAATCAACTGTCAATAATTGAAGCCCAAGCTACTAGAACTATCCGACCACTTACTCCATCACAAGTATGACCTCATGGGCCTCTGTGAGACCTGGCTCCGCCCAGCGACTCCGAGTCGCCTACTCGTGCTACCTGGATACCAACTGTTCCGAGCCGATCGTCCGGACGGTCGGGGCTTTGGTGGTGTGGGACTGGCCGCCAGGGACGGTATCAGTGTGACCCCTATCAGGCTCGCCACCGTCGCGGTTCCCAACAGCCGACTTGAGACGCTATGGACACTGGTGAGGCCAGACAGTAAGCGGGAATTTATTATGTGTATCGCCTATCGGCCTCCTAGGCGTATTATAGGGCACCTGAGGGCTGACTTTGGTGACTTGACTAATCAATTTCAGCGTATCATGGTGTATTATCCTCAGACAAAGGTGTTGATCTACGGTGATCTTAATTGCTGCCTTTTAAAATCTGATCACGACTCCGCCAAAAAGATGCTTTGTGATTTTATATCTGACCACGCCTTCACTCAGTGTGTTTCATCTCCTACCTACTCAACAGGATCCCTACTTGATGTATTAATTACCAACTGCCCCGATTTTGTGAAACGTTGCGTAACCCAATTCTGTCATTTTAGTCCACATTATTTTATCCGTGCTTTGATCAATGTACCTCGCTCTCGCCCGCGCCGATTAGCTGTTCCGTCTCGCTGTCTCCACCGGGTCGACCAAGCTGCGCTTCATGCTCACCTTATTAATGCTGACTGGCATGGTGTGTTTTCATTGCCGACTGTCACTCAAAAGTGGGACTGTTTTCTCAATGTGTTTGTACCGATTTTCGACGCTCATGCTCCGGTCAGAGCCGTGTCCATTCGTAATCCCAGAGCCCCCTATGTCACCGAGCCAACCAAAAATATAATGTCTCGCCGTCGCGTGGCGTTGACTGAATACGGTCACAGGTCACCAGAATATGTCGTCCTAAACAGAGCGGTACGGTCCGCCATACGCCGTGACACCCGCAATGACATTCAGCGGCGCATCCAGGAGGACAGACGTCGATCGATGTGGCAGCACATCAGATCCACCGTCAGTGGTGGGAAGCCTGTCCGTAAGGTGCCCGACACCACGCCTGACGAACTCAACAACTATTTCGTTGGCATTGGTCCGCGTGTTGCGAGTGAGGTGAGAGAGACGGGAGAGATGCCAGACCAAGCATGCCGTCTACCACGTGTTGGCGCCTGTGCGTTTTCGGTGGCACCTCTGACGCTGTCAGAGCTAAGGACCGTCATCCTTGGGATGAATGGCTCGTCGGCTTGTGGCGAGGACGGGGTCAGCATACACATGGTGCGCCTGTCTTTTGACTCGATCGGCATGGTGCTCCTGCATTTGGTCAACTCCAGCATTTCCCTCTCTGATATTCCTCGATCCTGGAAGCACTCCCTCGTTCATCCTATTTTTAAGTCTGGCGATCCTACCAGCCCTTCTAATTACCGTCCTATTTCCATAGTTCCTGTCATTGCCAAAATTGTTGAGCGTGCCATTCACCAACAGCTCTACAACTACATGTCCAAAAACCACCTCCTGTCCTCAACCCAGCACGGTTTCCGTCCACGTCACTCGACAGAAACCGCGCTGACTTCCATATCCGATCATATCCTATCCGCCAATGATCGAGGAGAGTTATCCCTTCTCTGCCTGCTGGACTTGAACAAATGCTTTGATGTGATTGATCACTCAAGGCTCTTGACTAAATTAAGCATCCACGGTATCGACACTTCTTGGTTTTCTGCATACATTTGCGATCATACCCAGAGTGTCAGCCTCACTGACAATCTGGGCAATCTCAAAAAGTATACTCCGCTTCCCAACAGCATTCGTGTCTTTCAGGGATCTGCTCTCGGCCCGCTCCTCTACTGCATCTTCGCCAACGACCTCAGTCTGTTCGTTGAAGGTGCAGTGATAGTCCAATATGCGGACGACACCCAAATTTTGGTTAGTGGTAAACAATCGGAATTTGGAAATATCGTCACGAGGATGGAATATGTTTTGGCCTCTCTTGACTCTTGGTTTGGTGCAAACGGCCTCAAAGTGAATGCCGGAAAGACGCAACTAATGCTGCTGGGGAGTCAGCAAAATTTGCGCCACACCCCCGAAATTACCGTACAATTTCGCGATCACAATCTAATTCCCATCTCGGAAGCAAAAAATATCGGGTTAATCTTTGACCGCTCTCTCAGCTGGGACTCCCATGTCTCCACTATCACTAGGCGCTGCTTCGGTACTTTGAGTGGTCTATCGCATCTGAGGAGCTACTTGCCGCCCGCTGTCATTTCCGCTTTAGTCAATGCCTTGGTACTGTCACAGATCCGGTATTGTATTTCGGTGTACGGCAATGGTACGGAAAAGAATCTGTCTCGCATCCAAAACATTGTTAACTATGCAGCAAAAGTAATTTTCGGCCGCAAAAAATTCGATCATGTATCGGACCTGCTGGAGAAATTGGGCTGGCTGAACGCGCGGGACCTCGCTCAGTACCACACGCTGACCTTGCTGCACAAGGTGCGCCGCCTGGGAGAGCCAGACTCACTAGCCTGCGAATTTGCTCTGGTATCACAGACGCGCGACAGGACCACCAGGCAAGACAGCAATCTGCATGTGCCCAGATCGCGAACGAACATGGGCAAGCGACGTTTTTGTAGTCGTGCGGCTAGACTGTATAATGCCTTGCCGCCCGATCTGACTCGGCTACCCGTCCCCCTGTTTGGGCCGCACCTAAAACGTCACTTGCGTAGGAACCCGGATTGTGGAGGCACTTAGCGCCTTATTTATGTGTCTGCTTTTATGACTGTTTGTAGACGTTAACTGAATGTATGATACCTTTGCCGACCTCTTTTTTTATTTGCATGACGTGAGGCTATAATAGCCACGAGCTAATTGTGGATGGCCTTAATACATGTCTGTCTGTCTGTCTGTCTGGCAACGCGAACCAGGCCGAATGGCATGTGACGAGAGGTAAATATTGTCGTCTTTTCTTCGATGTTGCTAACATTAAGAAACAAACGAAGCTCGATGCCTTTGTAAAACAACAAGGTGCAACACATGATCGGTTTTCCTCCCCCAGGTGACACTGCCCTCTTCCCCCGGGCAAAGTGTACAGTTGCCCCCTTAAAAGGTTGTGGATCCCCAAGAACAGTGCTGTGGTTTGGAAGCAATTGCGCCTGACCCCATACAAATGCCGCTGGGGCCCCAAAAATTAACACCAGGGCACCTGAAAAGCACATTGAGGATACAAAAAGTTGCGCGACGGCCCCTGTGAATGCAGCCGGGCCCAAAATCGCACCGTGGACCCTGAATATCATATTTGAGGCCCAACAAAATTGTTTAGTGACCTCGAGGAATGACACTTTCTGTTCCAAAATGTGGGACCGGGGCCTAAAAAGTATCGCATGGGCCCATGAAAATCGTGCTGGGTGCCTCAAAAGGTCGGGCAGGCGCACCCAAAATAGCGCTCAGAATGTGTAAAAGCATAGTGCATGAAAACTGAATCGAAAAAGTACAACACATGAAAAACGACCCGGTATCGGTTGCAATTCAGACTGGATAATTTAATGGAATTTCAGTATTTTTTAGCATGCGTCACAAGCAGAATTCTTAGATCGCCTTTGCCATCTCCTGAATCGAAAGTACGTGGCGGAATCTTTGGGTAAACATATGAGGGAGAATTACCATTCACAATCACAAGGCCACAGCTTCCTTAACCGGCCGCTAGATGGTGGGTGGGCTCGCTCAGCTGCAAGTCGCTGCTTCCGCTGCCGGCTACGAGGTGGCGGTGGGCGTGCTCCGGAACACAGGCTCGAATATAAGGTACAGATACACGGTGTGGCTCGATGTTTAGGTGTGGAACGCAACTCAACCTTAAGAAATGTGTTTGGTTGGTTGGTTATTGGGGTTTAAGGGCGCATCGACTGCGCAGAGGTCATGCAGCGCCCATAGCATAGTCAGTCATATCAGGTTGTAGAACGGATGCTGGTTAAAACTACTTAATGAGACACATAAAATCCACTGTCGTGACATACAGCATAACCATACCAGTTATACCACATACCTGTCGTCGTGTTAATGGGGCGTATACACCACCGCAAACTTGACTTCTGCAAGGACGTGGAATAACTGCCCCGATTGTATGTAGGAAGACTTGTCCCACAATACTTCCCGTAACGAGACTGAACTGCGCCCGAAGTGACGTCTTCGCTCAGGGGCAAGTACTGGGCATGCAACCAATATGTGTTGTACTGATAGGGGAGCACGGCACCTTTGACACAACGGCTTTTCGTCACCGCTCAGAAGGTACCGATGGGTGCAGTATGTATGGCCTATTCGCAAGCGGCATAATACCACCTCCCTGTGTCTAATGTTATGTGATGATGATGGCCACTCACCGAGACAGCGCTTAATTTTCCTCAATTTATTATCAGTCATGCACTCCCAGCTGGCTTCCCATTTCTCTAGAACGGCACTCCTAATGTCTGGGAAAAAGTCCCTCGCGGGGAGAGGAAGACGTCGAGTGCGTGGACCTTGAGCGGCGCGTTTCGCTGCAGCATCCGCAGCCTCATTTCCGCTGATTCTCACGTGGCTTGGGAGCCAACAGAATACTACTTTTTTTAAACCTTTTGTGTTAAGCAACGCAAGTTTAGATAGAACGTCTTGAACCACTAGGATTTGTGGGTAAAATCCTCCTAGCGCCAACAGGCTGCTGAGCGAGTCGCTATATATCACATGCGATGTATCATGTCCAATCTCAATAAAACAGATCCTTGTTGATTGCAACCAATTCCGATGTGTACACCGATGCATTTGCTGTGAGCGAAAATGTTCGGGTTGCAGTGTCTGTAACAAAGGCACTGCCAACAGCGGTGCCCGTTTGGAACCATCCGTATAGGTCGATGTGTAGTCCCCGTATTTTTTTTATCAATATCTGGAGAGACCAGTATCCAGGGAGGAGTTTTTACAGAATCCACAAGCAGCACTCCACTCAAGTGTATGCCGCTGTTCTCGAATAGGGCGCGGATCCTCACACAGAAAGGAATCGATGTTCCCAGTCGTCTACCTCTGAACAGAGCGAGGATGCGTCGGGAAAATACTGACCGATATGTGGGGTGTTCGGGAAACTGGCGCAGCTTGCATGCATAGCGCACCCCAAGCAATTTGCGACGCACGGAAAGGCTGAGCTCGTTGGTTTCTACTAAAAGACTTACTGCCGGTGATGTGCGAAATGCGCCGGTAACGATACGTAGCGAAGTATGGTGAATGGTGTCCAGCGTTCGCTTGGCTGTTGCACATGCATCGTCATACACAAAGCACGCATAGTCAAGCTTAGAACGGATTAAAGGTCGATATAAAAGCAGCAATGTGAGTCTGTCGGCACCGTATGATGTACGTTAAACCACCTTGAGTATATTCAGCGTTTTGAAACACTTGTCACGGAGCATTTTAAAATGGTCCCGATAGGTTAGGCGAGAGTCAAGCATACCGCCAAGGAACTTAACCACCGGTCGCGCAGGAATGTGTGATTTATGCAGCATAATTTCCATATTTGGACAGCCTTGACGACCACAGAAATGCGTGGCTACATTTTTTCCCGTTGCAAAAACGGAAGCCATTTACGTTTGCCCATCGCTCCAAGCGGAAGACAGCAAGCTGTAGCTGCCTTTGTAGTGCAGGTGATGAGGTGCTCGACGCCCAAACAGCGAAGTCGTCGGCAAAAAACGAGCTACAGATAGCTGGTGGCAACGTACTGCCGATATAATTAACGAGGGAAAACAGAGGAACGCTAAGCACGCCGCCCTGCGGCACTCCATTCACCTGCCGGAACCAGCCAGAGAAATGGTTGCCAGCACGGACTCTGAACAGACGATCTTTTAGGTAGTTTTGAAGGAAGAAAGCTAGCGGGCCACGGAGGCCGCATTCATGGATTTTTACAAGTACGCCATGGCGCCATGCTGTGTCGAATGCGCCCTCAATGTAAAAAAACACAGCTCGAACATGTCGCTTCCTTATAAAAGCGGCACGCATGTCCGTGTCAAGGGTGATGAGATAGTCGATTGTACCGCGATTTTTCCTAAAAGCACACTGAAAATTTGCTACAATCTTTCTGTCCTCCAGATACCAAGATAAGCGGACATTTACCATTTTCCCTATCAGCTTACATAGCGAAGATGTTGACGAGATCGGACGATAGTGAAGAGGATCCTTTCCATCCTTTCCGGGCTTTAAGAGTGGAATAACAGTGGCCTCTCGCCAAGCTGCCGGGAAATTTCCGCTATTACACAGCGAATTTAACGTGGACAGTAAAACGTGCTGGGCACAGGGTGGCAAGTGACGCAGCATTTCGTTATGTATTCTATCAGGACCCTCAGACACTTCACACAAAGAAAGCACTGCAGAAGCGAACTCTGTCTTTGCGAAGGGATCGTTGTATGCCAGCCGTTTAGATGTGGAAAACTCTAGTCTAATTTTCTCGCTCTGCAAGCGATGGCGTATGAAATCGGGGTGATCATACCCGGATCTGCTTCGCTGGTATAGCATGCGGCCAAATTCACTCGCGACGTCAGCTGGGTGTATAATGTTGCGGCCTGCTACTTGTAGGACTGGCAACGGAGCGGAGCAGAATTTACCAGATACACGCTTTATTCGCGACCACACCTCCTTGGAGGATGTCGATGTACTGAGACCTCCGACGTACTTTTGCCACGAATTCCGTTTGGCCTCCCTAACAGTACTACGAGCATATGCTCTGACCTTCATAAATGTGATCATATTGGCCGTTGTGTTTCGACGGTCAAAGGCTCGAAATGCTTGCTTTCGGGCACGGATGACCTCCCGGCACTCCGGAGTCCACCACGGGACTGGGGTACGATGGGGAGACCCAGAGGCCATCGGGATACACGTGGTGGCTGCCTCGAGTATTGTAGCTTTAAAAGTAGCCACCGTGGGTGGAGAGTCGTCGATGGGAGTGAACTTCTCCTCTAATTTCGCCTCAAATTCACCCCAGTCAGCTTTTCGGAGGTTCCACCTCCGAGGCCTCATGCCAAGGACAGCTCCAGCTTGGTATTCCAATCACACCGCGCAGTGGTCGCTTCCCAGCGGATTGTTGTCTACGGACCAGGTAAAATGTTCCGCCAGTTGTGGGGAGCAGAGGCTCAGGTCTAAAACAGATGTGCTTCCGGACGGCGGAGTAAAACACGTGGGCGAGTCAGTATTTAAAAGAAATAACGACTCGGCATGGATAAAACGTTCCAAGAGTCTGCCCCGGGCATTGTTCGTGTTACAGCCCCAGGCTGAGTGGTGACTGTTAAAATCGCCTAAGAGTAGAACTGGCGGTGGAAGCTCTAACATTAAAAGTCCAAGCTCCACAGAGGGGAGAGAAAGGCAGGCAGGTACAATGAGCAGAGGGTTAATGGGCGATCGCCAAATGTTACCCGGGCAGCAACTGCCTACAGTGGTGTGCTCAGAGTAACCTGATGGTTGGTCATTTGGGCTTAGGGGTGCATCGACTGCTTCGGTCTTACAGCGCCCATAGAGTAACCTGATGCACAGGTACGCTTTTGTGCACCCCCAGCATGGTTCCACCATGTGCCACTGTAACAGTCGGAATGTCTTTGCGAAATACTGAGTAGCTATTTGGTGAGCAATAGGCCCCAGGCGACAGCTTGGTTTCTTGGAGACAGACAACGGCGGGATTTCGCTGAGATAAAACAGCCTGAAGGTCGGTAAAATTGGCTCTAAAACCACGTATGTTCCACTGTAAAACGAAAGAGGGCATTTCGGTGGTTGACTAGAGTTGACTAAATTAGTGTGTGTCTTCTGTCTCTAAAATCACCTTTTAGCGACTGCCGTCTGCGTTCTGTTCCGGATGGCTGCTGGGATGCGCACCGAGCGACGATGTCCTCGGGCGTGAACGCGGCGTACCTCCCTCAGGGGGTGACGCAGTCCAGGGCATCGCACGCTTCTCAGCGCGCGATGGTCCACCAAATTCCACCACTGGTGGAGTGTTTAGCAGAGGCGGTGGTGGTGGTGGCGGACCCATCTCAGACCTAGGATCAGACGGGCCCTTGACTCGCCTACCTGTCGGGGGTGTAGCGAGCGGCGACAGCGGAGGTGTCACCGCTGGGTGCCGGCCCCCGGACTCCGGGCCCGAGGGGACGCACGTACGTCGGGCTGTGCGCCCTGGAGCCCCCAAGTCCGGAGCTCCGGCGCGCACTTAAACTCCCCGGACGCCCGGCACAGCCGCCAGGGGGTGCTTAGAAGCAAGTGGAAGAGCGTGTAGCGGAATGGCACGGTTAAGTTGGGCAGGACGTCGCTGTAGCGGTCGTAGCGTTTGAGATGGAGTGTGTGTAGGCATGTGGTAAGGGCTTGGGTACGCCGGATGACACTGTGGATGGCATTGATGTGGGATCGGAAGCGGACATGATAATGGAGCGGTTCGAGGGAGGTTGGGCATTGGTGGGAGGAAGGATTTGGGCATTGGTGGGAGGATTTTTTGTTGGTAGGTGCCATACAGTGTTGTTTCGGCTTCTCGAGCGCCCCACCGCATAGGGCCCTACTGAGGGGACGCCTGGGTCCCGCGTACGGGAGGTCGCCAGGCGCCCAAGGAGCTATACGGGGCAGGCGACGCCATCCCCGCCCGGGAGAGAGATACTCGCCACCCCGACCGGGAAACAGCGCCACCCACCCCTTGACCCCGGCCGGCGGTCACCGATAATAGTCCCGGGACTCCGGCCCGATGCGACCAGCCACTTGACCCGTGTGAGGCCCCACCCGCCCCTCCGGGATACCAGGACTAAAGAGGTGTGTTGGTCCCCGTCACAACTAGCACCGTGCGACGGGGGACCTCAACCTCCAGGACTCCGTCAACCCCGGGGGACGGGCCGAGGGGGCGCGGCTACCCCGATAAAACTGAGCGGAGGGATAGGCCAGGGGAAGCTGGCCTATCTGCTCCTGACAAGGGAGGGGTTGGTATACTGGGTTGGATGAAAGACATACAGAAGGTCGGTGGATGGGGTGGATACTGGAATCTGAAGAGGGATGGGCGATGGGGACTACACGAGACCCCGGAAACACCTCCGTGTTTCCACACCCCTTATCGGGGCGGCTACCCCGAGCGAGCGCAAATTCCCTGGCCAGCCGAGTAACGTGGCTGACCCCACTGCGGGGGAAAGGAGTTTCAGGTTACCGATTACTATGTTTTATGCTATATCGAGGGTTGTATACGGCAATGTAGAGGGTAGGATGGCAGGGCAAGACCAATGTAGAACACGGAAAAATACTAGCAGTGAAGAGAAAAATGCCATACTGAAGCTTTCTTCAATATGACAAATAACTGTAAGGTAGAGGGCAGGGCGCATGGTAATGTAGGTAACGCGCCAAGGCGGAGAGACAGACACAGACAGAGAGAGAGACAAAGACAGAGACAGACAGACAGAGACAGAGAGAGAGACTTTAGTTCGAATTGGCATTTATCACCGCACTCAGTCATTTTTTTGTGGATATATCCACCCACTGGTATACCAAAGGACCCATGCAGTAGTGCAGAGAAGAAAACACAGGGCGAGGCTCCCTGATTTCAACTCTTGTGGACATTAGCTTAGGTTTACTCCCGTCACGGAAGTCAGGAAAGCGGCTTGGAATGCAGCTCTGTTTGGCAAAACATGAATAATAAATATATATCCTAATCTGTGCTTCTCTTACAAATTCATGTAGTTTTTCAGCAACCAATGTATGCTAACCACAAAAGAATACAAATTAAGATGTGTGCATGGCGTTGATGTCGGATTTCTTACTTCCCTTACGAAACTGGAATTGTTGATCCCGATTCCTAAAACAAAGGAGGGCGTAGTTCACGTCTAAAATAAAAATGCGCACACACGATCGTCCGAAAACTGTCTGAAGGTGGCTCCTGAGTAGTTCAATATGTTCATGTGGGTACGCAAGCAAAGGCCCTAGAGTTGAAGGAAAGTGCTTCAAGAGCAAGAGTGAACAACAAGAGCAACACTTGTGCTCTTGAACCAAGTGTTCAAGAGCACCAGTGAAGGAAGGAAAAGTTCTGCATCCCTCGTTAGCCCCAAGTATGATAATTTACTTTGAACTTGGTAAACAGGTAACATACACCATCGAGCTGGCTAGATATTTTGATTTTAGGGTGCATCGACGTCATTGGTCACTGAGCACCCATCCACACACCATCGGGCGGCCGCCACCCGCGGGGGCGGCGCTTTATTTGCAAGGCATGTTGCACATCTGCCACGGCTCGTAATGCCCGTGAATATCACCTCATGTTTGTGACTATCACGTCATGCACCAGCGGGTGTTGGTTCCTAGAGATGCGGCGACAACGGCCGCCGTCGCGCGTGTCACGCCACACTTATCGCGCCGCGACTAAGAGCAGTCGGCCGAGCTAACGTTCAGCAGTGGAGGACGAACGACGGCGCCACGGCCACACACAGACAGTACAAGGTGGAAACGACAGTTCTCAGCAACGGCGCTACAGAGGAATGCCCTCCAAATCGACACACGCGCGTCAGGAATACTAGCGCTAATGGTGCAGTGAAGACAAGCCGCACATAGACAAAGCGACTGTTCCAGTGCTCAAACAGGCCAGACGCCAAACACTCTACGACATGGATGAAAGGAAAAAAGACGTGCTTCACTACATCACAAGTTAAAATCGATTAGTGTTCCTAAATACAGATACAGATACCATGCCTTTCCATGAAACGGCCTTTCTCGAATCATCGCGGAATGCGTGTCACGAGCTAGGGCACTCAAGGAAATACCCACTATAACGCTGCGTTGTGACGAAAGTACGGATCATTCTTTGGCTTCGAAAACGCAAGACCGAACACGCACCTGAACATAGTCTTCCGGTGAAAGTTGCCGTCCAACCACGTGCATACAGCACATACAACAGCTGTCGGCTTTTAGGCAGCGGTATAAAAGTACACATTACGTGGCACTAGGATCCGGCACAAGCGTGACGTATCGGATCAGGCCTTCGCAGGTAAGGCACAAGATGTCCATCCCCTCCCACAGAACATCGCACCTAGTGAGTACGGCGAATCGGCAGACACGTGGTTGTCAGCGAACAGCACCAGTGTGGTATACAGCTGTTGGTTACTTGGAGTGCGGAGCAGCCTGGTGGAAAGACAGGCATTTCCAAGCCCATCTTTGAAATATCCACTTCTTGACAAGTTCGATCTGAATGCATGCTGGTCCGTGACCACAGAATCACTCATGCTGAGCAGTTGTTGATAAGCTGATCCTGAAACCACGCGACCCGATCAGAGAATTTTGATCCAACATAATAATTTTTAACCAGAAGCTTAAGGCCCGCTGATGTTCCGGCACGTCCTCCCCAGCAGCATCCGCAAGTTTGTCTAGCCTGTTGTCAGCTGCCCCCTCCTCCTCCACCACCCAGCCGGGAGCGAGATACGAGCTCAACACCTGCTAGTGCCAGGGCATGCGATGTCAAATGTAAACGTTCTGCTGATGTAATACCGCCCAAGTTGGCACAATTATCTAATGCCTTCAATACTTGTTCACTCAAGCCATGAACTGTAATACAACCCAATGGCGGATGGGTTGAATAAATAGCAGCAGCAACCGTTTAAATGCTAAGATTGACATAAATATATGGACCATGTGTCTCTCTTTCTAAAAACGCAAGTCTTTAAAGAAATTATCCCAAGTGAGAACGGCGAATTGCGTTACTGAGAACATCTACACCGTATCGCCTGATCGACAGTGTCTGGCGTATTCAACGCCAGCTGACACCATCACGGTTGACACTGACATACTGCACTACACCAGCTGACACCATCGCGGCTGGTGTCGGAGTGCTGCACTACGCCAGCTGACATCACGGCTGGTGTTCGCGTGCTGCACTACACCAGCTGACATCACGGCTGGTGTTGGCGTGCTGCACTACACCAGCTGACATCACGGCTGGTGTTGGCGTGCTGCACTACGCCAGCTGACATCATGGCTGGTGCTGGAGTGCTGCACTACGCCAGTTTACACCATCACGGCTGACGCTGACGTGCTGCGCTACGCCAGTTCACACGCAGGTGCTTCTGATGCCAGGTCATCACCGCCAGCACCAGTGTGGCCGCTCAATGCTCCGTTGCCGTTGGTGACCGTGGCTGGGTGCGAGCGTGACACGTTTCGCACACGCTTGCCGATCGTCTCCACCTCGAACCCTGGAGCAGAGTGAGGCCAGGCCAGGTTAGCTCGATACAAATCATGCCACGTCACGCTACATGACAATTCGATATGATGTATATATATATATATATATATATATATATATATATATATATATATATATATATATATATATATATATATATATACATGCCTATGCATATATACATACAGTAAAATAATACTCATAATTACATAATGGTTGTGTTGCGGCGATGTTGCAATGCTGACATAATCCGTTCATTACTTCGTACATTGCTGAAGGTCGCCACCCTCCACCAATAACAGGAAAGTTGTAGATCACGTTTTAGGGGGGTACTTTTCTGTGACTGCGTTCTCCATGCAATGTCAGCAGTCCCATATGGCGGAACACTATGGAAGTTTGTATGTGGAACCTAAACCATATCATTAATGACCTGAAATTTTCAAACTCTTGAGCCCTTTGTGGGGCTAAAAAGTAGGGAGCAATTTCTTGACCCCTCTA
This sequence comes from Imbricaverruca yamaguchii, assembly GCA_034440575.1. Classification (NCBI taxonomy): domain Eukaryota; kingdom Metazoa; phylum Arthropoda; class Thecostraca; family Neoverrucidae; genus Imbricaverruca; species Imbricaverruca yamaguchii. Next base: position 834,271 of record JAOTOL010001538.1, read on the forward strand.
CACGTCGATTTAGAACTGGCAGATAATGCAAAATAATCACAGACTAGCCTTTCCTCCGGCTGCGTGCGCCAGAGGACAGTGTTAGCCACAATTAGCTGGCACGCTAGTCATACAAATATTATGGTGCCGAATTAAGGCCGCCGCTGCTGCCTGCGCTCACCAGCGGTGGGAAATTGTACCATGAATAGCATTGTGATGTGCACACCTATAGGTCGACAGCCGTTTTTTTCGGGCGTAATGACACTGCAATTTAACTGCCCACAGCTACTGACAATCCGGCTACTAATGGAATGCTGTGGTGCAAAATTCCCAGAAAAAGAATTATGCTGCACACATTCCATTTCTATAGAAGTGTGGATCGACTAGACGATTGAAGTACGGTTCAACATACGCTCTACACGTCATGGACCCCGCGCCTCTTCCGCACCGCATCGGCCCACAGAGGGCGCGCTCCAAACAAACATAACATGACAAAAGGATCGCCTCGGAAGTGGGGACAAAGCGGGATGGTTTCTGCAGGCTGAGGCAGGGAGTCACCGGATTCCAAGCGCTGCCGCGAGGTCAGTGCCAACAAAGCGCACTGATGACATGCATAAGTCATGGACGGTTTCGTCGCCCAACTTCACATAAAACGTCATACGTCGCGGACTACACGACCAAATATCGCGCGATTGATGCTGTTGTCTTCAGATATATCAGTCCTCTTACAAGGACATGCAAGCATACAGATAGCTAGACATACCTTAGCCTTCGCATTTTTACGTTACGTTACAAGATGCTTTTACGTAACACAGTTTATAGGCGCATCGACTGTAGTGGTCATGCAGCCCTTTACGTCACGGAACTGGCCGTGTTTCGAAAGGAGGAAATGGCAACAATGCAACATCTTTCGTGGCTTACTTCGGGGATAGTGGGGATACTCTTATCTCTTACTTCAATGAATATATAATAAGGCTGCATTCACTGTCATATCCCGTCCACGAATTCCGTGGACCATGACGTCATGTCATTCTTGTTCTATTTCCCACGAATTCCGCCGCCTGATTTTATGGATTCCGCGGGAACGCGCCGACAAAAAAAAACCTGTCCAGCCCCATCCTGTGCGACTTCTTGCAAGATGGTAACGCACAATGGAGGTGGTGTTCGGACCATGAAAGACACTGAATATGCGCAAGCAATGTTGTGGAGGGCAGTGGCGCAGCCAGGATTTTCCTAAGGGAAAGGGAACAAACAACGAGACTAAAGAATGAAAGAAAGCTTCGGGTGCGAGAGGCGCATCGAAAATTTATGGTTTTGCGAGGTGAAAATCTTAAAATTTATCGTTTGCTCTAGTGTATGTTTAGTGCAAGGGGGGACGGGGAATTGGCTACACCTCTAGTGGAGGAGATGCGATTCGGCTGGATCGTACGAAAATGGCACTTATAAATGCTCATGCTCCCCGGTGACGGTTCTGCATCGCAGCGTGGCAAAAATATCAACCTTCGATGTGAAACAGCAGTAAACGTGACAGACACTATCTTCAAAAACTCCGTTTTCTGATGTTACATCACCAATGACCAATACAAATGCCCCCTGCCCTTGATGTGTCTGTGAAAGCCTGCCCTGGACATTACGTCATTCATCTACCTAGTACATGAGCCATCTCAGAACAGTTTCACATTTTGATTCTTTCTTTTTTCACCGTTGACATCATGTGCATATCCATTTTCGATCGGACATCAGTTGTCAATAACAATAAGATCATAGGTCGAGGCTCCGTAGAATTACTGGTGTTGCCAACATGTGAATCAACCAATATTGCTTCCATGTTACGAAATCGAATGAACAACTCGTGAAAATTAGTTGGAGCGTTTACGAAAAGCGACACAGATGGTCCACATTGATAACTGGGCGATACAATTTTACAGAACGCCCCGCGTCTGCAGACAAAAGCCCCGCGGCTGCAGACAAAAGCCCCGCGTCTGCAGACAAAAGCCCCGCGTCTGCAGACAAAAGCCCCGCGTCTGCAGACAAAAGCCCCGCGTCTGCAGACAAAAGCCCCGCGTCTGCAGACAAAAGCCCCGCGGCTGAGCCTGCGCTCCTTGAGCCGCGGCTGCAGCCTCGCGGCTCAAGGAGCGCAGGCTCGATTGTTGCTTCTTTCCAGGAAACATCGGCCGTGATAAACGGAACCTCTGTGAGAAGAGCGAATGACTTTCTCCTCAATTCCTTCAATGCATTCAGAACAGATTGCAACATCTTTCTAGAACACCAGTGGTAAACATAGACACTTCACTACCACACACTTCTCTCACCTATCTTGGTAAGCTGCTCGTGATTCAGGATCTTCCTGCCGTCAAATACGTAGGCTGGTTTTGGCATGGCCTCAAATATCCTCTGGTAGTCGAGCGTCTGCGAATTTAGGACTCAACTCAGTTGGGGGCATCGGTGTCGTTTGTTTCTAACTCCGCACACGACCCATGGAAATCGAACGACTGGCTTGTGAACAAACACGATGTCATCACAGCATTGGGTGGATGCTTCGGGATGTGGGGCCGTGGATTCCTCGCCGAAGCAAATGTCTGTACATTCGATTATATAAGCTCAAATGCAGTATGAACCCTCTTCCACAAATATAAGGAGCAATCACCTTGTATGCATACAAACACATGCATCACTCATGTATTGACGTATTATATGATGCATGCATGCATTACGGGACAAATATTGCGCTTACGAAAATAATACAAAAGTGAAGTAAATTGGTGTCAAAAAAGCAACACAGTAGCCACGAAGGAAGCTTGCGCAAGTAAGATGAATTCACTTAGACACCACGTGCTGACGCATACAAAATTAGTTAGCCAGGTACTATATGACAAGAGTCTCGACGATAACGTGACACTGAAGGTCGAAATAAATGCTAGATGCTAATGGCATAATGTGTGTGTGGGGAGGGAGCACGGCTTGCTCGTTGCAAGTGTCAGGAAACAAACACTATGCCTATGAAATTCTACAAGAAAGAACCTGTTTATAAGGGTTCCAGGATCCTTGTTCAAGCAGTGTTTCGAAAGAGAGAACCTGCTCCCGTCCTCTCCATGGTTATTCGGACATCTCTACGTCCACGCAACCAGGTATCGGCGCTGAGCCACACAAATGCGCAGTTTCTGGTGATCTCATTGCGTAGTTGTAACAGCGCATAGCTGTGTAGACGACACACTTGTAGTGCGCTGAAGAACATCGAGCAAATCGAGCAGATCGAGCAGAAAATAAAAACACTTACGTCGCAAGCAATTAATTGGTGCCAGAATGCTATTTCTTTCCGATTATCGTTCAAAGAACGATGTTTGTACATCTCGGAACCGGCTTCCAATGCATGTTTTCGAATCAGCTTCTTAATAATAGAATACGGTATCAGCTTCCAAAGGTAGACGAGCTCGAAATGCCCATCACCAGTTTCTATAACACTTATTCAAGCGCAGACGTAAACGATCCTGTGGGGGATCATAAGGTGATGAGCAGCGGAAATTGAAATTAAAGATGGGAATATGCTGGACTTTCTTGACACAAAACTGGTGCTAAACTGTTGTGCACGGGCTGGTTACCATCTTAGTTAATCGCAACACAGCATAATACTTGTTTCCGGATGTTTTTGATTGGACACAATTTGATATTGTTCAAATACAAAATGGCCGTTGCGTTGCGTTCGCCGGAGGAAAATGTAGTGCTGGATGAACATCGGTGACTGCAGAGCATCGCAAATAAAAGTCGCCGGGATACAATACCCTCGGCTATGGGTGAAATGGAAGCCCATCGATGCTTTTAGACATCACACGAATATCCGCTAACAGTACGACTCACTCAATGTAAAGTGTTCCCCGGAGTTGGAACTCAGTCGATTAAGAGCCTAGTGTCCGCTGCGCTCGGGGGCGGCTGCTGGCAAGTACCACCGGCAAGCGTTCACAGAACAGCGATGCGCCTCAGCTCACGCGAGAAAGCACTGCAGACGGCTGGCAGCTCCGTGGCAGATTCACCCCACGTGGAACTGCCAATAGTGGCAAGTCGTTCCAAGAACACGGTACGCATCGCTGGAGGATTTGTTGGCTGCGCGCGGCGATCCTTGCCGAGGCGTTGAAGGGAGATCACGCACCATTCCGCATAGAGTGGGATGTTCTATATCAGATAATGGTAGTAGGTGATCTAGATGTTTCAGAGCTGGGCGCTATTCCACGACAGACGTACTTTCAATTGATGTAACATCATCTCGTTTGTTGAACTCTCGCCCGTGTTGGGCATTTTCCCACCTTTCCCAGTGGAGGACCGGGGAGTTGGTGCGACCCCTTTAGCGTTTCCAAACCAGACGTGCTAGGGACAAAATAAAAATGGGTGTGTCAGATGGAACGAGATGCTGCGATTACATTCTTTTTTACCCTGGGGTGATTGGTGACCAGTCCGGTCAGGTCAAAGGTAATTTTTTCGTTTCGCAAAGATTGACTTGTCACGATTTGATCGTAACCGCTTCCTAAACTACAAAAGATATACACTAATAACATGTTCACGAGATACCCCAGGGTGTTCGATAATGCACAATGGATATAATGACATTGTAAGCTCCATTTAAAGCATATGTTACCGGTCAGCTCAAGCCAAGGGCCGACCCAGCATTTGAAAATTTGGCAATCTTGACTGAAACCACTGCTTCCACCCACACAAAGAAAAACGAACCATAGAACCGGATTCAGGACTTCAAATGAGTAGATATCGTGTCAAGTTAGCATGCCATCCAAGGTCAACATGGGTCAATGACCTTGCACATACTTGAAATGGGACAGACAATGCCCAGCTATTAATTCAGTCATGCATTAGCCTCAACCACGCAGAACATGTCGTTTTAGGTCACAATGTCTCGGCAAAATGCGATAATCCACAGCTCCGTTAGAAACTGTCGGAGGTACTCCCTTTATGACGTCATAGCTCCGTGGGCTGACAGGACGGAACAAAACTTGACTGCCAAAAGCTCCGAAAAAGACCATCCAGAGAGTACTGAAGATGTCAGTGTTTCGTTAGTAGTTCAGAGGCCAACCACGATAAATATTGTTGGGGCTGTATCAACCAGCACCCCATCCCCTGGCGACGGTTAATACTAGAGCGGTAAACCTTGTGTTTTCTTTTGTGAGCGTCATGTACCACGAGTCGCAGAACAAATGGCATCCACAAAACTGCTCCACTGTCCGGGGGAGTTAGGGGGTGAGAGTGAAAACGCACGATCCAGTACCGCCAGAGCGTGGCACGCACTCCACTGTGCCATGACACCGTCATCACTCAATACAGAGTTTCATATTGTGGCGTGAAAAAGCCGGCAGTGTCGGCCGACCGACGGACACGGCTTTAATACGACCACACTTAACTGGGCCGGTCGAGAGTTGCCGGAGAGCGAGCTGTAGGCAAATCGGCCTTTTGAAGTCAGAATTTGACAAATTTCAGCGCGCCGAACAACCCGAATGGGCTCGCCACAGCTCACCAGCCGCTGGACGGATCGCCGCGAAACAAACACCGCCGTGTAGTCAGTAGCAGGAGGAACTAGTTTTGAAATCCACCGATGCACTGGAGCAGATTGATGGTCTACCTGAGTTCAGGGGCGCAGCGACTACGTAACCATTTGGCTTTGATGATACTGAATTGCTCAAAATATGACCATACGCGAAGTGTTTTATGCGCATCATTAGTAAAATATGATGAACTTAAGGTCTACGTCTAGTGTATATGATATATAATTTGATATAAAAAAGGAAGCTGAATAATTTCTCGGGTTGAAAGACGGCAAGTTCCCGGAACGAGCTCAGCCGTGCATGGGAGCAACAACTGATGTCTGGTGACTGGCTCCCCTCCCAAACATTCTGGCACACTGCACTTGCATTTCCGTTCATGAAGCGGCATCGAAAACGCGATTTGCGCACACAACTTCAAAAACAGTTTTACACGGAGACGCCAAATAGACAATTGATATTGCGCTGTTCACTGCTGATGGCTCACGCTCCCCGCTCCTACCTTGAACATATCCCACTCTGTGCAGATGACGAGGGCGTGGGCTCCGCTGGATGCCTCGTAAGGATCGCTGCACACCTCCACCAGGTCCTCGACAGAGTCTGGCCGGTCTGCAGCGGCCCGCAGGTCCCGGATCACATCCGCCGGGTCTACCTGAGGCCACAAAATTTCCAGATCACGGATCACGTGCGCCGGGTCTACCAGAGGTCACAGGACACACGGGTCACGGGTCACATCCGCTGGGTCCACCTGAGGTCACAGAACACACAGGTACGGATCACGTCCGCTGGATCTACCCGACGCCACATAATACCCATGTCATGGATCACGCCCGCCGGGTCTACTTAGGTGACATAATACCCAGGTCACGAATCGCGTCCACCGGATCTACCTAAGGTCATAGAATACCCAGGTCACGGATCACGTCCGCCGGGTCTACCTGAGGTCATAGAACACACAGTTCACTAATCACGTCCGCTGAGCCAACCTGACGTAACATAATACCCAGGTCAAGTCCACGGCGACTAAACTTGGATAACACGGTGACTGAGAACACACAACACCAAATCACGTTCACACTGTCCACCTAACTCCAAAGACGCCAAGTTCACTCCGCATAACGCACAACAATGCCATGTACCAGGTTGATTCCGTCATTGATAATATCGCCATGATATTGATGGTAGCAACAAGGAATCTAGCAATGGAATGCAAGGTTGTAACTAAACCGATTTCTGATCAAACAACTCTCCTAAGAATGCTTCCGATTTCCTAAATTACTATTCTACTTTAATTAGGTCACCAGTGCTTAACCTTGTCTCTCCTGTCAGACACTCAGACACTCTCGGGGGGGGGGGAGGGACGGTAGAGACCCCCTCTAATCTCAAAACTAAGCGAAACTAAATAGGTGGCATCAGAAAGTGCTCGACAAGTAGGGCAAGACGCAACAAAACAAATTTCCTCCCCAAAAACTGATGTCACTAGGGGCCCTAGAGTTTCACAACTTAGAGATAGAGATAGAGATAGAGATAGAGATAGAGATAGAGATAGAGATAGAGATAGAGATAGAGATAGAGATAGAGATAGAGATAGAGATAGAGATAGAGATAGAGATAGAGATAGAGATAGAGATAGAGATAGAGATAGAGATAGAGATAGAGATAGAGATAGAGATAGAGATAGAGATAGAGATAGAGATAGAGATAGAGATAGAGATAGAGATAGAGATAGAGATAGAGATAGAGATAGAGATAGAGATAGAGATAGAGATAGAGATAGAGATAGAGATAGAGATAGAGATAGAGATAGAGATAGAGATAGAGATAGAGATAGAGATAGAGATAGAGATAGAGATAGAGAGAGAGAGAGAGAGAGAGAGAGAGAGAGAGAGAGAGAGAGAGAGAGAGAGAGAGAGAGAGAGAGAGAGAGAGAGAGAGAGAGAGAGAGAGAGAGAGAGAGAGAGAGAGAGAGAGAGAGAGAGAGAGAGAGAGAGAGAGAGAGAGAGAGAGAGAGAGAGAGAGAGAGAGAGAGAGAGAGAGAGAGAGAGAGAGAGAGAGAGAGAGAGAGAGAGAGAGAGAGAGAGAGAGAGAGATGGAGGGCGTCATTTTTTTTCAGGAAGATTTGAAGAAAAAAATTTTGAATCAGAAAAGGAAAGCGAAATCGACCAGGACCATACAATCTTTGGCCACCCATAAAACAAAATTGTATTCTTTTGAAATTTCAAAATTTTTGTTTTCAAGTTTTATTTAATTTTCCTTATGTAATGGGTATAGTGGACCGAAAAAAAAATGTTCAAAGTCAAGTTGCTCCAGTAAAAATGCTTACTTTAGCCAGAATCTTCGATTTTAACTCTAATGGGCAAATATACGAAATTAATAAGTAATGAAAAACGGAAAAATGAAAAATTCCTCTGGAGCATCCTTGTTGCATCCCTAAAGATGAGCAAACGCTGAGTTTCATTAAAATATCCTTATCCGTTAAAGCATAACGACTGGTGGAACTTTTTTCGAGGTGACCTCACTTGACCTCGACTAACTCCTTGACCCTATATGACCCGACTCGAAAATTTTGACACAACATGCCAACTTGATGTGGGAAACGGTATGCCAAATTTCCGCGCGCCGCGCTCGCCGTTCTTTCTTTATCCACGGAAACCATTAGGTTGGGGGGGGTCGTCAACGACCCCCCGAGACACCGCTGGTTAACACCAGACCCACCTTCTTACGTTTTCTTATGTACTTGATCTCATACGTACGGAATTTTAAACACAAGCCTGAGATCAGGTTCGCGGATCCAGCGTACATCCAACGATGTACGCTATATTCAATACTTATACAGTGGCATACCTTGAGACCACAGGCGGCCACCCTTCTGCGGAGGTTCCCCCACTCTTGTCCAGTGACCTATCTTGGGGTCATTGAAGACCAGGCGTGCGTCCTCCGTGGGTCCCCCATAGTTGTTCAGTGACCTACCTTGGGTCCATAAGACAAGGCGGACGTCCTCCTCCGGGGGTGCCCCCATATTTGTCCCGTGACCTACTTTGGGGTCATAGATGGCCAGGTGGGCGCCCTCCTCCAATAGATGAGCCGACACGTAGATGGCCGGCGACTCGCGGGTGTCTGCCGTGTTCTTCTTGAACGCGAAGCCCAGGATGGCGATCCGCTTGCCGGACACCGTATTGAACAGGCAGTTGACGATTCGCTTCGCGAAGCGGTCCTTTTGGTAGTCGTTGATAGAGACCACCTGCAACGTCGGCCGAGAGTGAGGTCGGCGCCGGTAGGGCGAGCTGGCACAGCTCGACTGGCCTGACGCCCCCTCCCCCCGAACAGCCGCCTCTGGCGTGCTCTGACCAAGCAACCCGGCCGATATTCGCCACCGAAGATCGCTCTGGTTGGCAAAGTTGTATTCCCGGGAGATGGCCGACAGTTAGTTTGTGAGCCCTCGCTCGGTCCAGGTCCGAACGGTGCTGCACTCGACATGCCATCATCACGCCAGGCACACTCCGGCCCAGCGGCAGGCGGCCGCACAGGGCCGCTCCTAATAGACACCACGCCGCCCGGAGACAGCGATCCGACCGACGATGAATCACAGGGCGACTCGAGGCCGACGGCTGTGACGGACGAGGTCACGACCCCGGTCACCTGAGGTGGTGGTGCTCAAACAGACGACCAGTGACACTAGGTTTCTAATGTGGATGGGAAATTGCTCTCACTTGCCCTCACCCATTGTCACGGGTGGTTTTCGCTCCATTTCACAGCTAAAATACGCGACACAAGGAAAGTGAAAAACGAGCATTCAGAAGACATTCGAGAATCATCTGATATTGGCAGTCTTCCTTGATGCATTTTGTGAAGTCACGATTTACTCCGACTTTCTCGGAAAGTATCCGCTCTTACACTACATCATCAGACACAATTTTGATATCCAAACTCAAGGCAGGCCCTGGCACACTATCAACGACTCTTCGCGCTGCCATCATCAGCACCAGCGGTTGCTATCCGACAGGACAACGGACGACCCGACAGAGCGGGAGCTGCGGCACACATGGCCCAGGTGTCGGGGCGACCCGACAGAGCGGGAGCTGCGGCACACATGGCCCAGGTGTCGCAGGTGTCGGGGCGACCCGACAGAGCGGGAGCTGCGGCACACATGGCCCAGGTGTCGCAGGTGTCGGGGCGACCCGACAGAGCGGGAGCTGCGGCACACATGGCCCAGGTGTCGCAGGTGTCGGGGCGACCCGACAGAGCGGGAGCTGCGGCATACATGGCCCAGGTGTCGCAGGTGTCGGGGCGACCCGACAGAACGGGAGCTGCGGCACACATGGCCCAGGTGTCGCAGGTGTCGGGGCGACCCGACAGAGCGGGAGCTGCGGCACACATGGCCCAGGTGTCGCAGGTGTCGGGGCGACCCGACAGAGCGGGAGCTGCGGCACACATGGCCCAGGTGTCGGGGCGACCCGACAGAGCGGGAGCTGCGACACACATGGCCCAGGTGTCGCAGGTGTCGGGGCGACCCGACAGAGCGGGAGCTGCGACACACATGGCCCAGGTGTCGCAGGTGTCGGGGCGACCCGACAGAGCGGGAGCTGCGACACACATGGCCCAGGTGTCGCAGGTGTCGGGGCGACCCGACAGAGCGGGAGCTGCGGCACACGGGCCCTAGGTGTCGCAGTCCATGCCATCCGGTGTGAGCGGACAGAACGAGGCCATATTGCGATCGGCAGCGGTCAAATCGACGGAAAACTCAAGCCTTCTCACTAAGGACGGCATCCCTGCGGGGCTCGTGGGGTAGCACAAGTAGCCCACGCACACTTCCCGGTTGACATTTTGTTATAGGGAATGCATTCGGTGGACGAATGGACAAGGTGAACCACTGCTATGCGTCATGTCGTGAGGAAGACATGCCGTGCCATGCCACGTCTTCTGCTTCGGGGGAGGGGGTTCACGCGACGTCAGTCTCCATAATCGCACACAGAGGTTATGAGATACACATGGGATGTTCTCTTGACAAAGTGTCGCCTGAACACAATGCTTCGATGTTCTCAAAATCATTAAAACAATGCAATCAGAACAAACTTCAACAGTTATCGGAAGTACACTTGCTGCGGTCACGAACTTCGCTACATGCTGACCCCAGCCGGGACCCGTCTGGCCATTACATGGTCTTCCAGCCACCTGGGTCAAACTTGACAGCAAATGATGAAGGATGCACATTACACGAAGAACTGAACACGAATTGAAACTTGAATCGCATTCCAAATCAGACCAATACTTGCTTCCAACCACTCGGGGTCCCCTAATTGCTAGGCACAAACAGACAGCTCCAAGTTCAGAAGGAACACGTAGCCACTTACGTTCAGCCAGAACTCAGCGACCTCAGGAAGGTTAAGGCTTTCGCAGATGTAGACCAAGTTCAGGATGTCCTTCTGGAAACAGCTTCCGCCAAAGCCTGCGGGACAAGGTATCAGCCAGTTGTCAATAGATTTGACAATTGATGGTGCTCATTTGTACAGCTGTTCAATCACCTTGGAGTTGCGATATATTACCTCAGTTACCGGGCACATCACTAGACATTCATTTAGACATATTACCACTGTGTTGCCATGAGGGTCTCAATCAACAGTCTATTGATTCAGCACAATAACCAATACCCAAACGCCACACGCTAGTAGTGGCAAAACAGTCCGGAATAGATGCACGTTAAGCATACGTTTTCATGCACAAGCTAGATCTGGGGTTCTCCAAATACTGAAGACACATTGAAAGGGAAGGAACAACAAGCGCGGTGTATAATGCACCTTGTTCGATGCGGGAGGGGACCAACTGGAAAGCAAGTTTTCCCCCAGTTAGTACGGCAAAGTGGGCCTGCACTAATCACTCTGGCTCGCCGTCTCATGCCTCTGGCCTTGCGATCGGGTAGCGACCGGAAAAGATGGGTCTCAGCCGCCTGGGCTGCATCGGCCCGCTGGCAACAGGCTAACTTTCCGCTTAAGGCATGCAATTAAATTGGAATTTACGGATGGGATGGTGGGTTCTGAGTCGTTATCTGTCCAACTAGTCCCAGACAAAGAAGTCGGCAAACCATCAGATTAAATTGATAAGAATATTTTTTTAAAGCATATATTGGCAGACGAGACATTAAGAAAGCAGTCTCCGCTCGCTGACATCGTGAGAACGCGCTCGGTCCGACACTCGCTGCCGACACTGTCAGCCGGGCGCAGTCACAGCTGAGCTGCGGCAGAACCACGACCAGCACGCACCGATGGAGGCCTGCAGGAAGCGCGGCCCGATGCGGCTGTCCTGACCGACGGCGAGCGCCACTTCGCTGACGTCAGCGCCGGTGGCCTCACACACGGCCGACACCGCGTTGATGGCCGATATGCGCTGCGCCAGGAACGCGTTCGCCACCTGGGGGAAGGGCGGCGACGGTGAGGTAGTGGCGGACCGTCCTCACATCGACTGACACCTGGGGGAGGGCGGCGACGGTGAGGTAGTGGCGGACCGTCCTCACATCGACTGACACCTGGGGGAAGGGCGGCGACGGTGAGGTAGTGGCGGACCGTCCTCACATCGACTGACACCTGAGGGGGGGAGGGCGGCGACGGTGAGGTAGTGGCGGACCGTCCTCGCATCGACTGACACCTGAGGGGGGAGGGCGGCGACGGTGAGGTAGTGGCGGACCGTCCTCACATCGACTGACACCTGAGGGGGGAGGGCGGCGACGGTGAGGTAGTGGCGGACCGTCCTACATCGACTGACACCTGGGGGGGGCGGCGACGGTGAGGTAGTGGCGGACCGTCCTCGCATCGACTGACACCTGAGGGGGGAGGGCGGCGACGGTGAGGTAGTGGCGGACCGTCCTCACATCGACTGACACCTGAGGGGGGGAGGGCGGCGACGGTGAGGTAGTGGCGGACCGTCCTCCATCGACTGACACCTGAGGGGGGAGGGCGGCGACAGTGAGGTAGTGGCGGACCGTCCTCACATCGACTGACACCTGAGGGGGGAGGGCGGCGACGGTGAGGTAGTGGCGGACCGTCCTCACATCGACTGACACCTGAGGGGGGGGGAGGGCGGCGACGGTGAGGTAGTGGCGGACCGTCCTCACATCGACTGACACCTGAGGGGGGGGGCGGCGACGGTGGGTAGTGGCGGACCGTCCTCACATCGACTGACACCTGAGGGGAGGGCGGCGACGGTGAGGTAGTGGCGGACCGTCCTCACATCGACTGACACCTGAGGGGGGAGGGCGGCGACGGTGAGGTAGTGGCGGACCGTCCTCATCGACTGACACCTGAGGGGGGGGGCGGCGACGGTGAGGTAGTGGCGGACCGTCCTCACATCGACTGACACCTGAGGGGGGGAGGGCGGCGACGGTGAGGTAGTGGCGGACCGTCCTCACATCGACTGACACCTGAGGGGGGGGGGAGGGCGGCGACGGTGAGGTAGTGGCGGACCGTCCTCACATCGACTGACACCTGAGGGGGGAGGGCGGCGACAGTGAGGTAGTGGCGGACCGTCCTCACATCGACTGACACCTGAGGGGGGGGGCGGGGGGTGGGGGGTGGGGGGGGGGGGTGTGGCGCGCCCTCGCTGCCCTGAGGGGGAGGGCGGCGACGGTGAGGTAGTGGCGGACCGTCCTCATCGACTGACACCTGAGGGGGGGGCGGCGACGGTGAGGTAGTGGCGGACCGTCCTCATCGACTGACACCTGAGGGGGGAGGGCGGCGACAGTGAGGTAGTGGCGGACCGTCCTCACATCGACTGACACCTGAGGGGGGGCGGCGACAGTGAGGTAGTGGCGGACCGTCCTCATCGACTGACACCTGAGGGGGGGAGGGCGGCGACAGTGAGGTAGTGGCGGACCGTCCTCCATCGACTGACACCTGAGGGGGGAGGGCGGCGACAGTGAGGTAGTGGCGGACCGTCCTCCATCGACTGACACCTGAGGGGGGAGGGCGGCGACAGTGAGGTAGTGGCGGACCGTCCTCACATCGACTGACACCTGAGGGGGGAGGGCGGCGACAGTGAGGTAGTGGCAGACCGTCCTCACATCGACTGACACCTGAGGGGGGGAGGGCGGCGACAGTGAGGTAGTGGCGGACCGTCCTCACATCGACGACACCTGAGGGGGCGGTGGGGGGGGCGGCGACAGTGAGGTAGTGGCGGACCGTCCTCACATCGACTGACACCTGAGGGGGGAGGGCGGCGACGGTGAGGTAGTGGCAGACCGTCCTCACATCGACTGACACCTGAGGGGGGAGGGCGGCGACAGTGAGGTAGTGGGGACCGTCCCCATCGACTGACACCTGGGGGGAGGGCGGCGACAGTGAGGTGTGGCGGACCGTCTCATGACTGACACCTGGGGGGGGGCGGCGACGTGGGTGGGCGGCCGTCCTCCATCGACTGACACCTGGGGGGGGGGCGGCGACAGTGAGGTAGTGGCGGACCGTCCTCACATCGACTGACACCTGAGGGGGGAGGGCGGCGACAGTGAGGTAGTGGCGGACCGTCCTCACATCGACTGACACCTGAGGGGGGGGCGGCGACAGTGAGGTAGTGGCGGACCGTCCTCACATCGACTGACACCTGAGGGGGGAGGGCGGCGACGGTGAGGTAGTGGCGGACCGTCCTCACATCGACTGACACCTGAGGGGGGGGGGGGCGGCGACGGTGAGGTAGTGGCGGACCGTCCTCACATCGACTGACACCTGAGGAGGGGGAGGGCGGCGACGGTGAGGTAGTGGCGGACCGTCCTCACATCGACTGACACCTGAGGGGGGGAGGGCGGCGACAGTGAGGTAGTGGCGGACCGTCCTCACATCGACTGACACCTGAGGGGGGAGGGCGGCGACAGTGAGGTAGTGGCGGACCGTCCTCACATCGACTGACACCTGAGGGGGGAGGGCGGCGACAGTGAGGTAGTGGCGGACCGTCCTCACATCGACTGACACCTGAGGGGGGAGGGCGGCGACAGTGAGGTAGTGGCGGACCGTCCTCACATCGACTGACACCTGAGGGGGGGGGAGGGCGGCGACGGTGAGGTAGTGGCGGACCGTCCTCACATCGACTGACACCTGAGGGGGGAGGGCGGCGACGGTGAGGTAGTGGCGGACCGTCCTCACATCGACTGACACCCGAAGGGGGGGGAGGGCGGCGACGGTGAGGTAGTGGCGGACCGTCCTCGCATCGACTGACACCTGAGGGGGGGCGGCGACGGTGAGGTAGTGGCGGACTGTCCTCACATCGACTGACACCTGAGGGGGGGGGGGGGGGGCGGCGACGGTGAGGTTGACACCAGGGGAGGGCAGAGTCAGTGTGGTGGTGGCGGACCAGCCGTCGCCCGGCTGGGATGAAGTGGCGGGGTCTTGCTAGCATTAGCTTTCATCAAGGGGGAAGGGGACTGAAAGAATACCGCGGCCGGTATCTGTTGGTCCTTGGCTGACCTGAAAAGGTTCCTGGTTTCCACAATACTTCCAAAATAATTTCCTGACAGTTCCTAATTTAGCGTATTGAACGATAATCAATGTTCCTACTTGCGGGTTACCGAGTCGTCCTTCCAGTGTGTGCCTCCAGAGAAACACTAAAAAAAAAAACAGGTGATACGAAAGTCGCAACTTCGTCAGCATACAGTCCAAGGGCACATCGAATCATCTGTTTAATTTGCCACGTTTATTACATTGCTCTGTTGATCTGTTATGACATCGTCTATAACGTTAGCTGATCTAATGTCGAAGAAAACATATACGCAATGTTCCCATGCTTTTATACCTCAGCTGTGGCTTGAGGGAAATCAAAGTTTTCCAAAGCAAGTGAAAGTATACCCCAGGCCAAATGAAATCACACCATTCAGGCAAACCTTTCCTATTTAAATCTTGGTTCAACGATCATGTAATCAATTTGACAAGAACACAACTTCAGTGGGGCTATTGGACACAATCGAGCCAGTTTTCCGTGCAAATTATGCAATTAATGTTCATATATTAGTTCTCACCGTGCGTATTTACTAGTTGCATCAATAATTATGAAATTGATTACATGTAGGCGTGTTTTATATATATATATATTTCCACGAGTTAGGATGGAAAGACTAATTGTGAGAACACAGAGCAATGGGAGCGTAACACTATTAACAACGTCTTGGCTCACGTTTTTCTCAAGCACTCTCCTACATGATTTGCAGGCATGCGAAGGTGCAAGTTCTTGCCTCCTATCTGAGAACAAACACAGGGCCTGACTGATTGCAATCACCTCTGACACGTATGCGGAGGTGTGTGCCGGTGGTACAAAACAGCGTGTCACTGGGTTGTTTGCAAATCCTAGGAGGGAGCGTGCCAGCTGTTGGTACCAAACGCTCCGGTGCAAGGCCAACATCACGTCGCGATGCGCCACTGTACCGGAAGTGGCATGTCCAAGGATTGGATACCCACTAATGGTGCAGTGGTTCCTTGGTGCCAGCTGTCTTCTGAAGACATATGGCGTCGAGCAGCGCTAGCCTACGGTCGCTAATAAGTCTTGACCGCTAATTCTCAGACTGCTGTGATTCCATTGTAACATGAGTTGCTCAAAGCCAATTGATACCTTAACCCTCAGGGTGGGGGTGATACGCGTCTCTCATAACGTTTTCCACGGATAGTGAAAGAACGGCGCGCGGCAGCACGGCAAAATTTGGCATACCGTTTCCCACATCAATTTGGCACATTGCGTGCAAATATTGAGGTCAGTTCATCTAGAGTCAATGTGTTAGCCAATGTCAAGTGAGGTCACCTCTACAGATAGTTTAATGAAACTTTCAGCGATTGCTTATCTTTAGGGAGGAACCAAAACGCGTCTCAGTAATTTCTATTTTGTTTTTCGCTTTTGATGACATTAGTATTGCGTATTTAACAATGGTGTCTAAAATCGAAGATTCCGGTTAAAGTAAGCGTTTTTATCAGACCAAATTGATCTGAAAATACAAATTAAAGAACATTAAACGAAAAATTTTAAAAGTTCATTTCCTTAATATTTGGATAGATAAAAATGTAGGGCGACGGCCGAGTTCGCCTTCCTTTTTTGATTCCAAAATTGCTTTATTTTTCAAATCCCCAAATGAACTTCCTTAGAGCCAAAAACATGAATTCAGTTGTAAAAACATCGAACCCGCAGTGATGTCAATTTGTTTGTGTATGTATGGGGAAAACAATTTTCGTGGTGGTTTCTGGGCCATACTCGTCGGACGCTGTCCGATGACACCACTTTCGTTTTCGTGCCACGCTTAGTTTGGAGATTAGAGAGGGGATATATTAACCCCCTCCGAGACGGGGTGTGAGGATCTGACCGGAAAGACGAGGAGGGTTAAGAGCGGGATGCAACTCACGATTTGGAAAAATAGCATGCTGTATTGCATAGAGATGTGGTCAAGAGTCTATGAATGTCGTCTTAGGCTGCGGACGGGACCGGAGGGTTTTCTCATCCGGAGATGACGCAGACCATGTGGATACCGTCTCCGACAAAAGATGACGACCAATTGAGCCGTTTTCTCAATTTCACGGGGAGTGGGGACGAACCAATTCGGCCTCAGCTGGGGATGGAATACCGGTTTGGGGTTCAGGCGAGGTTGGCTTCCTGTTCGGTCACTCGCTGAGGAGACCCGATATGCCTCCCGACTCGCCCGGCCGAATGACCCATGTCTGGAGCCCCAGGATGCACCTCAAACACGAAGGGCTGTCGGGTCTTCGGAGGCGGCGTTACAGGAACCCGAACGGAGGTCATGGTAGCCCTTCCAGAGATCATCGGATAGGATGGAGAGATTGAGGTACACATAGATGCGAAAGGAGCGGGTTGAGCTGGTGTGGGATTGGTGGCGGGAGTTGACGAGGAGCGAGGAGCGTGAGTAGGACTGGTTGGTCACGCTCTGAAGGGATTGACGAGCCTGTCGATCCGCTGGGCAAGGCTCCACTCGTTGGAGACCACAGTTAGCTGCGGAGGAGGCTCTTCCTCCGAGGGATCGGCCGTGCTACGCCTTCCGGCGGCCGTTACAAGGCTGCTGCAGCCGGTGGCGTAGGTCCACTGGCGAGAGCACCGCGTCTATACCGGACTGGTAACCGGACGGCGAGGGTCCCACCCACATCCAGACCACTCGCAAAGCCGAGAGAACGGGGGACGGCGCGCAGCTGTGAGACCAGCTCAGCAATTCCACCCAGATGCTGTTGCCATGTGCGCGTTTTGATGCACCGCTCCGCTACACGGGAGCTCAACAGAGGGACGTCTTCTACCCCGAGCGAGCGAGAGCGACAAACGCTCATGGAGGGGCAGGCGATCCACATGGGGTTAATGAGCCCGTCCGTCTCGGTGGAACACCGTGGATATTCCGCTGAGACCCTCACCATAACAAGCACCGTGCGGCAGGGGACCGCAGTCTCCATGATACCCCGGTCTTCAGGATCCCGTCAACTTCTGGGGATGGGCCAAGTGGGCGCGACAATCCCGACAAAACAGCAGATAGGTAGCGCCGGTGAAGCGGCCATACCTATGTCAGAAGGGTTGGCGTTGCAGGGATGGGTGAAGAACGTAGGCAGGGATGCTGTCACCGGACGAATACTGGAATGGGAATAGAGAGGGATGCAAGGGGCACGGTTATTCTGGCTCCTCCCTGGTGACCAGGAAGTATTGTTGACAATAATTCTCAAGCGCCCACCGGATCACGGCAGTAAGCAACCCGGCCCACCACGAAAAGGCGGTGTCTCGTCGGGAAGGTCATCACCTCAGCGAACCGAGATGTCCGTCAGACATGCGCTGTTTCACAGCCACCCGACTACGGACGCTTTTCCCCGGTATGCATTCGTCTGCAATCATAAACTCCGCTACAGGATCTCTGCGCCTTTCTAGTACGTCATTCATAATCGGTAAGTATTCATCAACTAGCTATCTTGGCTCAGGGTTGCGGTAGTGCTGCTCTAGCACTACCGGATCTGAATACGAAATGTTAATATTTCGTATTCAGATCCGGGGGATTATGGAAAGGGAAGGAAACGTGGACGTAAACCAGCGGAAAGTGAGCGCATGCCGAATGTTAAGCTATCGAAGCGCTATTATGCGTTTCCAGTTACCCTCATCTCCCGTCATATGGTAAGTACATTCAATATTTTGAACTGGCTGTTAAGAATGACAGTGGGCCTGAATACGCACAGCTAGTAGTAGTTACGCACATAAGCGATACTTCTGTCTTACGCCGACCTTTTTAAAGGGCGCATTTATTTGCCTTTGATAATTCTACCGGTAGAGCTCAATACTGGGCAACATTGAGCCCATGCTCTTCCACTTACACACACTTCTGCGTGCTCCAGTGCGGCGATGCACCTCCATTTGCTTTCGTTTCGAGCAATTACAAGGGACCGACAAGATAGCTGATATATGCACTGCTTTCACAAACACATATATTTGTACACCACAGGAGTGCCAACAACTACGTGCTCCATCTTGGTGTTGGGTGCTGGGGTCTACTCATACTCATGAAGGGCAACGGTGGAAAATGGGATGGTTCTGCAGAGCCCTTTCTATTATGTGGAAGTTCCAGAGGATAAAAACCAATGAATCGTGGTGTTTTTATCATGCAATAAAGAATCGACTGACCGACTGTGTACCGTTAACATCAGGCCTCTCCGTGACATAATGGTCCACAGGGGTCTGGGGATGTATTATAAGTTACATTGAGGCATATTACATAAAATTGTAGCGCTTGACTATGTTCAACTATGTTTCACAAATATGGCCACCACAGGCAACTCCCTTCCTGTTATCTAGCGACTGGGAGGGGTTAGGGAGCCGGTAGAATCTCAGTCAGGTTGACGAACGGGTTCTGCACAACATTTACTGCTGCCATTTGTGAAATTGCATATGGTCGTGGTAGATCATATGCAAGTGTTCTTATAGTTCTTGTAAAAACTTGCCATGAATACATATACATAAATATATATATATATATATATATATATATATATATATATATATATATATATATATATCATATATATATATATATACCATATATATATATATATAATATACAAAATATGTACATAAATATCTAGAAGCTTATGAGCGCGCGCGGAAATTGACTATGGATGCCACCTATGGAACAAAGTATTACCGGTACAGCACGCATTTGTAAAACGTCCTAAAATATTTCAATTTCTACTAAAGAATGCGAAAGCCGTCGAACAAACATCGCTATGCACAAAGTTTTAATGAATTCTCAATTATTTGACGCTTGAAACCACAAAAGACGAGAGATGAGGAAATGTGGACTTTTTTTTCATGCGTGCGTCAAAACAAACAAAATATTCTGCGATATACATGTTGAATGAAACACGTTAGGCTGCTGACGTGATACGCGTGATACACATTGAGCGTAGCCCACGCCGCCATCGAGGCGTGTGTGCGAACTTGGAGACACTTGTGGCGTTGTCAAGAGCGCAGACGAGAGAGAACATGACCGGGTCTTCAGATGCAACTATTTGGGTCCGGGTGCAAAATGGTCGCCAATTTAGCGCAACAAAATGCACTTTCGAGTCATATCTACCACAAACACCAAACCAGTATGCACAGGGCGCCCACATTAATTCATTAGGTCCCTGCTCGACCCGAGGAAGTTGCTTAATTGTTGTTGACAGCGGCAAGACGTAGTACCATTCCAAGTACGCAACATTTGCGTGCCAAAATCCTCACAGAATTTCCGACTTTCCAACACAAAGTCGGGGCGACATGGTCGCTCCACAACAGGGCCGGGCAGCCGACGGCCTCACCAGCTTGGACAGCTCTGACGACCACGTGTTCATGGTGATGATGCGGTCGACGGGGATCCAGCGCTGGTAGACGGAGCAGAGGGCGCGGATGGCGCGCCAGCCGGCCGGCGAGTCCTCGCCGCCGATCAGGATCCGGTCGGGGCTGAGCAGGTCCGGCACGGCCGTGCCCTCCGCCAGAAACTCGGGGTTCGACAGCACCTGGCCACAGGCACGTCACGCGTCACCTCGGCGATGGTGCGCCACGTGCCACTTCGGTGAGGCCACGCCATGTGCTACATCGGTGAAGGCACGCCACGTGCTACGTCTGTGAGGGCACGCCACGTGTCGTATTGGTGAGGTCACGCCACGTGTCACATTGGTGGGGCCGCATCACGTGTCACATCACCGGCGGCGGCCGCCCCAGCACTGCCGCTTGCATCTTGAGCTGAAGGAGTGCATTGCGTTGCATTATATGAGCTATGTTGTGCTGTAGATTTGCTCGTCTTTTGCTGTTGTGAATTGCTATATATTGCTCTGTATTGTCTTGTGTTTCGTTGCATTGTTATATATCCTACTTTCGTGCACTGTTATATTGCAATCTGTGTGCTGCATTGTATTGTACATTTGAGAACGTCACACAGTGGCGTAGCTACCCCGCATCCATCGCTCTGGCACTTATTATCTTGGCACACGCGCGCTCAAAATTAATGGCACGGTTAACGGCAATATATACTTGTGCGCTCTGATATAAACGCTTCCTACCGATGAACTGACAGATAAGGGCGATACATAACTTAGTGTATGCATAGACCCCCGTCGGACCGAGGCTGGGCGGGGCTGATATCGGCTCGGTGTGCGCACTTTTCCACAGCTCTCTTTAATCAGCGGCCAAGTCCTTCTCCCGCCAGTGTGTCGAGACGGAACGTGCCATCGCCAGCAATTACAGGATTGAAAAGACTGTACCCTGTTTAAATCTGAAGCCATGCCACACGGCTTACGAACGTGTGCATAAATGCATCGGCACGCTCACGAGAAAGTGGCTGTTGAGAACGGCTTAACTTAAATGTCCTCTCTTTATCCTAGTTCACAGAGCAGCCTTCCCTCTCATGGGCGCACACGTTCTGGCTACCTAATCACCAGCTGAAGGTGGCATTTGACGAGGCATACTTCCTGGCCAGTTGAGATGCACACATATGTCACAGCACCACGAGGGCCGCAACTTCGCACGCTGTTCCAGCATGTTTGTACTTGCTGCCGATGAACAGCACCTGCGCCATCGCTATATTGGTTTGAGGGAATTCCGGCCAGTCATCAGCGCCCGTCCTAAGCCATTAGAAGGACTGAAGAGGCTTCATCATGGCTGATCTATTGAATGAGATGTTTTCCCAATATAAACAGATTGCACAAATTAGGAAGCTATACTCAAGATACAAAGGAATCAAATTGTTTCACAAGTATTAACACACAGACGTGACTAATATTTTTACGTCCGCAGTCATAACTTTAGGCAGTACGCTTCTCTATCCATCGTTGGCCCTCCGTTCAGATGAACATCGAACTGCCACATGACGTTAACATAACATAACATAACGCTACGTAACATATTTAAAACTTCCATCAAATTACCAATTCACACGCTTCAGGTGTTTGCTTTCTAATAATGGGGAAATGACACAGCTGCAGTTGCGACACAACGTACTCCTGAGTAAATTTGGACAACAAAGCAGTTAACAATTATAGCGACACAACGTACTCACCGGGTAAACGACAAAAAAGCACTTGTAGCGACACAACGTACTCAACGAATACATGTGGGCAACGAAGCACTTATAATGACACAACATCCTCACAGAGTAAGTGTGGACAAGGAAACATTCATTGCTACACAACGTGGATATACCCGTCATTGTGACACTTCGTTATCCACAATAAATGTGGATAACAAAGCTGGCGACACAACGTACTCTCCGAATGCATGTGGACAACGAAACATACATATACGATGAGCCATATAGAAAATATGCATGAGACTAAGACAGCTGGTCAGAAAAGGCCTCTTTTTTCCGTTGCACGTTTCGAAATGGAGGGAAGTTAGACACCGAATATGTATGTATCGCTACGAGAAGGGCGATTTATAATCAGATTTACATCCTTATTTTAGCATCGAACTGGACGAGCAAAGGCACCATCCTTTGATATGCTGTTGGCGTTACTTTCTTTCACATGTCTGTAACGCTCTTTGGACAATGTGATGTCCCAAACCAACCCAAGCTAACTAGAGGATGCTCTCGTAGAAAATCGAGGTAGAAAAAAGAACATCACCTTGACCTTATTCACAGGTAACACCAACAGAGTTCGTTCTTCGCCTTGGCGGTTGTCGATACGATTTTCAGTCGAGCTCGAGGCAATGCATCAACGAAGCCACTTCACGTCCATTTTAAGCAGAAGCCTATGGGTGTGGCTTGCCCAGCTTCATAATCAGCAGCAGATATATTCATCACGAGAGTAAGGTGTTTCCTATCACAACTCTCCATTTGATGGTCGTAGCGGTTATCGCTATTATTTGCAACGCTCCGACTGCTTTGGGCCCTATAGCATCGTCAAACTCCACGCCAATTGGTCGCGGACGAAGAGCACCCACAATCTTTCGGCTGGGAGACGGATACCCTACTCCTAGACTACTTGTCCTCAAGCCACCATTCGCATGGCAGCCTCGCCAACACGGTGTCGAAGTGTAGCGCACCAGAACGGACAGCCACCGGGAGAGCGGGGCGACGGGCGGCAGCGGCGCCGATGCCTACCTGGAACTTGCTCTGGCGAGTTGTGTTG
Organism: Imbricaverruca yamaguchii; assembly: GCA_034440575.1. NCBI lineage: Eukaryota > Metazoa > Arthropoda > Thecostraca > Neoverrucidae > Imbricaverruca > Imbricaverruca yamaguchii. The sequence continues at coordinate 857,381 of JAOTOL010001538.1, forward strand.
GCGTGCAGGATGTCTGCGATGCTCTGCGCCGACTTGACTGGCACCGTGCTCTTCTCCACCACGACCAGGTTGCCGACGGCCACCTCGGCGATTCGTCTGGCAACCGCCTCCACGAACCGTAGGTCGGCAGCGCGGCCCTGAAGGGGGATCAGAGGTCAGACGTAAATCAGAACCCATCGGTAAATATTGATATAGTGAAGACGGCCATACCTTTTGGGCAGATGCTATGAAACACAAAGGGAATGGAAGCCTGCGCTTGGCTCCGCTACGCTGCGCTGGGATGGGCTGGGCTGGGCTGGGGTGGGCTGGGCTGGGCTGGGCTGGGCTGGGCTGGGCTGGACCGGACGGGAATTGACTGGACTGGACTGAACTGGACTGAACTGGACTGATCTGGACTGAACTGGACTGAACTGGACTGGACTGGACTGGACTGGAACGGACGGGAATTGACTAGACTGAGCTGTAGGTTTGCGAATACCATGACTTATGTAATCACTAACCACTTGAGTAACCGGCTATATCGCATCATGGGTAGATGAGAAGTTATATCTTATAGACCATCAAAATACGAGCATGAAACACATGAGTCCAAGGCTACGGTGGCTGTTATTGAAAATAACGCAGGAAGTCTCAGGGAAGATAAATAAGTACTTTTACATGACCCAACCGCAATTTTGCGCCATGTTATGGATAGAAACTGAGAACTAGACGTTCACAGAAATAGTAAGAACAACGACTTAACGGTACAAAAACTGACGTGTTACCGGACCATGGGTGGAAAAACAGGATAAAAGGTGTGTTACACACAAACGTACGGCTTACGATATGAAAAGAACCGCGTTGAAAAGCACTTCTATCTACATGCTAAGCTTGATCAAAAGAGGAGCAAGCCAACACATGAGTTGGTATGATATGACGAGCTACGATACCTGATGGGGAGGGAGGATATCTCGCTCTATTTCTTTCTCGAGATTGCGGAAATGACCTGCGCACATTCGGACGAAATGTGACGCATCGGCAGTCTGTCACATCAACAAATGAACATGAACGAAACCAAAAATAGGAGAAACCTGCTGCTTCCCACCCTAGTAAGCTATACCTGCACCGAGGTGACATCCAAATGACCTCGTTATGTTGGCGCTAAGTCACGATAGTTCAAGTCCTCAAAACAAGATAAATTGCCCAGTTGTGTGGCATCCTATCTCTGGATTTTATCCACCGAAACCCTGAACAAGATATATAGAGACATGCGATATCAGACACTCATAGGATAGGTCGGTAACACCACAGCTGTACAAGGCGGTATACTGAAAGAATGTCAACCCAACCGCCGGCTACAGACGATTCGACCCAAGTAGAAGTTACTCTCCCATATTTGATCGGCCGTGAAGATACAACTTTCCAGGTGATCAGACGTACACTGAAAGTCGGGACGAATTTGAACTGATCTGAACGAAAAAGTCGGGTTACGTCATCCACTCTTCTACAATTGGTGTCAGAAATGGCTCGTCAGGCAGGCTGGGCGTCCTGGCACCTGAATAGCATCCATAGGTATCCTGTTTCCCACCACACCTAGGTACCACTGGCGCCATAAATCGCTTAGTAGTCAGGCTGATCGCCCTGGCATCTGAATAGCCTGCATCGGTATACTGTTTCTGACTACACCTCAACCTAAGCGGGATATTCAGGTGCGAACACGCCCAGCCTGACTACCAAGCTATCTGTGACGCCAATAGTACAGATCGCACATGTATCACCAGATTGCATAATAACGTGCAAGACATATAGCTATGTCGAAAAAAACGTTTCTGCAAAAAGAACAAACGTCATACAGTACTAACCAAGGATCTTTGCCCATAATGAGCCTGGGAAGAGGCTAGACAATTATATCCTGGACCATGCAGTGACATTCGGATAAAGTAGAAACTATCACCAATTTAACACACGACCATGGCTAGATGAAGAAAATAAGCGGGTCTGCCAGCGCAGAAGCTGAAACCTACAGGGACGTACTGGCGGGCCGAACACGTTCAGCCGCCGAACACGCCGAGAAGTCTGTGCCGTACCTTGCCCTGGCCGTACGTCTTGGTTGGCGTGTTGACCGAGATGAAGATGATATCGGCGGTGCGGATGATGTTGTCGATGTCGGTGGAGAAGAAGAGGTTGCGACCGCGGCACTCCTTCACTATCTCGTCCAGGCCCGGCTGCGGGCGATAGGGCGCCGTGACTTACAGAGGCCACGCTGACTCGGATCACCACAGATCATAGTGTTAAACACGCAAGGCGACGTAGTCGTTTCTACATGCCTGCAGTCCATGCAGTCCAGAATTGCTGCTCTGGCAGCAAATTATCATCCAGTGCACGTGAAGTGCTTAACGGAACGGGCGTCTGATGCTTAAGCGTTTTAGCACTTAAGCACCCCGAAGACGAACCTCATCCACCCTCATGACGGGTGAGACATGACCATCAGAACGATGACGCAACTGCCAAGGCTAAGCGTCGTGCAGATGACGTGGCCTAAAGCGGGCTAAAAAAAGGTTAGCCTACATAGGCGAGATGAGACAAGAACATAGATTGTGAAATAGTGGGTGGGGATGACATTGCGGAGAAATTATATCGTGTACGTGGCAAGCGCCAAACGGTTTCCAAAGTAGGATCTCTGATTTGGAAAACTGTTTGGGTAACGTTTTATTCATTTTTCTTCAAAATATGGCAATTAACCTATGGCTGATTGGCTTTGGGGGCTTTACGATGCGGCAACTACAGATTAGTCCTATTGCGCCCATTCATTTCTGATGGAGTTATAACTATTACAACAAACTACATAGCAGCATACACGTATTATCATGATGCTACGACAACTTCTCGTTTCCGACTATTCATGCGAGGTTGAACATTCATAAACATTCTACTTGACAGCTTATGCACAATTTCGATTCATCAGTTGAGGTAAAAATTACACGATTTTCGAAAGCATCGTTTTAATACGGAACATTTCATCCCGAAGTCTTTGCACACGACCATTGCACATAATAGTATATTCCCAAGCGATAACGATGGCACACGAACCTGACAAAAAGCCTCACAATCCCCTCCCCACGAAGTGCCAGGTCGTTTCCTCAGGCCCGAGCGATGTCTTTGGTCGGGTCAGATCATGTCACCGAACTATGCCTTCATTTCTAGATCCACGCTTGGTCCAGCAGGATTCGCAGTTGCTAGTTTTCCGCAATAGATATGTCCGGATGATCAGCACTTCATGCATTGTATGTGCTTAAACCATACTGCTCCATCTCGGACCTTGATGTCAAATGAGGTTAATAACGTGGACTGATCGGTGCTAACTGTTGGACAAGAAATACATTCGACATTTGCACGGTTCAAACTCGAATTCAGCTTCAATTTTCAAACTCCGGATAGCTCCAAAGTCCTTACCAAGCCTTTACACGCCACTGCGTATCACGCTCCGTGTGAACGGCGAAGGTTTGACCAGAGACCAGACCAGACCCTTTCACGATGCATCTCACCAGTTGGAATGAGATATGATGTATTGGAGTGAACCTGAACTGGTGCAACTTTTGCGGCCCCTTTAGCCCAAACAGATCCGGTGCCCGCGCCGCTAACATTTTCCATACTCTACCTTTATGGAAATCTTGGTCTTTGCTATGCACTGGATTTCCGCTGGCTGATCGACAAATCGCGTACCAATTGTTTGTCAACCAACTTTTGTTTTTCAGCCCAATATCAATTACGTGCGAATGATGAGGGGCAATGGCCGCGAGCCTGGTGGGAGTGCTGGTGATAGGAGCTACGCACGCGAGGGTAATCGACGCCGAACGAATTATCCATTAGCGTGGGTCGGGCCAGCCGCATCCGATAAACAGGTTCGCAGTCGAAGAGCGAGTTCAGCTGCTCAGGCCGTCACGGGAAGGCACACCGCTGTCAGAACAATTCCGAGCTCGCAGCTGGGGCGAGGCGCTGACTCACAGCTGCTTAGCGGCTGCTATCTCAACTGGGCCACACACGTGACGGTAATGGAATTGCGACAACTCATACATTTCGCCACATAGTCGATACAATTATGCTAAGTGGTGACGATTTGTTCAACAACTGCAACTGGATCTCGGTTGAAGATGCCAATTACTTTGATCATTTATTTTCGTAAACTCTGCATGACTGTGACGCAGCGGATGAAAAAATAAATAAGTAGAAAAAGTGAACAGGAAAAATTCGGTGATAACAAGGCTAAACGCCAATTAACGATCCATATCTAATTTTCGAGTATTCAGTCCAACCGCCATCGTCTCACAATAAGCAAGAAGGGCTGCCATAGCAGTCCATTGCAACCGAGAAATCTTCCCTGTTGGCGCGTGACTGATTGCCATGCCATTTGTCACACTACACTACTCTTCATTTTACAACTGTCCGAGGAAATGAGAAATTGCTGGGAAATTGTCGACTGATAACTTACTAGTCTGCTGATGAATTGTGGATGCCAGCAGTCTTACTAACCGCGTGATGCAGGCAATAGATCAGAACATGTGACGCGAGAAGAGAAAACGTGTTCATGTATTTCGCAATTCTTCATACGGTCGACCCTCTGGCAGACGGGACAAATGCTTGGACGGTCGCACGCTCTGTCCCAGACAAAGCTTCAGACTTGCTTGGGATCCAATATGAATCGAACAGTGAACACAGGTGTAGGAACAGGAACAATTGTCCCCCCAACACAAGTTTGAAATGTTTCTACGCTTTTGACAGTGAGACAGACCTGCAAGTGGATTTTAAATAACATTTGCCCACTTTTTAACGTGGAATATATGCGTGATGTTTTTTTTAATGACAAACACTCGCATCTCAAACACAAAAATTCGGTTGAAGACTGCTTGACAGGCAGATGAACTCATGTTTTGTTTTGAGGCGCTGATCATCCCAGCAGGAAGAGCAAACAGTTCATAATTAACCCGATAAATGACCATTTAAATGACGATACAAACATGTGGTTCTTTCCGATCTACGCACCATGTAGCGTCACCATCTTTTACGCTGGACATTAGCGAGAAGCAAACATTTCGAACAAGTGGAGATATGTGAACCAGAGACGTTACCCTGAGGAGAAAAGCGAGCTTCTCAATGAGCTATGAATCCCTCTTTTTAAATACAATACAAATTACGGAAATCATCAGTATTAAATGCATTAATTGCCCAGGAGCATATTCAAAGTGATCATAGCGATGTGCTGGATATATTCGTGAATAATTGCATACATTTTCAGGGGTGCTTTCCCAATGATTACAACAAGCCCTGAAAGCTATGGGGGTGCTACATCATATGCTTCCGTGAAACTTCACGGATGCTCGGAAGGCTTCGAGTATGTACAGGAGCACAATTATCCAGATATGGTACAAATATATATATACATATATATATATATATATATATATATATATATATATATATATATATATATATATTATATTTATATATATATATATATATATATATATATATATATATATATATACATATATATATATATATACTAAAATAAATATAGCCATGACAACTGGAATTATAAATAGCATGTGTCTTCAGCTTACACACAATGCATGTTAGTTCAAATTAAGTTTTGTATAACAAACATGATTCATGTTATACTTTCAGTATTGCCGTTTTATTTTAGACGCCGATAACAGCTCAAGAAACCCCATGGGCGAAATATATGTGCATATATTCTCCCCCATTAGTATCTGTGAGATAGTCACATCATTTCACGCACTTCTCTAATTGACGCCATCAATTCCAACAGAAAACAACCCACCCCGTTTGATTGGAGGCGGCCCGCGCTCCGTGCGCGTTCGACTCCATATGAAAATAACAGGTCATCGACCTCGGGTGGGGTTATCAACACCAGTCGATGCATGACAATAACTGGGAGATATCGCATTCCAGGCGGAGAGGATCGCCGAACCGAAAGTTATAACTCCAACGCGCCAAGGGCATTTAAATATTGTACGGTGTGCCGATACTTCACTGAGAAGTCGTCTGCAGTACAGGAAGGACGGAGTAAGGGGCTGCGAGTCGGTTCAGCAGCAACACCGTAGCCGGCCTGGGTCGCCTACAGTACAGGATGGGCAGTACAGGACGGGCAGTACAGGACGGGCAGTACAGAATGGGCAGAGTAAATGGCTGTGAGTGGGCTCAGTAGGAACACTGTAGGCAGTGTGGATAGGCCTGCAGTACGGGACGGGCAGTACACGACGGGCAGTACAGGACTGACAATATATGACGGGCAGTATAGGAGGGACAATACAGGACAGGCAGCATAGGACGGGCAGCATAGGACGGGGAGCACAGAATGGCCAGAGTAAATGGCTGTGAGTGGGCTTAGCAGGAACACCGTAGTCAGCCTGGATCACTTGCAGTACAGGACGGACGGCATACGACAGGCAGTGCACGAAGAAGTTGGCAGTATCCTGGTGTAAAGAAGCTCGACATCATAGCACTGCGTCTCAGATTAAATTTCCCAAGCCCAGTAACGAATACACGGTGATCAACTGACGCCATTAACATTATGTTCTTATATATCACACCTGGTGGCTGGCTATTTGGATTTAGGGCGCATCAATTGTGTCGGTCATACGCAACGTACATGACGCAGTGTATGTCGCAACGCGTATGAAACAACGCGTATGACGCAACGTGCATAACGCAATGTGTATGACGCAACGTGTATGATGCAACGTGTATGACGGAACGTGTCATAGCTTGTTCCGGAAGGATGTTTTTAATATAAAGAGGGATGACTTTGGCTAGAAACTTCAAGGGAAGTGGAACTGGAGTGACTTGTGCATCTTGCATAGACGATTTTGTGTAGTCACGGACACCGGAGCTTCATCGGAAGGGGGGGGGAGGGTGGAACATACGGGTCCCATGACTTTTAGATATGTCTTTAGATCCCATGGTGGGAGACCCCAGGTACATAGGATGTCCTCCGACTGGCAGAATAACCAACCTATAATTAAAAAGGCACTAGTTTCGAGTTCCTTACAGTTGCTCTTCGATGGTATGTAGCTACTTCATATTTTGCTCTTTTTTGCGAGATTAATTGAAAATTTGGTCTGAATTTGCTTCGATTTCAATGGTTCAATGGTTCATTTCAATGGAGGCCTGTCTAGTCTAGGCATGTTGTAGATCCCCACCTCAAAATCCATTGGCTCCTCTCATTTATCCCACTATATCCCACTATCGCACTTGGCAGTTAGTGCCATTAGCCAATACTCTTCTTTTTTTTTTTTTTGGGGGGGGGGCGCAGGGTACATATATATATATATATATATATATATATATATATATATATATATATATATATGTAGAGCAGAGAAGCTATACAAGAGAAACAGGGCAGAACACACACAAAAATAAATATAGCCATGACAACTGGAATTATAAATAGCTTACACACAATGCTTGTTAGTTCCAATCAAGTTCTGTACGACAAACATGATTCATGCTTTTCATACTTTCTAAAATAAAGTGTTTCAAGAGGAACTCATATGATACTCACTACGCTGTCCAACCCCTGCCCTCCTACGCAGGGACAATGCACTACCCTGGGTCACGCTGCATATATACAATGCACATAATGATAAAACGATCACTTCGGCCTTGACTTCTTCTTTTTCTTTTTTATTAATTTAAAAAAAAAATTTAATCCGAGCTGTTGTTTGGGTGTCTTCAGGAACCAGGGTTCTATTGCTAAGCAGAGCTTGTTGCGTGAACACTGGCCCCACCACCCGATCCTGCAACTCCAGTTCAACGGCATAATTTAGAACGAAATTTTAACGTGCCGCCAATGCACCGACACGGCCGCCAGGTAGCTCGTCCCCGGTCTTATCGGGCCAGCTGCCAACTGACACTCCCGGCCGGGGGCTAAATGCGAGCGCGCGAAGCGACTCGAACCCTGTGTTGCCAGTACAGGGGAGACCAGTGCAGGCCAGCGCTCTAACCAACTGAGCTACCTGGGCGGCACTGGTTGGAAAATAATCCCGAAGAAAGATCAATTCAGGTCAAATAATGTCCGATCACTCGAGACCAGGTCACCTCAGACCCTTGGACGGTAATCCGATGTCACGTCGCAAGACCTATGCGGTGCTCAAACTTAATTTAAATATTACTTCGTGAGGAACAGCAACATTCTGTATCGGACGGCATTATGAAGAATATGCATGATACATGCCTGACCTTTATATCATTGTATGTTTACCCATATATTAACCCAAAATGAACATTGCATGCTGTTTTGAATTGTCGACGTTAAGCATCACTCTAAAATTTAATTTTCCCCATTGAATGCGTTTAGCAACAACATGAAAATTTCCCTGACCCCAGGCAAGTGACCTTGATCTTAATTGCAATTTTGAGGCATCAGGTTCGTGGTTTTTACGCAAGAACAGCACGATCTGCATTTGATGCTTACATATTGCAACTACTCCGAATGGCAGAACCTCGAAAATTTCGCAAGATTAATACTCCGACCCGTCCCAGCCATTTGAAGACCTGGACCTGAAACATGCTCGAGATATACAAAACAGATACGCAGGAAGGTGCTTGGGTACAAAACTGCAATTTAAGTGGTGAATCCACAAAGGAAAAGAGCAATTCTGGTTCTGAATAACAAAATTAAAAATTTAAATCCTATGCTGAAAAGTGAAATGTTGTTGAAAGATGCCCACGATCGTGAATTCTGCCAGAAACCTTTGTGGACGTAGGTTAAGAACAATTCGCAATGAATATTGAGATAGTGATTGGTAAATTAAATCGAAAAGAGCGCATCCGGTCAGAGTGAAGAAATTACAACGTGAGACGATGTATTAAAGAAGTTATTGAAAGTTATCATGGTTACAAAAGTGCAACAATCAGACCGAACTGGTCCGAGACAATCAGTTGGACATGTGCACTATGCAAGTGGGAGTAGACTCGTTATTAATATTGATGGAGCTGCATTTACGCAATGGTTTATCATTCCAATTCCCTTTAACTCTGAACATTGCCTACAAATACTCGCAAACAATAATGCTATTTTGTCAGTAAGCGACCTGATGATGCAAATCATGGGCAGGCAGTGTATTGGTATCAGATTACAAGCCAACAGTATTATATTTTGTGTTATCCTCTGCCAATGACGTCACAGATTTATTATTCATCAGTCGAGTGCCTCATAAAAGCTCTTGGAATGTATAACGGCAGTGCGGGTGAGATGCACTTCGCAAGCGCAATCGCCATCGAGATGTGTGCGCTGCGATTCCGACCAGTTGCCATAAAGATAGAGGTTGTCAGGACGTGATGTCGGTGAGACAATGGCATGTGTGTGCCCCCGCGAGCCAGGTTCACTACCGTTTACCTGCTTTTATGCACGTTTGAAATATCTCGTCGACGCATGGTGGCAAATGTCTCAAATTTTCACCACCAACAGCTGTCTAGTGTACCTCCGTTTGCACAATGGTACATACTATGTAAATGAAATCAGTCGATTTGGTTTTGAGAACCAAACCGGTATATACGGCGTCGGTTTCGAAGTTCGCCTAAACCGAATTTTGGGGTGAAAATGGAATCTGGTGTTGTAGACACCAAGAATTGTCCAAATATTATCGTAAATTCCTTTCAAAAATGGGAAATATTAAGTCATGTATTTTTGCGCGATGGTTCAATTAGGAAGTTTTCGGTTTTCCTGTGATTCCTGGTGATTGCAACGCCAAGTAGGGCATCAACTCTGGCAATAAAAGCGTGTCAAATGGCCTGGACTTCCCAGAAGTGGCTTTTTCAGAGAGTAAATACCACTTGACAGAGGATTTTAAGACGGCGTCCGAAATAACTCGTAGTGGCGCATCGCTTTAGTCTAGGATATATATATTTATCAGAAAGTTTTTTTACACGTTCATTTTGAAATTACATGCACATTTAGTAAATTGCAGGGCTTTCAATATGACATATTTCAGGTACTTCTCAATATTAGTGGTCCGAGAAGCCGGAAAGGGTGGCCCGTGAGACGCTCCGTGGTTTTTGGTGATTTATCATGGATTTGTGATGGAACAGTGCCTCACTGAATGTTAGTGACATTTTTTAAACTCCAAGGTGACTTTATAGCTACTTTTTTACTCCGTAGCTTGTGTACACGCTTGACATAGGACGATTTAGAGTCAGGTGCTGGTTGAGGGTGTAACCGCCACGTGACCTATCAGCTGACCCCTCAAAGGCACGTATCAGAATGAGAAGCGCACATTCCTCTGAGTTCGGTTTATCACACGGTGAGGTGGTCCAGTGGCGACCATGTCTGCTTGTCATGCGGGAGCCTCGTGTTCCAGCCCCGTCCGGCGCTGCTGGGTTTTTCCTGACGGCGGTGTACCTTCTGGCGCTGTTTTTAACTGTGAGCTCTACACAAGATGCTCCAGTGCCGTTCAGCTCACCTACACCTAAATCTGGAGAGTTTGGGGAAGGCCTGCTGCGGGTGCCGCAGCCGACGACGACGGGTGCAGCGCCACTGCCAGCGGACCGGTCGCTGCTGAAGATCGGACGAGTGAAATTGCGCCGCTTCCGGAGGAGGATTCGTTACGTCGCCAACTCCGACGCGTCTCGACAGCTGGGCCGGCTGGTGTACGTTCCGCCTGTCCTCCTGGCAGGCGACATCGAGCTGAACCCAGGGCCAGAACCAGGTGCGGACGACGCCGGCGAACGACACCCGGTCCAAGGGCGGCCCGGGACTGCCAGCACCGTCAGCATCTACTACCAGAACGTCAGGAGTCTCAAGAATAAGCTGTCGTGCTTGCGGTCCGAGGCTCCTACGCTGAAGAGTTACGATGTCATCAGTCTCACTGAGACTTGGCTGAACTCTGATGTCGCGGACGCCGAAGTCTTGCTGGGACTGAGCGACTACTCCCTTTTTAGGAAAGACCGTGTCGGGAGAGTAGGTGGCGGTGTGGCCATAGCCATTCGCAGTGAGCTGATGCCTGTGCAGCGCAGCGACTTAGAGACTAATTGCGAGTGTATTGTTGTCCAGGCGGGAGTGTTGCGGTCTAGGAACTGTCTGTTTGCATGCATGTACCGGCCCCCAGACAACACTACGTGCTTGTCCGAATTTTTCAAATGCGTTCAATTGATGTCAGCTTCTGGTCTGCCGCTTACCATCTGTGACGATTTTAACATGAGCAGTTTGCGATGGTGTTTTGACCCTGAACTTGATAGTGCCAAATCCGTGTTATTGAACAGCAACAACCGCTTGACATCGACTGAATTTGTTGACAACACTGAGCTGTACGGACTGAACCAGCTGGTGACTGAACCGACTGGGGAAGCTGGCACCTATCTGGATTTGATTCTGACCAACGTTACCGGCGCGGCGTCAATTTGCGATGGTGTGTTTTCCTCCGATCACCGCGCTGTGAGTGCCAGGTTGTCGATTTGTTTGTCGCGCCGTGTGCTGCCAACGCGCTCCCGCGCATTCAACTATAGGCGAGCTGACTGGGACGGGTTGCGCACGACGCTTCGCTTGTGCCCATGGATAGCTTTGGAAGACATGTCCGTAGACGAGGCAGTGGAATTGTTCTACGACTTTGTTCAGGCCGCCGTCAGCGACCACATTCCGACGGTTACCCTGTCACGCAGATACCCGCCTTGGTTTGACGGGGCAGTGCGCGCCGCTCTGCGTGAGAAAGAACGTGCCTTTCAGTCCAAGAGGCGACTTCCCAATGAAGCGAATGTTTCCAATTTCTGCGAGAAGAGAAAGTTTTTCAAGGATCTTGTTTCGAAGAAATATCGTGACTATCTCATTAGTCTGATCGCTGACTTCAAAACAGCTCCAAAGAGATTTTGGTCATTCCTTAAATCTGTGAAGCTTTCAAAAACTTTGCCGTCAAATTTGAAACTCGAAAATGAAATCGCCTCGGCTGACGAACAAGAAGCAAGTATGTTCAATCGATACTTCGCGTCTAAATTCACTGTGCCTTCAGCACCGGATGAGGCCCTGCCTCCTTGTTGTGACTTCGGGATCGGTACACTCTCCAGAATGTCGGTGACGCCCTTCCGAATTGCAGCTTTGCTCTCTTCAGTTGACAAGTCGAAATCATGTGGACCGGATGGCCTCAGCGCTGTGATTTTGAAGGAATGCGCCGATATCTTGTCGAATCCGCTGAGTATTATCTTCAATAAGTGTTTGACTACTGGCATTTTTCCCGAAAAGTGGAAGGAAGCGAATATCATTCCGGTACACAAGAAGGGGCGTCGCGACCTGGCTAGTAATTACCGATCCATTAGTTTGCTCCCGCTCATTTCTAAAGTCTTTGAAAAAGTTGTGTGCGACGTGTTCATCTCCCACATTCGGCCCGTAATTTCGGACTCGCAGCATGGATTCGTGTCAAAGAGGTCCTGTGTGACGAACCTGTGCGAACTGTTGGCGCATGCCACTTCGGCTCTGGAGGATAAACAACAACTTGATATAATTTATACTGATTTTAGTTCCGCGTTTCAAAGCGTTGATCATCGACTTCTGCTTCACAAATTGGAAAATTCGTACGGCATTTCTGGCCCAGTTCTGTCACTTTTTAGATCGTACTTCATGAACAGACGCCAACGTGTGCTTGTGAACGGTTTGACGTCAGGATGGTCCCAGGTACTGAGCGGGGTTGCAGAGGGTTCCCTGTTGGGCCCGAGCCTCTTCCTGGCCTTCATCAACGATCTTCCCAACGTTTTAGAATCGTCTTGCCTTCTGTACTGCGACGATCTCAAAATTTTCCGTACAATCAAGGGCCAGGAAGACGGCATCGGGTTACAGCGTGATCTAAATTATCTGGAAAATTGGTGCAAAACCTGGAAACTGACCCTGTGTGCCAACAAGTGCTTTCATTTTCGAGTCACTCTCAAAACTCAACCATTGCCTATACGTTTTCAGATTGGATCAGCTCAACTCGAATTAGTAACACATGTACGAGATCTCGGCATCATTCTTGACACCAAATTAACTTTTTCGCATCACATCGACTCCATCGTCAGAAGGGGAAATAGAGCCTTGGGCCTCTTAATCCGTAGCCTACAGGGGATTAGAGGCAACTACAGCAAGACAGCTGTAGTAGTGGCCTACTACGCCAACGTAAGGTCCATACTCGAGTACGGAAGCGTAGTGTGGGCGGGAGCGGCGTGCACTCACCTAGATCGGCTGGAGAGCATCCAACACAAATTTTTGGCTTTTCTGGCGGGAACCAGGCGTGACAGGTACAACCTAGGAAATTACGATGAACTCTGTACAAAATACAACGTAACGAGACTGTCTGGGAGGAGAGAGCTACTCGATTTGTCATTTTTTCACGGGCTGCTGAACGGCCGCTGCGAGAGTCCGCTCCTCCTAGGCAGGTTTCCACTCCGCGTCGCGTCTCGTCGGACCAGAAGCGTCGACCTGTTTGCGGTGCCCCGTGCCCGCGTCAACGCTGCTGCAACCAGCCTGTTCTCCCGCTTACCCCGAGCTGCGAACGTATTAACCGCCGTGCAGCCAGCACTGGATATGTTTCGGGACTCCAGACGCACTGTGCTTGCATTCCTACATGCAACTGCTGCAAGGTGATTGTAGTGTTTCGTCATAAACATGTACGAGATCTTAACATAAACATTCTCACCTCTTTCATCAGGCCATTATATATCGTACATGTTCATTTTTTACTGTATTGTTTTTAACCAGTCACCATTTTACAATTCTGAAGTAGAGTGTCACGAATGGGCGGCGTGTTTGAGTGTATGTATGAGGACCACCATAATTGGGGCACTGTTCCTGTGTGTGGCAAACCGAATAAATAAATAAAATAAAATAAATAGGTACAAATGATAGCCAGCATCCAACGAAACATTTTCTCTGATGGAAAGTTAATTTTGAGTTAAAATATTTCTACAGGATGACTCATATATTTGTCGATTTTGCCAAGCTTTGGGCTTCTAAGTCTGCCAGTGTTCTGAATTTCGTTTGCATAAAATTTTCCTTCGGTGTATCCATTCTTGTGACGCTGATTTTGGAAGTTTTCAATGTGACATACAAAATTAGTTACAAAAAATTTAACTGGAACATTCACACCCAAAACCGCACCCCAGAAATGCGGGGATCCCTCACGTTGTCAATGAGGCTTGCAGATACTTCAGCAATATTTTATTTTGTTCTTTGCTTTGTTTTGCGGCGATCATAATCGGCACATTGACTATCTCCATTTATCACAGCGTTTATGCACGTCGAAAAAATACACCACGTCTTCTTTCCACCCGGCGTTATCCAAAACTGAGTCGTAGACTGCTGTGGTTCTGCAAAGCCTATTATCTTTTCCTCCCCATGTCAACCTCTGTTGTCCGCCGTCATCAACGCTGGCGCCTTTATCTCCCTCGGAAGACACCAGGCTGGAGAGAGTATTGAGGTATGCATGGATGGGAGTGTGAATACATACGGATACAGACGCATATTGAGCTGCATACGGATATATGGAAGAAGTATGGATGGGATGGGAGGGACGACATATCCATACAAACATCTCGGTTATTTCCCTTTAATACATAGCCACCAGCAGACCATAGAGACGCAATGTTTTTTCTTCAGCACAAAATGACGAACCTGCCTGACACTTCAATGATACAAAGTGATTATCATGTTTATTACAGGTATCTATCAACCGCCAGATATAATATGTAGGTAACTGAACCTGATTTAATAGGGTCGGCTTGCGTCGTTTCTATGTTGCATGTTATTCAATACAGATCAGTTATTCCGAAGTACAATTGGGTTACTACACATAGATAACCCTAAAAGTGACCTATTGGTAATTGATGGCCTTGAAATATGTGATTGATTTTAAAGGAACTAAAATATATAAATTAACAAGGCATGAACGCCTTTTCATAGGAAAGCGTTTTCCACGCACATGTCTGCATATCATTGTACTACATCATGTTGCTGTCTAATGGAAGAAAGCTCATATGAAATTCGACCTACCCGGAAAACGCACAATCGCAAAAAGTCATGCAAAGTGTACGGCCAAATCGGATATATATAAGAACGTATTTTTAAAATGTTCTGCTTGGTCAGCAAAATCATGCCCACGTTTATTTCCGCCGCCAAATGTATCCAATTTGATGGACCAGCTGTCCCGAGGGTTCACGAGGTCATATGTAGAAAATTATAGCCTTGTTTCTATGTGAGGTTTGAATTGGGATTGGATTTCCACAATGAATCGAATCCGGATTACAAGGAGCGTTTCCATGATCATTCGCGAGGAAATCAGGATTACATGTAGGATTTCCGAATCCGGATTCTGTGGGAAATCCCGGATTTGCTGACAGTTGCGGCGCACGTGCGACATTTCCCTTCGATACCCAAAACGTATGCCACATAGGCGTTGGCTGCGTCATTGGAAGAGACTCGAAGAAGGTTTGCTGGTATTTGGGAATATAATATATTATATTGTATTATATTATATTATACATGATATTTTATATTATATTATAGTCTATATTATATTATAAACGCAGTCACCCTTCACCAAAAACCTTCCAAATAAAGACGCCGGCGCTGACGACAGGGGCAGCAGGAAAAGGACGCGAAGTGAATGTCACCACATGCTTCCAACTCCTGGGAAATCCGGATTTCCTCAGGAAATTTTCTTTCTATGCCGGATTCGGAAATACAATCCAGTTAGCTGACGAAGGCGTTTCCATGACTTCGGAAATCCGGCTTGGTAAGAAAATCCGGATTTGCCAGTGTCATGGAAACGGGGCTAGTGATATTTATTTCGAGGAAGTTTGAGTTAGTCATTTTTTCTTCTCAAGTATATATCATTTGCCACCCTTTCTGCATCTTCTTGATGAGATATAAATAGTCAAATCATTCCATGTTATTTGACCTAAAGGTAACGCCGGAGGCTACAGCTGAAAAAAAAAAACAGTTGGTCGAATCGGATTGAAATTTGCACAGCCGTATTCAGAGCCAGAGACTACTCTGAGAGCATATTTCAGTCTCAGTCTAAATGCATGGGGTGAAGTGCATTGATCGATCTATCGTGGAACACACCGCCTAGGATAGTGCGGTCTACTGTCGGCATACCGCGGGCAGGAGCCCAGAACATGTCGCAGAGCAAGTGCAGCGCATGACGCACATCACACAGCAGAAATGAGCCAGTGGTGTAGGCATGCCCTATCCAAAGCCGACAAAGCGACATTTCCCCTCGAGTCTTGCGCGAACGCGACTGCCACTGTTCAAGACATGGTTTGAGTGCTCTCAGCTTGATGCTATCTAAAACATCCCAGTTCCTTTGTCGATTAGTCAGCATAAAAGTGTAAATAGCTAGGAAGTTGTCTCTGGTGGAGAGTGGTAATGTCTGCGTGTGATATTTTGTGGCACGATTCGCTGCTGCAGTAGCGCACTAGTTTCAAGTGATCCCCGCAAAACGTGGGACTCAACACAAGATAAACAGTTTCCAGTCTAATACAGATCATTAACACGCGCACGTCCGGGGGCAGATATCTGCCCCCTCCGGTTTGTCCTCATTTGCCGCCAAACTAATCGGGTTAGCAAGGCCAAACCTCGCATAGCTGTTCATTGGTCTTTTCCGCATACCCTCAACATTTTTAATCCTGGGTCATCTTAGGTCAGGTCACCAGGTTAGGCGAAGTGACCCAACTACACCCGGAGTTCTAGGTGGCATAACCTCCACAATAATTGGGCGATTTATTTCAAACTTATAACATGCCATGATCTCATCAGGGACCATATGATGTATATCGGTTTTTTTCGTAGCACTGACCTTAGGTCAGGTCGCGGGCATGGTTTCCCCATTATAAGGCTATGGTAAAATATACAAATGTTTCCTGGTTACATATTTGCTCTCGGAATGATCTCACAACGGTTGTGGCATGTAGATGGAAGCTATGCTAAATGTTACCGCTGACATTTTTGCTCAGTGACCTCACCAAGGTCTCTAAGGTCACCTGATATCACTACACATTTCTGCGCATTATATCGCACTGCATTGAGGTAGAAGGCTGAAATCACCGCCACTGTGCTTGTATCGCCAAGACGTATCGATTGATACATTACATGGCCTCCATAGGCGACTTCATGACCTTTACCTGAGTTTCGGTTGACCTGACCTTAAATTACTCCACCTATTGTCGGTAGCGCATTTCAAGGACTGTCGAATAGCGTTCGCCGTTTGCTTCTATCTGTTACAGGTCCCGATATATGTGCCAATATCCGAGTCCCACCTGATCTGGTCGAATTTGACTTATGATGACCTAGTGACCTGAATGTTGACCTGAGCGGAAAAATGACCGAAACACTTTCGACAGCTCGTCACCAGGTATCCAACGCCGTTTTCCGTTTTTCGCTAGCTAGTATAGTTCTAGAGATTTTAGGGGGCAGACACCTGCTCCCCGGACATGCGAAGTTGGCGCGGACCTCCGGACGTGCGAGTGTTAAGCTGACGCACGATATCCAGTAAGATAGGATCCGATGGGTACTAGTTTCTTGCCACTGGTTTCCTCAGCTGGCATATGCTGACATGAATGAAGCAGTGTGTCTGCGCCACATCAGAACCTGGCATTTCCAACGTGCCCAGTCCACCCTGCACGCCCCAAGGGTAGAACCGTGTCCGCCCGACACCGGACCCAGCTCGATTCACGTGCCATAGATCCGCGCGGCAGGGTCGCCACACCAGGTCACCTGGGCGGCTGTTGCAACAGCCGGACACCTGTTCGAGTTCAGCATTAGACGCCGACAGCTGGTCGGCGTGCAGCGTCAACTGACCTCCGACTGCGCCGCACTGCAGCCACATGTCCCGCTCCCGCACCCCCCCCCCCTACCCACCTCACCGAGACGCATTGGTGTAGTGATTTGCCTCGGCGAGCGAACATTGGATGATTTCCCAATGGAAGACCGCCGTCGACGTGAAGTATTGCCCACCAGACATGTGCCACTGGACTCAGCGATCCGGTGGGCAATTTACCGCCACTTGTGGAAAACGATATCTCATTATTGTTGTCGCAGAACTCAGTTCCACTCAGTGGGGGTTCGTCCAACCACGGGAGCGCGCATATGCTCGCCTGAACTGGACACAGCCACTCGCAGTCGTTATAACTGGATAGTCGGGAGCTGGATCCATCGAGTCACAGTCAACAGGACTGGATATAGCCAGTCACAGTCAGCTTAACTGGGTACTGTCAGTCGCAGTCGACTTAGCTGGACACATCCAGTAATAGTCGCCTTAGTTGGACACATCCAGTCATAGTCGCCTTAGTTGGACACATCCAGTCATAGTCGCCTTAGTTGGACACATCCAGTCATAGTCGCCTTAGTTGGACACATCCAGTCATAGTCGCCTTAGTTGGACACATCCAGTCATAGTCGCCTTAGTTGGACACATCCAGTCATAGTCGCCTTAGTTGGACACATCCAGTCATAGTCGCCTTAGTTGGACACAGCCAACCAGTCGACCGAGGAGCTGCACGCAACCAGTCGCAGTCGGTTCAGCTGGACTCAACCAGTCACAGTCGACAGGACTGGATACAGCCAGTCACAGTCGGCTGACATGGACAGCCAATCACAGTCTGGTGAACTAGATACAGCTGTTCTCCTGAACGTAAGCACGTACATCGATGCTGTATATGCCAGGTCTGCCGATGTTCTATATGCACGGCCGCCGGCAGCTTTCAATACAATTGTGACACCGTTCGGTGTTGAACTTGAACTGAGATGTCGGTCACGGACGTGTCTGACGTAGAATTACACCCATCGAATGTTCGTGGGCGACAACCGCTTTGCTGCCAGAGACAATAACATGACAGGCCGATCACAACTGGAATTAAATGACCGAATGAATCAAGGTAGAACCACGTCATATTTCATGAGTACTCATGCAAGTACTCGCATATGTCATGTGTGCTGAACAAAGTTCAGAAAAGTCGGCCAAATTGCTTCGCGATGCGAGTGTTCAAGGCCTGTTTTCATTGAACACGGGCTCAAATAGCCGAAACTGGGCAAAAGTTGAAAGTACCAATCGTGGTCTCAACTTTTCAGTTCTTTCACCATTTACGACAGGAAAGAAAAGAAGCATTACAATAAGATCTGATTATTTGAAATAATAAAAATACATTTAGCCAGGTTTGGTCAGGAGGTCGCCAACAGTATTTTGTTTAAATTAAGCAGTGGTCTTAGCCGGATAAAACCACAGAATAGCATGGAATTTCCAGCCCTGATATTCAATGTGTATTTCATACTGGTATAACTACATCGATTTAACACCACTTCCATGAGCCAACCCATATCCCTCCCTTCCCTTAGCCAAAGTCACCAGACATCAGAAATCATCTGCATGTGGGAAAAGGGAACGCCCCACGTGGACGTGATGCACAACCAGCACGCATGGTCTGGAGCACCAATCCGACGTAGCATTCGCATAACCACAAATGGACTATGTCGGGGCACCTTACCCGAATTGCCATTGATAGCATAAGTCTGCGGCTATTTCACCTTGCTGCCGTAGTTCCTCTGCAAGCCCTCTGTGAGAGCAGCGAACCTTCCCATGTCCATGCCAGCAAGCAAAACCACGAAAATATTGTCAAGCTTTCCAGATGTTTTGGTATACCAGAAGCCCGTTTACAAGAGCAATATTTCGGAAATTTGCCCTGGTCGAATCGCATTCGTAAGCTTTACTGCGCATGTCAACTGGTGCGTTGTTGGCCAATCCCGTGCGGCCGACTGGGTTCGGGACATCGGCAGCGATAACCCGAGCGATTTCTCCCAGCATTGCCGAAAGCCAATCTGTGACGAGCGGCTCTCATGATCGACTGAGCGTGCTAATCCGGCCGACGCCCTCCGCCCAGCCGACTGGCGAGCTATCTTGTACCCGGAATCGAAACTCCAACTTGGAACTCGTCGCGGCTGCGGCACTCACTAAGCCGGATACCATTAACGGGGCGGCATGCCGCCGACGCCGGGTCACCTCGGCGGACCGGCGTACACCGTGAGGCAGGCAGGTCGAACCGATAGACTCGAGGCAGGAGCGTCGTCACGACGCGGGACGACACCAGCGGTCCGGTGACCGGTGATCAGCGGTCCGGTTTGTTTGTTTGTTTGTTTATTGGGGTTTTTGGGTGCGTCAACCCTAATTTGGTTATTTTGCACCTATAACACGATTAAGTCAGTTTTCATGTCCGGAGAGCAATAAATATATGGCACTGATTGAATATCTACCCAAGTGTGTATATTATTTGGAAGCCTACTTCAGCGAGAAAGCAGAAAATTGTTCTATTTTGCACAAATTGCGAATCATCACCGAGTAGGTGAACCAGCCTCAAAGTGTCCGAATTATGTTCGAAATGGCGCATGCCTTCTTCCGCGTAATTCGGGCAAGATAGCAACACATGGCGCACAGTCAGTGCTGCGTCACACTTCATACATTTGGGCCCTGGCACAACAAATACCTATGGGTACATAGTGTGTGTCCAATTCTAAGGCGACACAGGGCTACCTCGTCCCTTCTACTCTGACTGAAGGACGAGGACCATGGCGCTAAGTGTGATTTAATCTCTTTCAATTTGTTGGAATCCACTTGGCCCCATCTGTCCTACCACTGTCTAAGAAGGAAGGATAAAATAGCTGGGTAGTGGTACCTTACGGGAAGTGGAAGCATGCGACTACATAGTACGTATGCTGCACGCCTTGCAGCCTGATCCGCCAGCTCATTACCTCGGATTCCGACATGTGCTGGAATCCAGCAAAGTGTCACCTGCTTTCCCATGTGGCGTAGTGTAGTAAGCTGATATAAAATGTGCCGTATAATGACATGTTGTTGGTTAAAACTGTGCAACGCCAAAAGACTGCTAAGAGAATCGGTCAGAATGACATGGAAATCCTCGTCGTCAAACTCGATGTATGCAAGGGTAAACTTTGTTAATGACGATCAACTCCAATGTGAAGACAGTAGTATGTGAAGGTAGGGAGAATGATCTCGTGATGGATCCTCTCACGAAAGCGCTGCCCACGCCGGTATCAATCTTCGAACCATCTGTGTATGTGATAATGTAGCCCGGTATGCTGATGAAATGTGTTCCAGTGAACATGCTAGTATCTCCTCTTTTGTAATATCCATTTTTATCTCAGCAGCGAGGACGATGTTGATAAAGGAGGAGACCAGCTCCCACGGGGAATAGTCATTTGTCCATATTGCCTAATTCCCTGCAGTCGAATTATTGTCCGTCTCAGGAGCCCGACAGGACAGGAGTCCTCATTCTCACACAGTAAGCTGTTCCCCTCCTCATTTGGCCGCGAAGGACTGCATGCATATCCCGAGAAAAGACAGCCTGATATTATGGGTGTGTCGGGAACTGGCGTATCTTGCATGCGTAGCGAAGGAAAGGGTCAGTGAGTGGCAGGTGGCAGGTGGTAGGAGCGGGAGGAAGTATAGCCGAACGGCCCAGCGGGCAGGCATATTAACATCAAATATGTTCCAGGCATTGGATGACTGCCCCCAGTATAGTAGTAGTAAGGAGTCAGAGCTGGTCCTAGGAGACTCGTGTGCGACATTTAGAGCGGGGATTTTGTAAAGGTAGGAGGGACAGGAGGTGCATTACCAGGCCTGGTGCTAAGGTGAAGGACCTGGTACCTGTGGTGGCACAGGTCACCAGTGATCACCAGGTTAATACAGTCATAGTGCATGTAGGGGTAAATAACATAGGTCCTGCTAGGAGTGAGGAGCTTCTGCGGGAGTACAGGGCCCTTCTGGCCACCCTGAAGGGTACCAATAGTCATTGTAACAGCAATTTTGCCTAGGGCTAGAGCCTCCCCTGAGTGTAGCTCTAGGGCACTGGCAGCTAACGCCAGGGTAGGAAAGCTCTGCCATGAGCTAGGTTTTACATTTGTAGACGAGTGGAGCAGGTTTTATGCATCGTGGGACCTCTATCAGAGAGATGGCCTGCACTTCTCTGAGAAGGGGGTCCATGTGTTAGGCAGTGTACGAGCATGTCCTTCAGGGAAACTAGGAAATGGGGTGGGGAGGGATGAAATTGCATTGCCAACTCAGGAATATTCCAATAGTGTCAGCCAAGGCAATAGAACCTCAAAGTCTGCAAATAGGGACAGCAGCAACTCAAGGGGACAGGGTGATAGTTCATCTAGTGATAAAAAAACTCCTCAATATGAAAAAGCCAAAGGTGGTTATGGAGCATTTGTTAAGTGTATGATGTTTAATGCTCAGAGTATCCGTTCCAAATTTGATGAGTTCAAGTGTTATGTTGCTGAGGAGGAACCAGATTTTGTTTGCATTACGGAGGCATTTTGGGTGAAGGGTATTTTGGAGATAACTTACAGGACTATGAGATCCAGGGATACAATATGTTTTCGTGCAATAAGGGTCCAGCAATGAAAGGGGGTGGTGTAATGCTCTATATGAATAGCTTATTCAGTTCTCAAAAAGTAGCAGGTGGGGATAAAAATGTGTCTGTGGAGTCCATTTGGCTTGATGTCACTGTGGGAAAAGGCAACAGCAATACTCTTAGGATAGGAGCTTTCTACCGATCAGGAACCCTGCCACATTCTCAGCAACTGGAGCTTGACAAGGTGATTTGTGAGGAAGTCAGTAGAAACTTTAAGAGGAAGTGCCTTATTCTTGGCGACTTTAATCTAAAAGGTTATGAAAATGCTGGTGTTGGCTCCCCATCATGCAAAATGTTTAGGAAATGCCTTGAAGAGGACCTGTTCTTACACCAGTTTGTATCGGAACCTACCAGGCATGGTTCATTCTTCGACCTTGTATTCTCGGATTTAAGTGACTTGGTTCAAGACTTGACTGTAAGCGAAACTCTGGGAAGAAGTGACCATAACATAGTTAGATTCAAGGCACATGTAGGGGAAATTATCAAGGATAATTTGGTAAAGGTTCCAAATTTCAACAGAGCAGACTTTGACTGCATGAGAGCGGATTTAAGTGCCATCAGATGGGAAGAAGAATTCTCCAATTTAAATGCCTGTGAAATGTGGGAAAAGTTCAAATCTTACTTCAAGGAAATTCAGATTAGACATGTCCCCCAAAAGCAAAGACGCAAAAGAAGGGTAGGAAAACCAGCATGGCTTACACCAGACTTGATAAAACCAATTAAGGCTAAGAAAACTGCATTTAGAGTCTTTAAAGAAGCCTCAAATGTCGTTAATCTAAAGGCGTATCGAAAAGCTAGAGACACTGTGAAGCAAAAAACCAGAGCAGCAAAGCGAGCAAAAGAACTGGATTTAGCTAGAAACTGTAATGGGGACAGCAAAAAGTTCTTTAGTTTCTACAAGCTGAGTAAAGTTTCTAGCACAATTGGTCCACTGGAAGTAAACGGGATTACATTGGGTCAGGATAGTGAGATGGTTGAGGAGCTGAGCAAGCAGTTTAAATCAGTGTTTACATTGGAAGATATGACCAATCTGCCGACCGTACACCATAGTTCAGTGACATGGGATCTGACAAATGATGTTGATTTCATTGATAGTGATGTTGTTTACAATCATATCAGGAAAATAAAGCCAAACAAGGCAGCAGGACATGATGATATTTATGCTAGGGTGTTGCGGGAAACTGAAAAGGAAGTGGCATTTCCACTTAGTATAATATTTTGTAGATCAGTTTCACAAAATGAAATTCCAACCGATTGGAAAAGGGCAAATGTAGTTCCTATTTTCAAGAAAGGAGAAAGAGGGAAAGTTGAAAACTATAGGCCAGTAAGTCTCACATCCCTAGTCTGCAAGGTACTCGAATCAATTATCAAGGATAGAATAGTTAGTTATCTGGAAGGTAGCAGATTGATTCAAGATACTCAACATGGGTTTAGAAAAGGACGATCGTGTCTCACAAACCTCTTGGACTTTTTGAACTTCGCCACAGAACAATTTGATCAGGGAAATCAGGTTGATGTAGCATATCTTGACTTTAGTAAGGCCTTTGACAAGGTACCCCATAAACGGTTAATGATACAGCTTCAGTCCCATGGTATTGCAGGTAGCATCTTAAAATGGATAGAGTTGTGGCTTTCAGATAGACAGCAGAGTGATGCTAAATGGTACAAAGTCATCATGGCAAAATGTTCTTAGTGGAGTCCCCCAGTGGTCAGTACTGGGGCCACTACTGTTCATTATATTTGTAAATAACAGTGAAAGTGGCCTAAGCAGTAAAGTTTTGAAATTTTCGGATGATTTGAAGGTCTTTAGGGCAATAACAGGTCAAGATGAGCATATCTTGCTGCAAAAAGACTTAGACGAACTTGTGAAGTGGTCCGAAGAATGGCAAATGAAATTTAATTTTGATAAGTTAAAAATCATGCATGTAGGTCAGCAGCATATGAAGGCTCCATACTTGATGGGTGGCCAAGTGCTATCAGTGACTCAACAGAAGGATTTAGGTGTTATTCTAAACACAAAACTGGGGGCATCAGAACAGACCAAGGAAGCAAGGAAGAAGGCACTGAGAATGCTCGGGGCAATAAATAGGAATGTATCATACAGAAGTGAGGAAGTGATCAGGAAGCTTTATTGTGCATACGTCAGGCCACATTTGGAATACTGCATCCAAGCTTGGTCTCCTAGCTATGAAAAAGATTGTTGGCTTTTAGAGAGAGTACAAAATAGGGCTACAAAAATGGTTAATGGCATAAGCAACCTGGCATATGAGGAAAGATTGAAGAAATTGAATATGTTTTCACTTAGATATAGAAGGCTGAGAGGAGATCTCATGGATGTCTTTAAATTTGTCAATGGTCTGGAGAGGGGATACCTTGGGGAAATGTTTGAATTTAACAGAAATGATGCAATTAGAGGTCATAAATTCAAAATTAAAGTTAACTACAGCAGAACAAGGTTAAGGCAAACTTTCTTCACCAACAGGGTAGTAGAACACTGGAACCAGCTGCAAGAAAACATTGTCAGTAGCAGCACATTGAACATCTTTAAAAACAGCATAGACAGTCATAAGAATAGAGGGCTTGCTTTTCAGTATTACAGGGAGGGTTGATTGACAGATTTGGTGGGCAACTGGTTCAGTGTACAGAGTGCAACCAAGAAGGGCCCTTGTGGGTCATAGTTGCACTTTCAGCATTTGTCGTCTCATGCTTAATGGTGGTTCATGGGCATCTGCCAATATGCTAACCGTGGGAGAGGTACGAAATACCCCAGGAATTATTCGCAACGCAGCGTGGTGTGTGTAGTAAACTCGGCGGCGGTCCGGTACCAACTGATTTATTAAGCTCTCGGGTCACGGGACAACGGTCAGCATGCCCCGCGGCGGCGGACCGCGCGCAGAGGCGGCTCCAGGTACCGGGTGGTGTCACATCATCACACTTCCACCCCGAATACATACTTCAAAAGCAGAGAGAGCAAAACATACGAAAATTACTTATTTCGCCATGTGAGCAACTCCTAGCGTCAAAACATACTTTACACGTGCAGCATCACTTTACGAATACATTAACCTATCGGGCTGCTTCAGCGTTTGTCTGGCACGCAAATCATAAGTCCGTGGGGAACCCGGAGCACTGACTTGTGCCTGAGTCCTGGGGGTACAAACTTCAACTGGCACAGTTGTTGTTGCCAACGCTACCGGCGGCACGAACGGTACAAACAACGGCACAGAAGCCACTGCCGACGGTAGTGGTGAGCTCGGCGCGCTACCAGAGGCGGTACACGTCGGACGCGGTCTCACCTGATCCAGATGCCTCTGAATCACTGCCATCCTGCAGACGCACAGTTATGTTAAGTCCAGATTTGGCAGTCACGTGACCTGCTAACCAACGTCTCCCTTCCCCACCACGGATACGATCAACAGCCGACACATACACTGGCTGTCCGACCTCAACCGACCGATCTTGGGTACCCCCGTCACGTACAAATTTGTTTTTCCTGCTGGATTCTCACTTTTCTTTCCAAATCGGGTTTCACCACGTCGAGTGGGGTGCGCATCGGACGACCCAAAAACAACTCAGCTGGGGAGACACTGGTTGTGGAGTGAGGTGTAGCCCGGTAACGGAATAGGAACCGTGAAACCTTTGTCTGAGGACTGCCTGACGTTTACTTCCGGTAAGACGATTAAAAAATCTGAACACTTCACTCACTTAATCCGTTGCTCTTGGGCGACAAGGTTGGGGAAGTCAAGTGGGTTATGCCATTCTTACGGCAAAAAGTCTGAAATTCACCCGACATGAAACACTGGGCACCATCAGATACCAAGAATGTTGGTACTCCCCATGATGCAAAGGACGCTCTCAGATGCTCCATTGTCCCTAATGAAGTTGCTGTGCCCGAAGGATATATATCCAACCATTTCGAATGGGCATCCGTAATGACCAGAAACATCCACCCATCGATAGGCCCACAATAGTCTACATGAACTCGCTGCCATGGTTTTGCAGGCCCATGAGGCCCAGGGGTGAATGGGCACTTCAGGTGCACTGGCTCTATGTTCCTGACACACCTGACAGAGTTTCGTTACTTTCGAGATGTCGTCATCCAACTTTGGCAACCAAACATACATTCTAGCGAACGATTTCGTGCGTGACTCTCCACAGTGGCCATCGTAAAGTAGCCTGAGAATTTGCGGACGGCCCTGGGGCGGAATTACAACACGGGAGCCCCAAAGCAGACAGCCATCCTGTACACTCAGTTCAGATATCCGAGTTCTGTATGGAGCGAACTCGGGTCCCAACAAAATCGATGTCGGACAACCCTCCCGGACATACTTCTTGTCACTTGCGATAACACCGGGTCTATCGCAGTCCACAGGCAAATCTGATCAGCCGTTACAAGAGTTGAATCTAAGAACTCCATCAAGTGGATTGGCTCAGCAGGCGGAGGGGAGATGACACAGTCAACAGTGTACCGCAGCGGATCCGGCTCAGAGCATCGCAGTGTGCCTGCTTTGTAGCCGGCGCGTACTCGAGCCTGTAATCATACGCGCTCCGCATGAGCGCCCAACGAACCACGCGCGGCGATTCCATCAGAGGTATAGGCTTATTCTCACCAATGAGGCCCAAAAGCGGTTTATGATCAGTACTGGTAGTGAAAGTTCGGCCAGCCAAATAATAATAGAAGTGTTTCACTCCAATCAGGACCGCTAGACCCTCTCTATCAGTCTGGGAGTATCGACGCTCCGTGTCATTCAGAGACCGAGAGTAATAAGCCACAGGCTGCTCCCCATGCTGGAATCGCTGGCTTAAGACACAACCTATTCCGACAGGACTCGCATCACATGCCAAGACTACAGGCCGATTCGGATCAAAATGCGCCAGGACAGGTGGGCTTTTCAGCAGGTGCTTCGCTTCGCAGAAAGCCTGATGCTCAGCCCGAGTCCATTTCCAGGCTTGTCCCCGTTTCAGCAGGGTATAAAGAGGTGCCAATGTTGTAGACAGCCTTGACAGAAACTTGGAGTAGAAGTTGATCAAACCTAACCAACTCCTCAGCTCTGCCACGTTGGAGGGAGTGGGCGCGCCCACAATGGCCCCTACCTTCTCAACAGTCGTCTCTATCCCACTGCCGCTGATTTTATGACCCAAATAAGTCACACTCTCAACAGCAAATTTGCACTTCTGTTTGTTGACGCAACACTTCACGCAGAGCTTGCGGATGAGACTCTGCTGAGTCACCTGCAACAACGATGTCATCTTGAAACACACACACACACGCGGAATACCGGCCAGGAGGGTGTCCATTGTACGCTGGAAGAGACTCGGGGCAGAGGAATATCCGAAACTGAGCCGGGTGGGGCGAAGAAGGCCCCTATGTGTATGTACAGTCAAGTCCTCTCGGGACCCCTCGTCTACCACGAGTTGATTGTACGCAGACTTCAGGTCTATTTTTGAGAAACCTTACTGCCCACCAACTTGGAGGTCAATTCCTCGACACGGGGGAGGGGATACTGCTCAACAGGTGCAGCCTTGTTTACTGTGAGGCGATAGTCGCCACAGATCCTTACAGTTCTGTCTGCCCGGGGGACCACGACCAACAGCGCCGCCCACCTGAAGACGTATACTGTATACCGGCACGTATACGTATACCGGCCACGTATACCGGCACGGACTCGCCACGTTCACGGATGCACGAGTTGAAACGAAAGCGGGCAACTATCGATGAATCCTCCGGCTCGAAGTGGTCGTAGAGCAGCTTAATCAAATCCTTGTACGACACTTCGTGCACTGACTTCGGGGCAATCAAATCTTCGATCAGGCTAAATGTGCTCGCACCCACAACGCTCAAAAAGATAGCGCGACGCTTCTCCACTTGATCATCATTGATCCCATTCGCGACGAAAAACTGTTCGATGCGTCGGCTATATATACCAAACCTCTCTACTGACATCAAACTCCGGCGCTTCGCCAATAAACGCCATCACCCGTGATCACCGTACACAAAGAAAATCGAAACCGACACACCAAACCTCAGAAACACGGCCAGTTCACTCCCTGGTCGCCATGTAGTAAACTCGGCGGCGGTCCGATACCAGTTGATTTATTAAGCTCTCGGGTCACGGGACAACGGTCAGCATGCCCGCGGCGGCAGACCGCGCGCAGAGGCAGCTCCAGGTACCGGGTGGTGTCACATCATCACAGTGTGTTAGGTCCAAAATACGTTTTGTGGTAGCATACGCACCGTCGTATATAAAACATGCATAGTCCAGTTTGGGACGAATCAGATTGCGGTAAAGCATGTGCAGAGTCCTTCTATCAGCCCCGTACGACGTTCGAGAAACACACTTTAATATATTCATTGTTTAAAGGACTTGTCTCGGTGTGTCTTTGTGTTCTCTGTATGAAAGACGATTGTCGAATTTCACACCAAGAAAGGGAGCCGTCGGTACACAGGGAACGTCTTGTCCGTAAAGTGTTAGCTTCATGTCCGGGCAGTTGCGACGACGGCGGCAGAAATTAACTGCTGTTGTAATTGCAACGGAAAATCGGAAAACATTCAGATGTCCCCACTTTTCGAGGTGTGAAATCCAGTTGCAGCTGTCGCTCCATGAGAGGGGTTGACGAGCTGCACGACCAGATGGCAAAATCGTCAGCGAAAAGAGATCGTCCGATTGATGGGGATAGGGAGTTGCCGATGTCGTTTATTATAAGCGAAAATAGGGATGTGCTCAGGACGCTGCCCTGTGAAACTCCCTCAACTTGGCATAGCCAACCTGAAAACCGGTTGCCGACGCGCACACATCACTCGACTTGTGAAGTTTTTTTTAAACGAGCCCACGGATTCGCGGATTCCGCATTCATGAACCTTCTGCAAGATGCCGTGTCTCAAAGCAGTGTCAAAAGTACCCTCAATGTCGAAAAGCACGGCTCCTAGGTGTCTGTATTTCGCAAAAGCTACTCGAACTTCTGTGTCAAGCCTTAAACATGGTCCATCACACTACGGCTTTTCCAAGGCCGCACTGTTCATTGGTTAAGACTTTCTGGTTGTCTAAGAACCACGTGAGTCGGAGACTAACCACTTTCTCCATTAACTTACTCAATGATGACGTCAGTGAAATTGCGCGATAATCAGTGGGGTCATCGCCATTTCTACCGGGCTTTAACAGTGATATTATAATTGTCTTCCGCCAGGCTGGTGGAAAGTATCCACCATTTCAAATTAGATTGAAATTCGCGAGAAGTGTATATTTTGCGTACGTCGGTAAATGTTTCAAACATTTCGTTGTGTACATAGTCTGGTCCTTCGGACACGATCTTCAATCCGTTAAATGCAGAGTTCAGTTCTGCTTGAGTAAACGGTAAATGGTAAACAAATTGTGCTGATGTAATAAAACTAATCTCTTTCCTCTGACACTGGGCACGGTGTTGCAGGAAAGCTGGGTCAGTAGGTTCACTGCGCTTTGCTATGGCATGCGCAATTCGATTGGCTACATCTTCTGGATTCGTCATTGTGTTTCCTCCAATGCTAAGAACCGGCAATGGGACCGAGGATAATTTCCCCGAAATCATTTTAATTCTGTGCCACACTTCCGATGGCGACGTAGTAATATTTAATCCACCTACATATGCTCGACAGGATGTTCGTTTCGCGGCGCGTCGAGCCAGTGCTCGGGCCCCTTGGAAGTCCAGCATGTTGGTCATCGTGCCATGTTTACTGAACTTTTAAGGGCTCGCTTGCGAGCGCGGATAGCCTTTTCGCATTCCGCAGTCCACCATGGAACCGGAACACGGCGTGGGATGCCAGAGGTACGTGGAATGCATAATTTAGCGCACTGGAGAATCCGTGATGTAAAATCATCGACGCTAGTACAATTATTTTCAATGTCATGTGTAAAAGCTGTCTGTATCTCAGATTCGAAACGAGCCCAGTCTGCTTTCTTCAAATTTCAGCGTGGCGGCCGTGTTCCCAAAACCACGCCTCTACGAAACGATAGCCACACCGGATGGTGGTCGCTTCCAGGGCAATCGTCGTCGACTGACCATTCGATCTGATGGATCAGTTGTTGGCTGGCTAGGCTGGGGGTGGTGTCTAGCGCTGACGTCCGGCCCTATGGCAGAGTAAGATGAGTATGTGCACCTGTGCGCCCTTAAGCCCTAATAACTAACTAACTATGAGTATGTGCACCTGTGCTTAACACATAACGGCTCACGTATGATTAAATCCCCCAGTATTCGGCCCAGTGTGTTGATGTCTGAGCAGCCCCAGGCGGTATGGTGAGCTAAAATCACCCACTAGTAGCAATGGTGGTGAAAGCTCAGCAAGTAGTTCTTTCAGATCCACAGCAGGAAACGTGACTCCAGGAGGCAGATATAGGGAGTAAAGACTAATGTGGGTGTCGCGAAGTTATATGCGCTGCGATTTCCTGAAGAGTGGTTCGAAGAGGCAACTTATGTGCTGGTACACTGTAGTGGACAGTAAGCAAGACCGCTCCGTGCGAGTTCATTTCAGGGCGAACATCGCTGCGGAACAGTGTAGTTTTTACCTTGACGGTGTCCTTTGGCGTGAGCTTAGTTTCCTGAAGGCAAATGGCTGTAAAAAGAGCCATCTAAAACGTCCTAAAACGATAAAGTAACTAACTCAATAGTCACCGCTGCGTGAAGGGTCCTGAGGAGGATCTTGGACTCGCCCTAGGGTTTCCTCTATCGGCCGGAGACACTTGCCAGGGTGAAGCTCGCTTCCTGCCTCTAGGGGGTGACGGGTGTGCCAAAGCATCGTCTCCACGTGGTGGGATGGGTGGTGGGATATGAAGGGTCTCAGCTGGAAATGCGGAGCCTCCAGGTGCCAATGGTACCTGGGTGGTTGGGGCCCTCGGCCGTACGGTCGGAGACGAACTACGGCCGGCACGCCTCACCAGTCCCAGGTTTGGGGCTCCATGGCGAACACTGGTGGTCTGGATGCGTGGCGCTGACGTGGATGCGACAGGTATTCGTCGCGACGGTGGTCCGTGGAGCGATTGAGTTGGAGGTGGAGGTGGAGGTGGAGGAGTAGGAATTGGTGGTGATGTGGGGGTAGGATAAGTTACTTTGGATGTGGGAGTAGAGGGCGTGGTGGATGAGGCGTAGGGGGGGGGCTTGGGAAGTTTTTGGACCACTGTACCAATGTCCACTTTCCTCCTTCCTGCCGTGTCTCCGTCCCCGATAATTCCTCTGAGGGTGCCATAGGTGGCGTTTCTTTCGCTTGCTCTGACCTGGATGGTCCAACCGTGGGTGGCGCTGTATCCGCTCTCGCGGAAGGTGTGTAAGTAAAACCAAAGGAGCGCAGCAAGGCGCCGAGTTGTGCAAGCAACTGTGTAGCGCTGGTGGCCTGCTAATATGTATAACTCGTTGGGGTACTTTTAGCCTTTTCTGCGTATGGTACTCCGAGGTGACTCTCCTCATATGCCTCTCGGGCTTGTCAAAAAGTGATATTTTTGTTGCATTTTAGTGACAAAATCTCTTTCTCCTTCAGGTAGGCTGGGCATGACCTGTCAGAGGTCTTGCGGGGAACCTTATCCCGACCACAATTCACACACCATGACTCAGCTAGTTATTTGGACTAATCACGCTTGTCAACAGTGGGCGCTTCGACTGCTTCGGTCATATAGCGCCCATAACAATGTTAGATTGACAGCTTATGATGATTGGTGCCAACAGTAGTACACGAACATTCAGAATACGGGCAGATATCAGTGAAACAGTGAAAGAAAAGAGCAAGCGCAATCAAACATCAGTGAAACAATGAAACGGGAGTAACATCAGTGAAATAGTGCACACCATGACTCATGTGAGTCACGCTTGTCAACAGTGTGGCCTTCCGACCTACATCGTCCACACGCAGGGCGTCCTCGGCAATACTGGGTCGTGTGGCCGTAACGTTGACATCTGTAGCACCTCATTGGGTTGGGAATGAAAACGTGGACTTTTATTCGGATATAGCCTACTAATACCGTGGCTGGTAGATCTGTGCTACTGAACGTTAAAATAATGTTATTTGTCGGATGTAGCTCCTTCTCCTTTCCTACCTTCATCCTCCGCACGTCCACAACACCATACTCAGCTAATCCATCAACAACCTCAGCCTCAGACACATCCCTCAGACAGAAGCAGTTGATGACTCCTTTGCAGACATTTTTAGTATTGTGAGGTTCAACTTTCACCGGTATTGCAATGTCTCTTGTCCCGTTTGGGGTGCGTATGGTGTATGTGAATTTATATAGCTCCAGGGCTCTCCTCGCATCCTCTCCCTCACGAAATTCGACCTCGATGCCCCCATCACGCAACTTGTCGCATCGCAGTATACATCCCAAACGGTCGCATCCTCGCTTGCGCTGAAAGGGAGAGAGCGTTGATAATTTCTCTTCCGGGTCAGTTTATTTGAAAACAAAGATACGCGGATTCGAGGTGCATGATGCCGAGCCGGTGCTCGCGTGCTAAAACTGTGTATTTTGTATGCGCACATTGTCCTCATGAGCCCTACGCGACAGGGTTACGTTCTGACCTGGTCTTCGGACAGAGGGACGAGGGGTCTGGTTCTCGTGTGAGTGGCCAGGGGACGGTTGTTTGTTAGAAATATCCATAAACATGTATTGGTTTCTGCCCCTCGGGCGCCCGACCAAATAGGGGCCCTACCGGGGGGACGCCTGGGTCCCGCGGACAGGAGGTCGCTAGGCGCCCGAGGAGCTATACGGGGCAG
Source organism: Imbricaverruca yamaguchii (assembly GCA_034440575.1). Lineage (NCBI taxonomy): Eukaryota > Metazoa > Arthropoda > Thecostraca > Neoverrucidae > Imbricaverruca > Imbricaverruca yamaguchii. The sequence goes on from JAOTOL010001538.1 coordinate 890,550, forward strand.
GCGGTGCCTTCGCCCGGCTGTGAGGGAGATACTCACCACCCCGACCGGGATCCAGCACCGCCCACCCCTTGACCCCAGCCAGCCGGGCCGGCAGACACTGGGAAGGATCCGAGGTCCCCGGCCCGAGGCGACTAGCCACTTGGCCCGTGTGAATCCCCACGGGCCCACCCGTCCCTTCGGGATATCGGGACCAAAGAGGTGTGTTGGTCCCCCGTCACTACTAGCTCCGTGCGACGGGAGACCTCAACCCCCAGGACTCCGTCAACTCCGGGGGACGTGCCGAGGGGGCGCGGCTACCCCGACAAAACTGAGCTGATGCGCAAGACCGGGGAAGTTGCCCGCGGACTCATAGTAGGGACAGTTGGTGTTGCAGGGGCAGATGAAGGACATGGATGCTGGGATGAGATTGGGATTGGAATGAGAGTATGGATGGAAGGACGAGTGAGGCATTCTTACCCTCGCCCCTCGCCTCGCCAATATGATGGTCACCGGGTCTTTGGGCACTCAATTCCCCCACCACGAAAAGGTTGGGGTGGTGCGGTGGTCGACTCATCATCGGGGGGGGGGGGGCGGCGGTCCGGTGATCGACGGTCCATTGACCAGCGGCCTGGTGGCCGGTGGTCGGTGGCCAGCGGTCCGGTGACCCCGGTGACCGTTGGTCCGGTGACCCAGGTGACCGGCGGTCCTGTGACCGGTGGTCCTGTGACGGCGGTCCTGTGACCGGCGGTCCTGTGACCGGCGGTCCTGTGACCGGCGGTCCTGTGACCGGCGGTCCTGTGACCGGCGGTCCTGTGACCGGCGGTCCTGTGACCGTTGGTCCGGTGACCCAGGTGACCGGTGGTCCTGTGACCGGTGGTCCTGTGACCAGCGGTCCTGTAACCAGCGGTCCTGTGACCAGCGGTCCTGTGACCAGCGGTCCTGTGACCAGCGGTCCTGTGACCAGCGGTCCTGTGACCAGCGGTCCTGTGACCAGCGGTCCTGTGACCAGCGGTCCGGTGACCAGCGTTCCGGTGACCAGCAGTCCGGTGCGTCCGGCATCAACGCACAGCGGTGCTTCGATACTGCAGCCACCGCCGCCACGTCCGTGTCGCCGTGTGTATTCCCTCTGGCCACGGCTGTCGCTCCGGGCAACGTACCGCCGTATCCATCCATGCTCCCGATACTAATGGGGCACGCATCCGGGATGGTCATGGCCGGACGGTGGCCATCACCTAATCACACCAGGCGACGCGCAGCTAGGCTACCGACGCGCGGCAATGTCGATCCGCCTCGTGCATTCCTAATCAATAGCAACAGCCGAATGGATGAAGCAGTATTGCGTCCGTCGTCCGTGATTTGCCATGCCCATAGCAGTAGCAAAATTTGTTCCATCTCGCTGGCCGATAGAGTAGCAAAAGTCACGCGATATGGCTTAACACGCGCCCTGGAGGGCCTCTGAAAATAAAGCGCACTGGAGGGGGGGGGGGCGGATTCCGCCCCCTAAGATCTCAGCTCCTATGAAGGCTAGAGCAGCGAAATTCACAGGGTGGATGGGCACGATAGTGAACTCTATTGCCTGCAAAGTTCATGACCTTAGGTCAATAACTAGACTAAAACTAGACTAGATAACTAGATAACTAGACTAGACTAGACTAAAACTAAAACTACCCAAAACTAGACAATAGCAAAATTGTCTAGTTTTGGATTGGATTGGAGTTTAAGGGCGCTTCGACATCTAGTCATTTTGCGATTTTCTAGTTTTGCGTGGCTTGGCTTGTCATTGTTATGGATCCCTGTTTGTGTTTAAATGCTCCAAAATTGGCATTATTGATGTTTTGGACATTACTGATGATGCAATACAGATGTCAGATCCGCCATTTGACCTCAGGTCACATATATAGGACCACTTTATTAGGTCATTACCTGCTCCAGTTCCCGGAACCGGGCTCCCATCCCGACTGCTCCATTGAGCGGCTCGGCACAATCGGCTTCGCAAATAAAGGAGTGAAATACATGAATAAAGTATGGAAACGCTTAGGCACACAATAACAAACAGTATATTTCGGGATGTATGTAGATTTAGGGAGTAACATGTAAAGTGACATCAATCGCATGACAGTCATTTGCATTTATGACACATTCCAGTTGACCAAGTTTGGTTCCATTAGCCTATCATGAACTTCACCGGACTTGACCTCGGCGACTTAACATGACTTTTAAATTATATAGCATAACAATACGCATCAAATAAGTCGCTAGTGTTGTCAAGAATACTTCCCTATTGCCAATATACGGAAAGCGCATCAGCGCCGATTTTTTGGTATGGCGCTGCGAATTGTTTTTAATTTAACGGCCCCTAACTTCAAAACTTCTCGGCCGATTTTCATTTTTCTTGCTTTAAACAATGCGCCGGTGATTTCTAAGCAGGTACGCGGAAACGTTGGTGTATATCGGCCGCTACAATATGGAGTTATGTACGAAAAATCGGAAATATTGGCGGATTTCGCCATACCCCCTCTAGGGTGTGTGTTAACCTGTTATGAACTTGACCTGACTTGACCTCGGTGACTTGACGTGACTCTGGAACAATGTAGCATGACAATGTACATCAAACAAGTCGCTAGTTTTGCCAAGAACACTTCCTTTTTGCTAATATACGGGAAGCGCATGAGCGCCGATATTTGTGATCTGGTGTTGAGAAAATTGTTTGATTTTAGCAACCCCTAACTCTAAAAATTTTCCGTCCATTTTCATTTTTCTTACTTCAAACAACGCGCCGGTCATTTATTCGCAGGTACACAAACAATGGCGTATATCGGTCGGTAAAATGTGGAATTATCTACGAAAAACCGGAGGTGTGGGCGGATTTCGCCCCCCTCCAGTGCGCGTGTTAAAGCCGAAGCGTTGTTAAAGAGTGTGCCGCTTGATTTGCGATTTGCAATATTTATATATATATATATATATATATATATATATATATATATATCCGTGTCTGTGCGTTGTATCTACTAATGTACTACCACTACATTGCTAAGCGCAACATAACAAAGAACGCCTACGGAGACACTTTGAAGTGACAATAGCATTCCGTCCATAGCAACCATCTCATAACAACCTATCCATTCGGTCAAAATGTGCCGCCGCCACATCTGCCTTCCATTTGCATCCCCACACTCTAATGTTGTTTCCCATTTGTTACTTTGTTGTCCCTAATAACCCATGCATCGCTGCTCATAGAGACTAGATGTCTGGCAAACCCTCCCCAGTGCTAGTACTTGTAAGTTATTCAACGATTGCATGGTTCGCGGCAGCTCTGGTTCCGGTGACCGCACACCGGATCGCAGTTTGCGCTCGGAATGGCAGCCGCCTTTGTATGTGCGACCATTAATACTGCCCGGTACATCTTCAACCGGTCGTAGTTGTGGTGCACACGAGGCATCCTTTCACGTTGCGTGGAATCCCTCGGTCTAGGAGAATCTCTTGAGCTTTGATCGCACAATAGCACGGGGTCAAGCGGGAACAGCCGACAGGCCACTTACTCCCTGCGGGTAGCCAATGTTCAGAAAAAGCACTAGGTCCTTATACGTCCTTATACTAAGCAGCCCCTTTTGTATGTTCACCCATTCATGCAGGATTTACTCGGGCAGAATGGTTCTGAGGGACTCTGCACTCACGGCGAGCCGAACTGTCTTTACATTTCGAGGTAAAGGTATTATATACCTTTCGAGGGACTGAATTTTTCGATGGAACTTGGTCTTTTGACAGTACTTCACGCTGAATGGTATGTCAATTCCTTCACTGCCGTATACCTAATCAATTAGTATATATACAATGATAATACAGTAGTACATAACTATAATATAGTAACATGCACCGTTGGATGCAAGGTGACCAGCATAGTCAAAGCACGCTTCAACGTTCATAACGGTATTGCTGCTTGCGGCCATTCTGTACCGCGACATACGATAGGACCTGACTTCTTGTGTTTGACGTTGCTACTCAGCAACATGAGTCATGTTTTGTCCCCGTATGTACGTCATGCCATTACTCTGCCATATTTATCTTACATAACGTCGTGCCCTGTGCATGTCTTGCAAGAGTTTGCCCGTGCGCAGAGGTCTCTTGGTCGTCTTACATCAAGATGGTCCATTTTCTTGGTGTCCCACTGTCACAGTATCGTCAAAAGCCTTCAAAATACGATAGCAAATAGTCCTTTGAATTGACGTTCTCATAGAGTGGCTCACAATCCACCCCCTTCCATGCTCCCGATGAGTCTCATAAAATTCGAGTATCATTTCTCAAACTGCGTCGTGAAATGTTGACTCCATTTTGTCAACAGACTAAAGTGAAGCGAAGTTTGAAAACATATGTCAGACACGTGGGAAGACCATGCTTTCCAGTTTTCCATCAATCCTGAAAATGTTTACAAAAGCAACAGAAACATCCTCATACAAGTGACTTCAAAAGCAGTGCCAATGATTAGTGCCCACCAGTGATATAAAAGCGGCTACTCGTGCGTGTCCGCCAGCACTTCCGTGCATCCTCTGCTATACCAATTGTCTGTGTCGGCTCGACTTACCTCAAAGATGGGCAGTTTGTCCGAGTTCCACTGTGCGATGCGAGTCTCGCTCTTGTCGACCACGTGCACGGCGATGTCGGGGCACTGCTGGGCGATGACGGCACACGTGGGGCCGCCCACGTAGCCGGCGCCGATGCAGCCGATCACCTTCACCTTCACAAGCTCCGACATGACGACTGTCTGCAGGGTCACCGGGGCACCGGTCACACGCTGGCCGCACTCTTGAGCCGAGCAGGGGCTGCGGAGGGTGCCCCTGAAGGGAGAAGCGCCCAGTGCGTGGAGACTGTAGTGGATGTTTTACTTAGAGGTGGGGAAGGAGGGTGCCTTTGGAGGGGGCAGCGCTCAGTGCGTAGAGACTGTGCTGGACGGCACAGTCAGCATAAGTGGCGTGGTGACCAATTTATTGGAAACTGGCCAGGAAGAAGCGGGACTGCAGATCGGGGCTCCACAGTCGCCCAGTAAAGTACTTAGTCCGGATCAGGTCAGGTCGGGTCGGATCGTGTCGAGTCGAGTCTAGTCGAGTCGAGTCGAGTCGGGTCGGGTCGGGTCGAGTCGGGTCGAGTCGGGTCTGGTCGGGTCTGGTCGGGTCTGGTCGGGTCTGGTCGGGTCTGGTCGGGTCTGGTCGGGTCTGGTCGGGTCTGGTCGGGTCTGGTCGGGTCTGGTCGGGTCTGGTCGGGTCTGGTCGGGTCTGGTCGGGTCTGGTCGGGTCTGGTCTGGTCTGGTCTGGTCGGGTCGGGTCGGGTCGGGTCGGGTCGGGTCGGGTCTGGTCTGGTCTGGTCGGGTCGGGTCGGGTCGGGTCGGGCCTGGTCTGGTCTGGGTCTGGTCTGGGTCTGGTCTGGGTCTGGTCGGGTCTGGTCGGGTCTGGTCGGGCCGGGCCGGGTCTGGTCTGGGTCTGGGTTTGGGTCTGTGTCGTGGTCGGGATATGGTTAGGGTAGGGACAGGTCAGTCCACCTAATCTGAGCAACTCAAACGCCATCAGGTGCAACACCATCGGAGTACATGCTATGCCAGAGTCGCTACGATTCAACGCAAGACATACGTCTGCGTTAGGATATCCTAACGGGGGCTGAAAGGGTTCTATCAGGCATACATTGTCAGGCCGTGTGAAATCTGCTCACGGTACACTTGAAGTACCGCCAGAGCCGCATGTGGCGTGTGCCCGGCAAGCACCCTGTGCCCAACAAGCACCAGGTCACACACGCGCACGCACACGCACATGCACGCACACCGGATACAGGCAACACATTGCCGGTCACACTCAAAACAGACGCCGAACACTATCGGATGCACAGAACATCCGCCGCGTCCGTTTAGGACTATTGCCAGGGGTGTCGATGAAAAACATTGAGGGGGCCAAAGTGCCAACGCACGTACCCCCCCCCCCCCAACCAAAAACTCATCGGATTTCGCACACTATATTTTCAGATCTCGGAAATTCTGAGTTTGTATTAGACGATGTGTATGTTTACGCTTATTCAGCTTACTCACGAACGGGGAAAACCGTTTAATAGCTGGTGAAGTCACATAATTAAAAGAGCGGTACACAGCACATGTCAACATAACAACTCTGAGTAATGGCATGCGACTGCAGTTTCATACAGTGCGCTCGGATATATCGTCATCGTCACCGTCAGCACCTTCCCCTCACTTCACACGCCAACAAGCACACACCGGCTTAAATAAAAATGTTTCAGTGATTAGATGCAGGCTAAAACACACCGGCCTTGATGCAGTATCGGAGCACAGCAGACCTGAACTGTGACGACAATCGGTGAAAGTATTTCCTTGGCGCCTAACATTAGGGAGGGGCGAAACCAAAGTTGTGATTGGGCGAGTTCAGGACGAGTGCCCAGGAGCACACCGTCCACTATGGTGGACCAGGGCCGTGAAGTACACACCGTCCACTGTGGCGGGCCAGGGTCGCACAGCACGCCGTCCACTGCGGCGGACCGGGGTCGCGGAGTACTCCTTCCACTGTGGTGGACCGGGGCTGCCGAGTCCATTGCGGCGGATCATGGCCGTCAACAGGTCGTGTGTGTGTGTGTGATTGTGGTTTTAGGGCGCATCGACCATGGTTGGTCATTTAGCGCCCATAACAGAGCAGAGAACTACTTAGTTGGAGTCAGGTCTTAGTACTGCGATTGGGCGGATGGTTTTTACTGACCTGGGTATATTATATAAAATCCCATTTTCTTGAAGTAGTGACACACGTTTCCTAAGCAGTTCGAGTCGTCTCGAAGGAGATTTGGGAACGTCCTGCTGGTTCCAATGTACTGGGCTCTCTCCTGTGCGTAGTGCTGACATGTAAGAATGTGATGTACCGTTAGTGGAGAACTGCATCTTGGGCATTTTAGCTTGTTTTCTTTTATGAGGAGGTGGCGATGTGTGGCATAGGTGTGTCCGATTCGGAGTCTTGCCAGCGCTACCTCCTCCGCTCGAACTTTCCTGGAAGACGAGGGCCAGTAACCTATTTTTGGTTTGATTTCTCGGAGTTTGTTGGTGGTCAGGGCGTCCCAGCTACTTTGCCATTTCTCAAGCATGTACTCAGAGATCAGTGGGTAAAAATCTCGTGAAGGTAGAGGGAAGGTGCGAGTGCATGGTTTCTGTGCCGCTCGTTTCGCCGCTGCGTCAGCGAGTTCGTTTCCCCAAATGCCAACGTGGCTCGGGATCCAGCAGAAAGAAACGGATCTTCCCTCTCGTTTCAGCAGGGTGAGCCGGTGTAAGATGTCCTGCAGAAGAGCTTCCTGTGGGTTGAAACTTTGCAGTGCCGATAGGCTGCTCAAAGAGTCGGACAGGACAACACACGAGTAGTGCTCGCTGACTTCAATGAAGCATAGCGCCTTCAGGATCGCAACTAGTTCCGATGTATAAACGGATGCGTTTGATGGAAGTGTGAAGGACCTCGTGACGGATCCGGTGACAAACGCGCATCCGACACCCTGTTTTCCTTTGGAGCCGTCTGTATATATCAGGGTACGTCCGTCGTACGTGGTTATACGCTCCAGTGCATTTAGCCGGAGCAGTTCTGTGGTGACGTCACCCTTCTTGGACGTGCATAGGGCCAGGTCTACTTCTGGTGACACTAATTCCCAAGGCGGGATCTGTGATCGGTCAGCAATCAGGATTCCACGCATACGGATACCACTTGCACGAATGTGTTTACGCATTCTCACGCAGAAGGGTTCAGGGTTTGCCTTCAGTCCTCCGTGGAACAGTGCCAATAGCCGACGAGAAAACACCGCGTCATATGTTGGGTGTGGAGGATATTGCCTCAATTTGCATGCATAGCGAAGGCCAAGCTGATCACGTCTGAGTGCCAGATGCGGCTCGTGGGCTTCCACGTGGAGACTTGCTATTGGCGAAGTTCTAAATGCGCCGGTTGCAATGCGTAAGGCTGTATTGTGGACCGTATCAAGTATGCGCTTTCTGGCGGTGCTTGCACCATCATACACAAAACAACAATAGTCGAGCTTAGAGCGGATGAGCTGTCGGTACATCTGTACAAGTGTTGCACGGTCTGCTCCGTATGATGTTCGTGCCACACATTTCATGATGTTAAGAGCTTTAAAACAGCGCTGGCGCAGAGACTTAAGGTGGTCACCGTATGTCAAGCGTCTATCGAAAGAAACTCCGAGGAACTTCGCAGTAGATCGCAGTGGGATTGGTTTTCCGTATAGTTGGAGCGCTATTTCAGAGTAGCATGACCGTCGACGGCAAAAATGTACAGCCACTGTTTTTCCTGCGGAAAATCGAAGACCATTTCGGTAGCTCCAGTCTTCAAGATGATGTATGGCCAGCTGTAGCTGCCGGTTCAGAGATGGTGTACGAGAAGCGGAGAGCCAAATTGCGAGGTCATCCACGAAAAGTGAGCGTCTGATATTTTCTGGTAGTCTCTTTCCTATATCGTTGATAAGTACTCCAAACAGGGACACACTGAGCACACTTCCTTGTGGAACTCCGTTCGTGGGCACGCATCTTTCTGATAAATGATTCCCGAGTCGGACGCGGAAGCACCGATCAGCCAAAAAGTTTTTGATGAAGATTCCCATGGGTCCTCTGACGCCACAGTCCCATAACTTCATCAAAATGCCGTGACGCCAAGCGGTGTCATAAGCGGCCTCCACATCGAAAAACACGGCACCTACGTGCTTGTGATACTTAAAACCGGCACGGACAGCTGTGTCCAAGGCTAAAACCTGGTCCACTGTGGATCGGTTTTTACGGAAACCACACTGGGCGCTTGAGAAGAAGTCCTGTTGCTCTAAAAACCATGTTAAACGCGTATTTACCATTTTTTCCATCAATTTACAGAGTGAAGATGTCAGCGCAATGGGTCTGTAGTGGAGTGGTTCCAGACCACTTTTCCCAGGCTTCAAGATTGGAATAACTGTGGCCTCGCGCCAAGTGCACGGAAAGCTTCCTCTTTCCCATATGTCGTTAAAGGATGCTAGGAGTGCATCCAAAGCACTTGGAGGAAGATGTTTCAGCATGTCGTTGTGTATGGCGTCCGGTCCCTCAGATACACATTTGAGCGTACTAATAGAGTGTTTCAGCTCCACCAAGGTAAATGGCTGATTATAAGTGTGTTGTATTGCGGTGGAAAAATCGACAGGATTTACCTCGCATCTACGTTTATGTTGTATAAATCTATGGTTGGCTTCGCTATCTTCACTCCGCTCCGCTAGGGCATTGGCTATCTCGTTGGCCACGTCGAGTGGATGAGCGATTGTTCGGCCTTGGATTTGCAACACCGGTAGTGGACTGGAAGAGAGCTGCCAGGATATACGTCTTACTCTAGCCCACACCTGTGAAATGGGGGTAAAACGATTCATTCCGCCTACATACTCTTTCCAGGAGATTCTCTTTGCTGTCCTTATTGTGCGCCTGGCGAGAGCTCGGGCTTGTTTGAATGCTAACATGTTTGCGGTAGTGCTGTGCTTCTTAAAAAGCTTCAGGGCTCTCTTGCGCGCGCGGATAGCCGTAGCGCACCCGTCGGTCCACCAGGGGACCGGGGTGCGGCGTGGGGTACCAGTAGTGCGTGGGATACATGCATGGGCGCAATGGAGTAGTCGTGCAGTAAAATCATCGATGTGGGTGCAAAGATTGTCAGTGTCACGAGTAAGGACAGTATGTACATCTGATTCGAATCGAGTCCAGTCCGCTTTTTTAAGATTCCAACGCGATGGTCGCGTTCCTAAAACTGCGCCTCTTCGAAGGGTTAGCCATACCGGAAAGTGGTCGCTTCCGTGGCAGTCATCGTCGACTGACCATTCAAATTCCTGAGTCAGTTGAGCGCTTGCCAAGCTTAGATCTAATGCTGACGTCTGGCCTGAGGGCATAGTAAGATGGGTGTGTGCACCCGAGTTTAGCAGGCAGAGTGATCCCTGTAGGATTAAGTCTTCGAGGATCCGGCCGCGTGTGTTGGTGTCTATGCATCCCCACGCAAGGTGATGGGCGTTGAAATCACCAAGGAGAAGTATTGGCGGGGGGAGTTCAGTCAGCAACCGCTTGAAATCAACAGTGGGGAAAGCGACGCCAGGGGGCAAATACAGGAAGCGCAGACTTATACGCCTGTGGTTGAAAGTCGCCTCCGCTGCGACTGCCTGCAGAGTGGTTCGGAGAGTGAGCTCTCGCGCTGGCACGCTATGATGGACGGCGAGTAGAACGCCCCCGTGGGAAACGTTTCCAGATGGTTCGTCGTGGCGGAACACAGTATAGTATTTCAGTCTCACGTTGTCGTCTGGTGCTAGCTTTGTTTCTTGGAGGCAAATGGCTGCCGGGTTGTGTCTATTTAAAATGGTCACAAGGTCACAAATAGAGGTTTTTAGGCCTCGGCAGTTCCATTGTAAAATCGTTGTGGGACTCAGCTAAGACGTGTTAAGATGATAAGAGTGACTAACTGCGTGGTCACTACTGCATGGATGGTCCAGATTGGGCCCTTGACCTCGCCCTGGGGGATCCTCCATCGGTCGGAGAAGATTGCCAGGGTGGAGCTCGTTTTCTGCTTCTGACAGGAGACGTACATGTACGGGTATCACCCACATGTGGTGGAGTGGGTGGAACGGTGGGTGATGTCTCAGGTGGTCGGAGGAGGGGAGGTGCGGAGTTTCCAGGTGATGGTGAGGTTCAAGTGGTTACCTGTGAAGTTGCTGTCGCTCGTGCGCTCGGAGATGCATTGCGGCTTGGGCGTTCCAAGGCTGTGGCACATTGGCGGGCACTGGAGGTCGGTGTTCGGTCCGCAGACGGAGGCGTTACGGGGATGTGTCGTGACAGTGCACTGGTGAGCGTTGGAGGGGGAGGGGTTGGAGGAGGGGGAGGTGGAGGAGGCATGGTCTGTGGGGATGCTTGGGTGGAGTGGGTTGTGGGGGTGGGAGTAGTGGATATGGTGGACGAGGAGTTTAGAACCTTGGCGGGTTTTCTGGATCGTTGGACTACCGTCCACTTCCCGCCCTCCTCGTGTGCCACCGCCGCCGCTTCCGAGGGGACTGCGGAGGCCCGGAGAGGCGCCGACTGCGACTTCTCTATGGTCTGGTCAGGCCTTTGTGTTGGTGCCGCGGCTATTTCGTCCACAGTGGAAGGGAGTACGCAGGAGACACCAAAAGAGCGCAACAGGGCGCTAAGCTGGGAGAGCAGCTGCGCGGCGCTAGTAGGTTGCTGATGTCCATTGTTGGTCGGAGTACTGCGTGTTTTCTGTGCATAAGATATCTTCGGGTGACTATCCTCGTATGCCTCACGGGCTTGCCTAAAAGACAAATTTCTGGTGCATTTCAAAGACAAAATCTCCTTCTCCTTGAGATAGGCCGGGCATGACCGGTCAGATGTTATGTGAGGTACCTGTCCTCTCCCACAGTTCACACACCATAGGCTGTCCGATTCGCATCTGTCGATGGGGTGATCCGCCGATCCACATCGTCCGCACGCAGGGCGTCCGCGGCAATGTTGTGTCGTGTGACCATATCGTTGGCATCTGAAACACCTCATGGGGTTGGGGACATAAACTCTAACCTTAACTCGGACATATCCTACCGACACTGTGGATGGTAAGTCTGTGGAGTTAAAAGTAAGAATGATGTTGTTGGTTGCATGAAGTTCCCCTCCCCTTCGCATCTTCATTCTCTGCGCCTCCAGCACACCGTACTCTGCCAATCCGTCAACGATCTCTGCTTCCGTGACATCCTTCAGATCGTAGCAATTTATAACTCCTTTGCAGAAGTTCTTGGTTTTGTGGGGCTGGACTTTTATTGGGATTGCGATATCTCTAGGCCCATCTGGGGTACGTGCACTATAGATGAATTTATCTATGTCCAAGGCTCTCCTTGCGTCCTCTTCGTATCGAAATTCCACCTCAATTCCTTCATCCCGTAGTTTGTCACATCGCGTCACAGTTCCAAGGCGGTCACATCCTCGCTTGCGTTGGAAGGGGGAGAGAGATGACAGTGTTTTCCCTGGGTCTGTCGATTTGAACAGCAAGATGCGCGGAGTGGATATTCGTGGTGTAGAGGTAGGACTCGGGCATTCAAAGTGTCTATATCTTTTGGGTACGTTGTCCGGGTGTGGCATACGTGCTGAATTCGCGACTGGGCCCTGGCTTACGTCACGGAGGCACGCGGTCTGGTCCTCGTGAGAGGAACCAGGAAATGGGTTTGTGTTAGATGTAGCCATGTGAGGTTATGTTTGTTCAGCTCCACGCGACGCCCCACCCATCTGGGGGCCCTACTGGGGGGACGCCTGTATCCCGTAAGCGGGAGGACGCCAGACGTCCGCGGAGCGATACGGGGCAGGCGACACCATCACCCGGTCGGGAGAGAGAAGCTCACCACCCCGACCCGGATCCAGCGCCGCCCACCCCTTGACCCCGGCCGGCCGGGCTGGCAGGCACTGGGAACCCAGGCCCCCAGCCCGAGGCGACCAGCCACTTGGCCCGCGTGAGGCCCCACGGGCCCGCCCGCCCCTCCGGGATATCAGGACCAAAGAGGTGTTGGTTGGTTGGTTATTGGTTTTACGACACATCGACGTTGAGTTATTCCCCCGTCGACAATCTCTCACGCCGATTGGTCGGGCGAACCGTAGCGACAGGTGAGATCATGGAGATAAAAAGGTGTGTTGGTCCCCCGTCACAACTAGCACCGTGCGCGGACCCCAGGACTCCGTCAACCCCTGGGGACGGGCCGAGGGGGCGCGGCTACCCCGATAAAAAAGGAGCTGGTGGGCAGGACCGGGGAAGTTGTCCTGCCTGCTCATAGTAGGGACAGTTGGTGTTGCAGGGCCAGATGAAGGACATGGATGTGGGGATGAGATTGGGATTGGACTGGGAACGCATGGATGGAAGGACGAGTGAGGCACTCTTAGTCTGACCTCTCCCCGGCCGCCTGGTGGTCTGGCCGCCGGATCCTTAAGGCACGCAATCCCCCCACCACGGAAAGGTGATGCCTCATCGGGGGGGCCGTCAACAGGTCAAATTATATCATGCCATGGTAGTGGCGTACCTAGGATTTGCGATGTGGGTGGGCAAACTGATTTGGAATTGTCGCAGAGACTCCAATTTTGTTTTTAATGTCCAAGGACCACTATGCTTGTCAGTGAGATACTATTATTTTATTTTTAAAGAATAATTACTGACCAACTTAGCTGCCCTGTCGAGGGGGCCAAATCTGCCACCATCTTTTCTGAATCACCAGATTTCAACACGAACTTCCCGATCCTGTTCAAAGGATATTGTGTTCGTACCCCTTGATAAGTCGCCCCACACTGCTGAAATTACACCGGTACAAATCGCAAAAAAGTACAAATTTTCGATTTCAGGCATTCCGATTACTCACGCAGGGTCGCTAAAACGCCAAAAATCGTGCACATGTACCTTGCGCACCTTGCGCACTCGGCGCATCCGCCACACTACGTGCGCTTCTCCAGTTTCTGCTAGGTCTCCAACGTTTTGGTAATTGCTGTGATATGATAGTCTTGTGCCATATTTGGCATGTGTTTTAACTGGTATGGCGGCTCGCTTAGAAAATTCGATGATATTAGTTTTCTTCTTCACACATTTGCTCGTGGTTAAGAAATTATGATGCACTGAGCTTTGATGCACCTTATATCATAGGTTAAATATGCTCCAAGATTGTCCACTTTTGGGGGAGGAGGACAACACGATTTATGAACTTTGGAGCCATTGTTGTGCAACCTTTGGATCCAAGAGTGATTTTTCGTGTCCGGTCTGTTTTTCGTTTCCCGGCTTCATTTCTTCGGTGATCTCGGGGAGACTTTTAAAGCCCCGGTTTGACCTGTCATGCATCTAGTGATTTCCAGGAGCCCGAACGAGAATTATTGGTACCCAAAGGCTCGGCGTGATTGTCACGGGGCACCGCCCCGACCGTTTGTGGCCCAGTCGTGATTTTCTTGAACACCACAACACCCAGCAGCAAACTTCCGAAGCCCCAGCGTCATTATCGGGGCCTTCTGCGCGACTTTTTGGGGACACCCAAAGTGAATGTCTGAGCAACGGTGCGATTTTTTGGGGACCAAGGGGGATTTCTAGGGAGCATGACGCATTTTTTTTCCTGAGCTCGGCGGACTTCTTGGGGCCCCACAACCTGTCAGGAACTGCCCACAATGCCCCCATTCGGTATGTCACTGTGCAATGCAATGCTGCAACATAATAATACACGGATAGTTCATCTGTTTCATCACTCACTCGTGATTTAAACTCCCAAGTTTTTCAGACAGTTTGAGGAGTCAAACACCTGCTACATGGATTGGCAAGGATGGCAAAGACATAAGGCAACATGAATACCATGGAATTCAAATCACAGTAGTTATGCTGCAATACATACCTTCTCCGCAGAATGCTTTGGAGATGGATGCGCTCCTGAAGTTTGGTCAGGGTTGGAGTTGGAGGTGGATGGAGCAGCACTGTAAAGGACATATGGTTCAAAGAACATATTTGTGTGTTCCTTTTTGGGTGCCATGCAGCTGGCCCGATAAGGCCGGGGACGAGCTACCGGGCGGCCGTGTCGGTGCATTGGCGGCACGCTAAACTTTCGGTCTAAATTCTGCCGTCGAACTGGAGCTCATGGATCGGGTGGTGGGGCCAGGGTTCACGCAACAAGCTCTGCTTAGCAATAGAACCCTGGCTCCTCAAGCCACCCCAGCAACAACTCGGATCAAATTTATTTATTTAAAAAAAAACCTAACCTAACAGGATTGTTGCGCTTTAAGGTGGTAACAGGACAAGTTTGTACCAACATTTGCCTCTGTAAAAGAAACAAATTGGCTAGGTTTGGTTATGTTGGGTTAGTTTGGGTGTTTTATGTTGCAATTTTTTGCAAAATTTTCCCAAATTAAAAAGAAAATGGAGCTTTTTAAGCTGCTATGTTGGCTAGGTTAGGCTAGGTTAGGTTATAAAAAATGAAGAAAATATACTGCTCGACATTTTTCAAATGCATGCGTTGGTTTCCTTTCTCAAAATGCATGTTAGGTCAGTCTTGTGTTTCTTTTTTTATCCTATGTCGCCTAATTCAAAGCCCTTTTTGGTGATATTTTGTTCACCACCTGAAAAGTAGGCATTTGTACAGAAAATGAATGGTCCACCATCTTAGTCACATTCATAAACATTGCATTGAAATGATAAATTCCAAGAATTCATAGAACGCCTTAAAACACAAATGTACCAAAATGAGTGCTCACAGCAAGGTCATCACATTTCTAAACATTGCATTAAAAAAATCGGAGAAATCAGAAATTACCTTAAGCTGCAAGTTTACCGAAAAGTGTGCCAACCCCTGACATAAATGCAACATTGAATGCCCCAATCCTGGGCAGAAAAAGCAAAGAGCAGTAGAATACAAATATAAATAAATGCAAACGAAACCAAATCCTCTTGAAGACAAATATGGTAGTTATGTGGTTTTAACATAGAAACACTGATCACAAATCAGAAAAAAAAACATGAACTAGACCTGTTAAAACGTACCTACCAACTTCTTCATATGCAGTTCCTTTGGAAATTAAAACAGCAAATCGTTTTAAAACCATATTAAATATCATGAAGTTGTTTCATAACTATATCAATTTGCATATATATATCAAAAGGTACGAAGTACAAAAGAACGAATCAGATCGACGTCACATGAGTTTAACCACCGGGTTCAACACTGCACGCAATTGCACCACAACTGTCTTACCTCTGCCATATTTGTCGATCGCAACCGCAAATTGAACTTTATACTCCGTGATTTATGTAACTGAACATATTGTCCTTGGATGCTACGAATTTAGATCTTATGAAGAACGGCCATCTCATTTACTTGGTGATGAGGTCTGACCTTGTATAACTACTCTTGTAAGCTATGGCTTAGTACCTGCCTGCTTGCTTTCTTCAAGAATAGAAATTATAATAGTGTGCATGCAGTTTCTTGCTCACTTTTTCCTTCATGGTATCATAAGCTGTCAGATGCATTGGGCATTATTGGCTGTGATGCCCATATTATTATTGCATATATGCATATTGTCATTGGGCATACAGGTGGGTAGGTACTTACCTAGGTAAATATCAAGCTCATGGTGTGATGGGTTGGCCCTGAAAATAAATACAGTCTGTATATCCTCTATCTCAATGACTGATTAGGCAACAAGGTTAAGGCAGACTTTCTTCACCAACAAGGTAGTAGAACACTGGAACCAGCTGCCAGATAACATTGTCAGTAGCAGCACAGTGAACACCTTTAAAACAGCATACACAATCATTATCAAAATATAGAAGGCTTACTTTTCAGTATTACAGGGAGGGCTGATTGACAGATTTGGTGGGCAACTGTTTCAGTGTACAGAGTGCAACCAAGAAGGGCACTTGTGGCTCATAGTTGCACTAATCTTTTATGTCTTTATGATTGTTGTTGATGACTGGATTATGTGCATGTTTGACACTGACCAGAAAGTAAGAATAGAATGAATTCAGTTCAAGTTCCATATGCATGTGCTTTTGCTATTGGTCATGTGTGCAAGCTTCATTATGACAATGCAATTGTTGTCTAGTGGCTTTGCTAATTTCTCATACCATCTGGTTTAAAATTCATCAGCATTACCTAATCTCAACATTTCATGACGTAAGCTATGCTTGCAAAGTGGAAGGAAATCCAACTTCATTGTTTTTCCACACAATGTTAAATTTTGCAGCAAGAAGGGGATAGTCAATCCACTATCCAATCCAAATCTGTTCCATTTCATTACAGTGTGTTGGTTAACATCAACTAAGTATTATAAGTAACATGGTGCTATTATTTTTTCTTTTAGCTTTCCTATCAGCATAAATATAGCAGTGGTTATTGGGGGGCCCAAATCAACATTGAGGGGGCCAAGATCAACATTGGTGGGGCCATGGCCCCACAAAAGGATTCAAATCGGCGCCCCTGAATCCATCAGCATCTGCTAATCTCAGCATTTTATGATGCATGTTGTACTTCCACAGTGGAGGGAAATCCAGTTATTTTCTTGTTTAAAAAAAAAACAATTTTCAATTTTGCAGCAAAAGGTGGAATCAGTCCACTATCTGAACCTAACCTTTTCTTCTAAGTACAAAATACTCTGGTTAATATCAACTATGTTTTCTATACGGCATGATGTTTTCTTCTTTTCTTTCCTTTTTTATTTAGCTTTCTTACGACCATAAAAAAGCATGGCTTATTGGGGGGCCCAAATCAACATTAGGGGGCCATGATCAACATTGGTGGGGCCATGGCACCCACAAAAGAATACAAGTCGACGCCCCTGCTTATTGCGCTGCAGCTAGACCTGCCGGGGTCAGACTGGCGGCACCCGCCCATTTCAACACAGGCTGTCACTTCGGATCGCATTTATCGGCGGCCGAAGACCCTTCCCTTCGTTGTATGTATCGCCCCACTAGAGCAATCACGGGTTTGCACCAGGGTGGGAATTTTGGGCCTCTCCTGGAGTGTGGAGACCTAAGGACATTTTATTCTCCATGATTGTGACTGCAAATGTTGAACTTTTTTATTCTCCGAATGAAACGTGCCAATAATGGATGACATTTTGTTTCCAGGATCTCAGTCCAGCTCCAACAATGCAGTTGCAGTTTCCAGTCCATCATACAAATTAGGAGCCTGGACAACAGAACAGAAGAGCATGGCATAGCAGGTCATAAGGCATGAAATGCAGGTTGCAGTCAATTGCCCAGAAAGCATATCATGTTATATCAGAATACCTACAAGTTTGTGGTGGTTGTTTGGATTGGTTTGTGCATGTGTCAAACATATTGCATGTTATGCATGTATGTATGAATCTGCAAATATGCTTTGAATAAATACATTCAACTCTGGCTATACCTATATTTATTTTGCCTGGAAGAACTGATATTGAAGGTGAAAGGAAATGACATGAAGGAAATGTTGCTGCAAAATCCCACACATTTGTGGTGGAGACCTTGTTTATATCAGATAGGTAAGGATCGCACAGTTACAAACTATGTCCTGGCTCAGTCTAAGCCCCAATCAAGGCCGAACTCGTGGGGGAGGGTTACTCAGGTAATCGTTGGTGTGAACGATGCCCCCAAATCCGATCGAAACAAAAGCATCGACATAGCATAAAAACAATAGAGAACAAAATAATGTAAATCTCGGAACTAGTTATTACCTCAGACTATTACTCTCCAGGATATTTTCACACTGCCGGGACGGCGGCCCAGCACAATCACTCTGTAACCACACATGAATCGTCATTCGGCTTGCGCCAATATCGTCTCATTCTGAATAACAAAGATATGAGGGATTAGGTTTTCGTATGTCTTCAGAATTCTGTCGAAATGACTCTTCAGAAGGAAAGATTGGAATATACCACGATTCTTCTTCATAATTCCGGGAAATACTGGCATTACACCAAAAAATCTCCAATACGAAACCTCTCGTATTGCTGCCATATCTCGCCACCATTGTGGAACTCGAAATACGCACAATGACGTCAAATACTCGCATATCGGACCCGAGGTCCTGTTCTCCAGCCGCATTCCAATCGGAGACTACCGGAGAACGTAATTCTGGACATCTCAGACCGTTTTCAGTAATTCTGTTAATTTCACGAAATAGAGCATTCAATTTCGAATTGAAATGCATAAAATAGCACCAGTTAGCGAACTTCATTGGTGGCAGAAGACCTATCTTTGAGAGCCATGTAAATGCTTTAAAAATGCAAAAGACCTTGGGTTACCTTGGTATGAATTCCACCTCAATTCGCAAACCTACAGTAACCCATCAAGAGAAAAGCATCTGAATAGTAGTTTTATCGCTTCAGCAACTGCAGTAACTGTGCATGCACGGAGTTTAAACGTTCTCCGGGCCATTTATGGTCACAATTATACGTCATTTAAAATAGTTACGAAAATCTATCATTTCATCATTTGACCACCCTTGGATACGTCGCAGTTAGGACAGGACAATATCCGTACTAGAGTAGGATAATTAACAAATTATCGGGACTGTCTCGCCCGATTCATGTTTTGATCTAGGATAAAGACAACGTAATTGCATGGTTAGGAACATTTATCTTCAGTGTATTGATTCCCATTTAACTGAAGAAAAAAAAGAAGGTAACACCGTATTTACGTATGAAATCCTATTAAAGGCGACAGGAATTGAGGTCAAGCAGCGGTCTTGAAATTGTGTAAATATTCCAGTCATGTTTACACAGCGACCACGCTTTGACCGCGCGTTTCGCCTCGCTGCTTTGTCCCCTTCCCTTTGTGCGAAGATCTTTGTCTCGATTGGTTGGGTATAATCGGGTTGAGACAAAGTTTTGAGAGCTTTCCGGAGAAAAACCTAGTAAGTGCGAGTGAATTAAGTGGGCGTGATTGAAGTGACTTAGGGTCCAGTAAAGGGGTGTAAGTATGCTTGTAAGTAAGCGGCTTGTATGCTTTTTAACAATCATCTTTTTTTGGGCTCCGACAACAGTAGCTTTCTGCTTTTTAGGGGTGGGGGGGGGGGAGGTGGGGTCCGAGGCCATTTTTTTATTATCCGACTCCATGGGCAGGAATATCTTCTTTTTCTTGGAGGGTTCCGATACAAATTTTTTATTCTACTCCAGGTCAGCGAACCACTTTTCCCACGCTGGTTTGCACCCGTACATTCCGTATCGTCTAAGCGTTACCGTACCATTATGTACACTCGGGAGGTCCGAGTACCGACCTCAGGTCCTTGTGCTCCAGTCCAGTGGTTCAAATTTTGGAATTGAAATGGAACACGACACCTAACCGTGAGCATATCTACATCCTCGGCCAAAATAGTGCTTTCTATCGACATCTTCACTAGACCACGTCACTTTCAGCATAACAATATATCAGAGAAAAACGCACGCAATGATATGTGCTTCATGTTGAGCTATAGAACATGCTGCTTGGGAAAATTCAACCCAGAAGCTAGGATAAAAAGTTATACATGTTTTATGTATTATATATTTTATTTGCAGTTTCGTTGACAAACACCGACGAGCTTTTCATCACAGCTGACGCCCAACCGAAAATGAATTTGGACATCCTGCTCCGATCTCACCGTCGCCGTCGGCGGTGGTGCGCACGCCACGTGGCATATAGACAGACCACAAGTCAGGCGGCGCCTCGGGCAACAGCAACAGCACGGCAAACACAGCCGATCGCGCCGATCAATACGCGCACAGCGCCGCGGCGCAAACCGCCTATGCGCGACTGGGCTCCGTGGTGGTGATCGAGCACGCGCCGCACAAAAACGGATCGGACACGAAGAGAAGAGGGTCGGCTTGGGAACAGGTCGGGACAAGTGTTGCGACCGTAATTACTTTCGCAATATGAACAATCACTCGCTAGAACAGTGGGGGGGGAGGAGTGGGATGATATGCAATGATTATATATATATATATAGTGTGTGTGTGTGTGTGTGTGTGTGTGTGTGTGTGTGTGTGTGTGTGTGTGTGTGTGTGCGTGCGTGCGTGCGTGCGTGCGTGCGTGCGTGCGTGCGTGCGTGCGTGCGTGCGTGCGTGCGTGCGTGCGTGCGTGCGTGCGTGCGTGCGTGCGTGCGTGCGTGCGTGCGTGCGTGCGTGCGTGCGTGCGTGCGTGCGTGTGTGTGTGTGTGTGTGTGTGTAAACATTCCAATCCCACCATTACCACAATAACGAAAAATTAACGATTCTTAAATGTGGCACATTCGTCTCCTCCCAGAATTATTTGTACAGTGGATTGGATCGGTGCTTGCCAAAAGCCACGCTCGCATCCGTATGATCAGGTTTGGACTGCTTAAGTCTGACGCGTCAGGACATTCCCCGCGGCAGGTCTTATCCGTAGGATGCGCCTATGCCTAAGATTTGTCCATTTACTTCACATTTACCTATTTACATCAGGCCTGCATCACAACGGATCTCCGTTTCAAATTACACTTCGCGAGATGGGGTCACCGCACCCAGCATCGAATGTGAAAATTTTATAGAGCACTCAGATAATTTTCAGTCTTCAGTGTCTGAAAAGAATATTCAAAATGGCAAAAATATCGCAGTAAGAACCAAGCATCTATAAATTGTGCTATGTCAGCCTGATTACTGTACCAGAATGCAACATTCGAATTGCTCGAGTCGGCATGTTTTCCGCATAAAATATATTCTAAACCGGGCTATCGAAGGCCACGGCCAGGTATTCATTACACAACGGAAGACTTGAGATAATCACGTGTTTCTAGAATTAGGACAAACAAAGCACCACAAAAATGCAATACAATCTCCCAGCAACAACATATTTTGTTGGGCAGACACCAGTGCTGCTAAACGCAACTCAAGCCATCCGATTTCCCAGGGTAATGCGTTTGTTATCCATTTCCATTTCTGTTTTCGAATAGAGGCCGACAGATACTGCCAATAGAACTGAGTGCATCTGGCGGCTTCCAATCTTTAACAGCTCCGTCTCGGGGGGATCATTTTACACCTCCCGTAAGGTTTTCCGGGGAAATAAAAACGACGGGCGGCAGCACGCCGTTGGTGAGGTCAGGTCGTCTACGGTCAACAAGTTCATAAAGGTCAAGTGAGGTAAAATCCAAAAACGTTCAACTAGTCGTCATGTTTTAACGGATGTTGATGCTAGTTGAATAAAACTTGAAGCGTTCGCTTATCCTTAGAGATGTAATAAAGCGTAAATTTCCACAAGGATAAAAATAGATGTTAAGTAAGCACTTTTTAATGAGCGCAAATTGACCTAAGGCAACGTTTCTAGGTCCTCTTTATCCATGAGAAAGAAAATTGACAGAAATTAAAGCATCAAAATTGTAAAAACTTCCAAACACACTAAAATGCTGATCTTGGTGCGTAAACATTTTGTGGTTGAGGCGCCCCAAAACCCAAATAACTAACTAAACATTTTGTGGTAATGGCCGATTTTGCCTTCTTTTTCCGATTCCAATTTTTTAATCACCAAAATGGATTCCCCAGAGCTCAAAACAAAAAAACATATTCGTCGTGATCCCGTAGACCCACTTGTGGCGTCACTTTTAAGGAGACATCTTAGAGTTGGTTTTGACCCTGCTCATGGACCGCCTTTAGATGGCACCATTTACGTTGTCGTACAACGATTAGTTTAGGTATTATAGGGTCATGCAAGGACCACCCCGAGACGTGGTGATAGTATCTGACCAGAAAAACAGCCCAGGTAAGGTTGTCTTCCGACGGTCATTGGTTGATTGTTTATTTGGGATAAAGGGCGCGCCGACCACGAAGTCATTTAGGGCTGATCTTCTTGTGGTCACATCAAATCTGAGTTCATTGGACGAATGCTCCTGCATGGGAACAGAAAACCTAAATATCCGGAAGATTGGTTCCGCTCCTGGATGACGAAAGCAGAGACAGACCTGAACAGAGACGCGAAGTCCAACACCATCGTGTTGGACTTCGCAAACTAAGGACTGGATATCACAGGGTTCCTGACACAACAATGGACATTCCCAGCATATATGAGGTTGATATCGGAGGATACAGTAACACATAGCGAAGAAGCTATCCAGAGAGCACTGAGTTTAAGACAAGCTGAACATTAGCGCATGACGTCTGTCGACAATATTCGAGCCACCAGGCGACGAAGACTGGACATCAAAGTTTTCATCTAAAACAATTGCCAGCAAAATCTCAAAACAAAAGTGGCATGATGACCTGATGACCAGAGCAACTTCACCATTTCTGGTGTGCAGCCGACGATCGTGAAAAAGGAAAGTCAGATAGCTTAACATTTGAAACATAAAACTTAGTCAGAGCTAACTGTTCTAAACACCATCCTGAAACTGGGCATTAGCTCGTCATCGCCCTGTAAATCGCTTTTCTCCAGTCGTGCCTGAAATGCACTAATCACTCAAATGGGGCTTCAGTAACGAGTGACGGAAACATCGCGAATCGCTTAATGGTTCGCTCGTTAGCTGGTTATTCGGGTTTAAGGGCACTTCAACCAAAATGAATGGTCCGTTGAAGCTAATCAGCAACAAGTGAGTTAACCAGGCGACGCACGTTGGTCCCGTCCCGCCCAGTTATCGGCGGCGGCGCGCGCCGACTACGCCACAGCCGTACCTGCCCGCGGTGGGCGCGACGGACGCGGGCGTCTGGTGTCGGCCACACACCTGTCGGCGCCAACTGACCACGGCGACAGTGACGCGGCGGCGGCGCGCGCCGACTACGCCACAGCCGTACCTGCTCGCGGTGGACGCGACGGACGCGGGCGTCTGGTGTCGGCCACACACCTGTCGGCGCCAACTGACCACGGCGACAGTGGCGCGGCGGCGGCGCGGCCGGCGGACCGCCGCAGACGCCGCCGGCGGTGCCAGCCGGACCCGCTCGCGGCAGCGGCGGCCGCAATCGGCCAGATTGGCCAGCAATACCGGCCCTATCCGGAGGCGGCCAAAGCGGCGGTCCGGCAAGGTCACGTCCGGTCGTAAGCCGAGCCATCGCGATGGCTCGGCTGGCCGATGCATTGGCCAGGCTCAGCCACCGAGTCGGCGCACACTGGGACACGACAGGCACGACATCCTGGGACTGCGTGAACCGGTGAAGGGACACACTGTTCACAACCGGGCTGCAGTGTGGTACACACTATGCCATAATGCACATGGCTGTAGTGTGACAGGCACGACAGGCATGCCTTACGCAAAAGTGGCTGTTTGCCGAGAAACAGTTAAATGCAGCGTCTGGCTACTTGTCACCATGTCGTTAGTTAGTTATTTGGGTTTTCGGGCGCATCAACTGCAGTGGTTATACAGCGCCCATTTGTCACCATGTCGTGCGCCTGCCATTACACGGCTAATGGGCCGGTGACCCCGGGGAACAGCCGTGGGAACGCTTGGGCGCAAACAAAGGGAAAACAAAGAGCCGCTCAGGTACGCCGCCCGGAGTGAATAACCAGGCAACAGCAGAGAACACCGGAGCCGCCGCCGCTGGAACAAAGAGCCACTCAGACGAGGCGGGAACGCAAAGCTATTGCGGTGGCGACACGAGTCGATTTTACAGCGGCAATTTGCTCCCATATCTACTAGCCTTTGAGCCTTCCAGGTTATTCCTTCCTTCAGTTAAATATTCCAGACATGAAATAAAAAATTGCATGGAAAAGCTTATAATATTCATAACAATTGGTTTCAATCAATTTTCTCAGCTTTTCACTTGAAAACATTGTTCTTCATGGTGCGAATTGAACGATTTTAGACCGATCTCTTGCGTGCAATTTTCCATAAACCATTTTATATTCCGAAACCTATATCCCAATAGATGGCAAGTAACAAGTCGGTCGGTGCTTGTGCGTTCTACTCATGGGGTGTGTTTTTGATATTTACTAGTTTTGCGATGCGAGCATGTCGGAAGTATCAGGTATGGATTGATAAACTTGGTTGACATCGATTAAGTACACCTTTGTTGTTATTTTGACAGCCGGTGCTCAGGAAGTTGGCTTACAACCGCATTCTTCGCTAATTTAAGTATAGCGCCAATTTGCTCTCTGGCATTCAATCGTCGGCTGCCATATATAGTAGAACTGAGTGTAGTCTTCACGTAAATCAGAAAGCGTATTGCAATTTACTGATGTGCGGAAGTATAATTTTACTTACTTCAGCATCGTCGACAGTAAAACCTACTTCGTTAGTAGAACTGATGTAATAATTATATTTAGTGGTCGCTTTTAGTGTATGCAGATCATTATTCCAGGTTTTCTCCCTCTATCTCGTCCCAGGTCTCTTTCCTGAGACCTGGGATCTGCGAGCAAAGTTCCGCTGTAAAACCGACTACGGTCACCGGCCGGACCTCAGTTGATTGGTCACGGCTGCCACAACAGCGCGGCGCAGTGGCACCGCCTCGACCTCGGCCGCCAGATGACGCCACAGTTCCCGCCGGCCAGACTGGTCACTGACCAGCCCTGGCGCGTGACCGATCACCGGTCAGGCACGTCCCGAGCCCGCGACCAGCCGAACCACCTCCCGCCGGTCCGGCAGTGGTGTCGGCCGGCTACCTTCCGAGCAGCCGGTCAGACAAGATCAAAGGTCAAGACCAATACCAAAAGACAGGTCAGGGCCAAGGTCAAAGTACAGTTTATGGCCAAGGTCAGACAGGTCAGGGGCAACAGCAAAGACCAAAGGTAAATGACAAATGTCAATGTCATATGTCAAGGTTGGAGACATTGGTCGGCTGACAAGGTCCGATCAGACAAGGTCGGCTGGAGGCCGCAGCCAGTACTCGCTGACAGCGCGTGCCACACAGGTCAACAGTGTGACACACATAGGTAGACAGAACGGTAACCGGACATATGTACGGAAAGATAAGGTACGTAGGGTAGATATACGTGCGCAAATGTGCATCAGCAAATGTACACAAGCGCAGATGCACTTATGACAGTTGTACATAAGCGCATATGTACGTGTGGTATTGATGCATTGCTAGCTGGCTGATTGATTATTTTGGCTCAAGGGCGCACCAACTACGAGGTCATTTAGCGCCCATGCATTGACAGCTCGGTGTGTGCCATGGATGTAGATGGTTCCAGCCGCCGCCAGGCGCCGCTGATTACGACGTTGTAGAAAGATGTTAGTTATTTGGGCTTTCGGGCGCTTCAACAGCTCCGGTCATATTGCGCCCGTAGAAGGATGGTAGTGTTGGTTTTGAGTGGATAGTTATTTGGGCTTTAGGGCGCATCGACCATGATGATCATATAACGTTGGCTTTGAGTGAGCTTCTGGTGAAATGAGTGTCCTGATCTGTTAAAAGACATCACCGTTTTTGTCCTGTTGATGTGTCGTCCAGAACCTTCCGGGATGCTCAGGGATCTACCGTTTGGCAGGACAAACAGCGTTACATTTGGCATCTTTGTCCGCGCCCCTCGCACTACCAATAACCGTATGCTCTCCTCGCTAACGGCCAACCTTTTTTGTGACCCAACAGGCCAAGTGAAGCGGCAAGTCGCCGCTTATACGTCGACTGTGATAACCAATCTCTGAGATCGCACATGCTTCGCAGGTGTGCTTTGCATTGTCATTGATGTCACTAGTGTCACTTATGTTTAGCGTGGATATGTTTGTATGAAACTTCACCCGTAATTGAGGAATGCCTGCTGGTGATTAATAAATGATACACTATGCACGACACACGAAGCTGGCCAACCATCCTGCAGGTACATGGTGCGGTGGCGACTGAGCGTCGTAGTTGTATGACCGATATGTAGTAGGATACGTAGTATATGTATAATAATATAATATGTATGTGTGGTATAATACGTTATGGGCTTTGCAATCATCGGTGGTACACTTAAACGACATGCTGCATCGGTCTGTTGTAATGTGATAGGCTTAAATGTGCTGCATAGAACGAGGGATGTGTTTTTGGTGTCTGATAGTAAACTGCGAAAAGGTTTTATAACCATACCAGACAGGTGTGGTGGCGTTCTTCAAGACAAAGTCGCATATGACCCATAGCCTTTCCTTCACGAAGGGGTGATGGTGATTTTATAGTCGACTGCGATGCATTTGTTGGTGTCGTGAGGGGCTTGTGTGAAGCAGGCGTGAGTGATGCGCTAGTGTATCACTGTAGCACAGCGTGGGAAAAGTGGTTCGCTGACCTGGAGTCGGAGAATAAAAAATTTGTATCGGAGCCCTCCAAGAAAAAGAAGATATTCCTGCCCATGGAGTCGGAGAATAAAAAATGGCCTCAGACCCCACCCCCTAAAAAAACAGAAAGCTACTGGTGTCGGAGCCCCCAAAAAAAGATGATTGCTGAAAAGCGTACAAGCCGCTTACTTACAAGCATACTTACACCCGTTTACTGGACCCTAAGTCACTTCAATTACGCCCACTTAATTCACTCGCACTTACTAGGTTTTTCTCCGGAAAGCTCTCAAAACTTTGTCTCAACCCGAGTATACCCAACCAATCGAGACAAAGATCTTCGCGCAAAGGGAAGGGGACAAAGCAGCGAGGCGAAACGCGCGGTCTAAGTGTGGTCGCTGTGTAAACATGACTGCAATATTTACACAATTTCAAGACCGCTGCTTGACCTCAATTCCTGTCGCCTTTAATAGGAATTCATACGTCAATACGGTGTTACCTTTTTCTTCAGTTATATAGGAATCAATACACTGAAGATATATGTTCCTAATCATGAAATTACGTTGTCTTTATCCTAGATCAAAACATGAATCGGGCGAGGCCGTCCCAATAATTTGTTAATTCTCCTACTCTAGTACGGATATTGTCCTGTCCTAACGGCGACGTATCCAAGGGTGGTCAAATGATGAAATGATAGATTTTTCGTAACTATTTTTAAATGACGTCTAATTGTGACCATAAATGGCCCGGAGAACGTAATAACTCCGTACATGCACAGTTACTGCAGTTGCTGAAGTGATAAAACTACTATTCAGATGCTTTTTCTTGATGGGTTACTGTAGTTTTGCGAATTGAGGTGGAATTCATACCAAAGTAACCCAAGGTCTTTTGCATTTTTTTAAGCATTTACATGGCTCCCAAAAATAGGTCTTCTGCCATCAATGAAGTTCGCTAGCTGATGCTATTTTATACATTTCAATTCAAAATTGAATGCTCTATTTCATGAAATTAACAGAATTACTGAAAACTGTCTGAGATGTCCAGAATTACGTTCTCCGGTAGTCTCCGATTGGAATGCGGCTGGAGAACAGGACCTCGGGTCCGATATGCGAGTATATGACGTCGTTGTGCATATTTCGAGTTCCACTATGGTCGCAAGATATGGCAGCAAGACGAGAGGTTTCGTGATGGATATTTTTTGGTGTAACGCCAGTATTTCCCGGAATTATGAAGAAGAATCGTGGTATATTCCAATATTTCCTTCTGAAGCGTCATTTCGACAGAATTCTGAAGACATACGAACACCTAATCCCTCATATCTTTGTTATTTACAATGAGACGAGATTGGCGCAAACCGAATGACGATTCATCTGTGGTTACAGAGTGATTGTGCTGGGCCGCCGTCCTGCCAGTGTGAAAATATCCTGAGAGTATTGGCTGAGGTACTAACTAGTTCCGAAATTTACATTATTTTGCTCTCTATTGTTTCTATGCTATGTCGATGCTTTTGTTTCGTTCGGATTTGGAGGCATCGTGCACACCAACGATTACCTGAGTAACCCCCGCGAGTTGGCCTTGATTGGGGCTTAGACTTAGCCAGGACATAGTTTGTTTGACACATGCACAATGCAATCGAAACAACCACCACAAACTTGTAGGTATTCTGATATAACATGATATGATTCCTGGGAAATTGACTGCAACCTGCATTTCATGCCTTATGACCTGCTATGCCATACTCTTCTGTTCTGTTGTCCAGGCTTCTAATTTGTATGATGGACTGGAAACTGCAACTGCATTGTTGGAGCTGTACTGAGATCCTGGAAGCAAAATGTCATCCATAAATTGGCACGTTTCATTCCGAGAATAAAAAGTTCAACATTTGCAGTCACAATCCTGGAGAATAAAATGTCCTTAGGTCTCCATACTCCAGGAGAGGCCCAAAATTCCCACCCTGCTGTAGCATGTCATTGGATTATCGTGGAAATCGGTATTACTATACCCGTTATTTACGAGCAGCTGGCGTACGAGGAGGAGAAATCGAGATAAACGGGGTGCCACGACGAGCAAGATTTGATCGTTCTCCTCACACCCTGATCACACCGCGCCTGTGACTATCGGTACAATTGCCCTCACTGCTTATGCATTTTTCTAAATTTGTAGGTTTCACGTCACTTTAGAGTTTTGCACCACCGTGAGGTGCAAAAAGGAAGCATATTACTACCATTTAGCAGTACATTCTCGTCCGAGCTCCGTCGCCGGTTTTCTTCCAGAGCATTAAGATCATCCGCACTGACCACGTTCACGCAAATGTCACCATGTGCCTGCAGTACATGAACGGCCGGACAGAGTTTTCATGCAGCATTCTTTCTTCAACATAGCTCATGTAGATCGGTGCAAATAACACACCGAGAGGGAACCCATGGCCACGAAGTTAATTAGCTGGAGAATTTGGACAGTGGACAGACACTTCCATGGTGCAAGCACACAACTTTGCACGCAGGACATTTCTTGGCAACTTTTAGTTTGAGAAACTGCATGCACATACTTCAAATTATATCGATTGCTTCCTAGACTGGGACATGGATGAAAAACCTGCGTCCAGAGGCCAGCAAAGCTTTCGGTCTGATAGCTAGCAGGATATTTACAAAGTTCTCGGATGACGTCACCGGGTGATCGGTGAGTAAGCATGAACATATTAAAGAGTTAAACTGTTTTCCAAAATTGCATTGACGTGGGCGGTTGAATTTGTGAGATGATAGATCTGATTGGATGCTCATTTGTGTTCGTTTCAGCATTTCATTGCATGTTATATGAATATATATATATATCGAAAGTTGGGTCTCGGTTCGGGAAAGCATCTTCATATCGGAGGCGGCAAGCTCTGCAAACCGGCGTCTCGATGATTCCTATCGGGGAGCTCCGGAGCCCGTCGGCCACTTTTCAATCGTGCCGGGTGCGGCATGTGCTGTGTCCCTCCCCAAGGAAATCCATCGGAAAGCCGCAACCATCAGTAGAGGCATTCCGGTGCACTTTCGTGCCAGCACTATGAAAGCCGCGCGATTAAATCCCGGTCACCCCCGTTCTCTGGAAAGGGTGAATGAGCCAACCACTCCTGTAAACGAGTGCAAGCTTGTTTGAGGCAGTGATACAAAATATATAAAGGAATAATTAAATAGACATTGAACCCCAAGCACATCTGTTCCACTTTTTATCATCCATTTGCTGGATGCCAAAAGCGCCGGGCGTAAGAAAACCCATCAGAAAGTCTAGCTGTGGTGATGCTATCAAATAATTACAAGATGTTTCTATATGGTCGCTAAATCATCACGCTTTGGTTAAAGTGCCCTTAAACTCAAGGAACCAACTTCAAAAATGTTTCGATCATTTCCTTTATCCCCGTTCGTGTCTTTTTCAAGTGAACCATTCCAGTACGAAGATGGTTTGTTTCCACGGCCGGTTTGAATTTGGATTGGACTTCCGCAATGAATCGAATCCGGAATACAAGGAACGTTTCCATGCCTATTCGCGAGGAAATCAAGATTACACGTAGGATTTCCGAATCCAGATTTGGTGGGAAATCCAGGCTTTGCTGACAGTTGCAGCGCACGTGCGACATTTCCCTTCAATACCCAAAAACGTATGCCACATCAGAGTGAGCTGCGTCGTTGCACGAGACTCGAAGAGGGCTTGTTTTTACTTGTGAATTTATTATATTATATTTGATTATATTATATAGCATTATATAGTATATTTGTTATATTATACAACAAATACGACGCCGGTGCTGACGACAGGGGAAGGAGGAAAACGATGCGAAGGGAATGCTGCCATATGCTTCCAACTCCTTGGAAATCAAGATTTCCTCAGGAAATATTCTTTCTAAATCGGATTCGGAAATCCAATCCAGTTACCTGACGAAGGCGTTTCCATGACTTCGGAAATCCCGATTGGGATGTAAATCCGGATGTGCGATTGTCATGGAAACGGGGCTAGAGGGGGCAGTATTGTTCCCTGTTTATCACCACTGCTCAGTTCGGGTAATATCTTCACAGTGATCGTGTCGCCATAGTGAGGGAGTATCTTCCCAGCAGACGTTGTAGCGGAGCGGCCGAAGCCTTACAGCAGCACCACCAACGTCTGGATACACTTGAGAATTCCTTACCCTCATAGTTGTTACGTTTTGTCAAGTTTTGTTACGTTAAGTTAAGTTAAGTTAGGTTAAGTTAAGTTAAGTCTCATAGTTGCATTCCCTCGTAATTCATGACTATAGACAGGTAAGAACTTAACTGGCCATCCATGCCCAGGAGACTTCAGCTTAATACACTCGTAAAGCTGTATTACGATTTCACTGTCAGAAGGAAATGTATAGAGGATGGTATTCCGGAGGGCGAGGTCCGGGTAAAACTGGCATTGTAGACTCACGTGTCAGATTCGTGCACCAAAGCAGGCGGAGGAGCTTGATTTCGGCGCTAGCGCAAATTTCGGCAGAAAGCCATTCGTCGCAAACGTGCTACCCGCACCGGTTGCACTATTCTTGAACTGTGCGCTCCAGTATTGAATACGGTACACGCTAACCAAACTTGAACGGATGCACAGCTGTCCAGAAGCCAGGGCCAGTGCGACATAACATAATTTGCTTCAGGGACTTTTCGGTATCCATATGGAACATACAGCGAACTGTTCGGAATTGACCATGGAACATGAATCTTACACTACTTTTTCGGTCAATTTGCTCCTGTAAGCATCTAAATTACCGAAACAAGAAACTGTCCGACGCAAGGGGATAGGAATCACAGCCTCATGAAATTGGCTTATATTAATACGTGTGAAATGAAAATATTGAAGGTTTCTTGCATTGTGCTTGTTTTGCATTAGAATGGGACATTGTCTTGATGATGGAAGTGACAGAAAAGGTTTTCTTCTTCTTTGTTGGTATAATTGTAGCAAAATTATTTAAGGGCTTACACATATTAACGAAAAAGTGGGTAAGCAAAATTTCGGTAGAGCCGATCTTATGAGTACTGCTAGGTACCGCGATAATGTTAGCATCGTCGTGTTCTCCAGTAAATTTGCTTTCAGGGGCAGGTCCACTTTCCAGCTCCAACTTGCTACCTTGTGCGTGAGAAGCAATTATATGATCCGGTCGCCCGCCGAGCCCCCTCGGGCGAACGGCGACCCGGGCCCTCCAGCACCAACTCCATCAAATGCTGACGTGGTAACCATTCGTGAGTCTGCGGGTGGAAATGGAATCGGGTGCGATTTTTCCTCGGTTAGAAACAACATGGCTGCTATGGACTAGTCCAAACATGAGGCTTCTGCAGGTGTAGTCAATTAGTCTTAAAACCAAGAGCGTCATGTCTCAAATCCCTTTCGCAAGTGCATCCCCTTGCGTCATCTACACTTACAGGCTTTGTTTTATGATTTTCATATTATAAGAAAAGATATTAAAATAACAGGCAAAGTATTCCACACCTCTCTGAACATTTGTTCCCAGAAGCGCACCCATGATTATGAGGCCGTCGGCAAATTCCGTCACGCATGCGATTGGAGGAGAGGAGTGGACGGAGCGTAACTGAGTCGCACGAGCAGCAGTGACAGCATCATGAGCGGCATAAGTGTAGTATTGGTGAAAAGTTTTGTGTGTCGAGGCATCGTTTGGATATAATACTGTTGTGCTGGGGGCAGCGTGTGTATCCAGTGTTATATTTTTATCTTCGCGGCCACTCGGGTGAATGTGTAAGTGCATGTGCAAATTCGGTGCTAGTAGCCTACATAATAACACAGACATGATCAAAGTTTCGCTCCTATGGTTGCTGAAAATGCTGACACATCATGGAAAAAGCGAACCTGATCCTCACCTCATTGTCTTGTAGTGTCTTGCGGTCAATATACGCTTTCCTCAAAGTTCAGATCCAAATAAAACAAAATCCAGGATAGATCCAGTAAATCAAAATGCGTTAACAGATATCAGTTTTCCCCTCCATATTCCTTCCGATATTTGCTTGAAATTTATCTTTGGTATAGTTTTTGGACTCCGGGTCCCCCGGCATCATCAGCCGAGCGGGCGACCGCAATCATATCATTGCTCCTCACACACAAGGCACCAGGTTGTAGTAGGAAAGTCCACCTGCCCCGGCAAGTCAATCTATTTGGGAACGCGAAGACGCACAAATTATCGCGGTGCTTGGCGGTACGCACCAGATCGACTCTGGAGAAGAAGAAAAATGTTTACGTTCTTTTGCGTATATTTGTACGAGTCGTCCAAATTACACTTCGTTGCACCAAATATATTGGGATATTCCCTTCACTCTTACCTCTGGCCAATGTCCTATTATCACATAGAGCACGCAGAATGAAGAAAAAAAGCTCTTCCAATGTTTTAGATTTATCCATATTAATATTAGCTAATTCCATATTGTTTCGGAATCCGCCGGCCAGTTTCTTTTTCCTGGAATGTCTATGCTTGCACGGATATTGGAATATTCACTGAATAACTAGCAACACATGAATGTAACGCGGTCAATTCAGAACAATCTGGTGTATGTTTCATTTTGAAAAGAATTGAATTGGTCACAAAAAGCAAATATGTCGCGCTAGCCCAGGCTCCTGGCCCAATGTGGGACGGTACGAAACCACCGACACCGATTGCATTTAGTTCAGAAATGTGCATCATTTCGCCTTGATGCAAACGCTCCATGTCCCATCACAGTGTAAAATAATTAGCCATGTGGCCTGGAAATTCACAGTTAATGGAGTTGTGTTATTTCATCCTCATCTTAGGTTTTCACTATTTTGCCACATGATGTATGGGCAGTCATGCACACGACTGCTAAATAATGTAAAATGCATATGACTGAAGTGAAAGGCATTCTGCTTTTTAATCCTTAAGTGACAATCCTTTATTTTCTTCCAATCTTTCACTATTCTCTGGCAACTTCTTCCTTCATCCACACAGTTAATGGTGAAGTAATTTTAGGACACTGTCCCATCACGTTGCATCGAAACGTCGCAGTGACACAGGCCATATCGCGATCCGTAGAGCGTGCCCACCCACGGTCGCACCGACCTCCACTCGACCGCTGACTCTCCACTGCTCACCAGCACGGTCCCAGACGGGCGACATGGGACGTCCGGCGCCGAGTCCAACTGGTCGGAACCGGAGCGTGGCCGGCATGCTGATGGGAGACGTCACAGGCACGGCATCGTGCCACGCTTCCACGTGCCCCAGGCGGGAGTGATTCAAAGTACCAGGAGGCAACCTTTGGTTTTGTACACAGAATGCAGTGCACGAACTGTTAATCATCGCCCGATGGCTGCACTACATTTAGCGCCCGCAATTAAATCATGTAGTGCGGCGACAGTAGCGCAAGTCCAGGTATCAGCACGTGAAATCAGGACGATATTCGCTCTTATTCTACCATTACATGCACATCTCGGAAATTGACAGGAACACCTGCTGGCGATAGGATGAAAACGTCTTATTACGGCGGACAAAACGGCAATGACTCACCGCGGTTATTACTCCCATCGGCCTTGACGTGACGTCACAAAGACACCACGCCACGTGAGTGGAGGTCGCGCTCCGAGTCCGGACGCGCTACCACGAACGTGCGACGATATATTACGCGTGGCGGTCAGTGATTGCGGATGTCAGCGATGGCCGACTGGTGGCCAAGATTAAGTGTGGCATGTAACCAATATGCGGCCGGGGCAGGTCCGGCGATCGACACCGCACCAGCACCTACAAGCCGGCCAAAGGACCGGCACCAGGCTGCAAATACGGCCAGAACCGGGCACCTACAAGCCGGCCACAGGACCGGCACCAGGCTGCAAATACGGCCAGAACCGGGCGTCTGGTGTTCAAAAGGCTAATGTAAAACAAACAAAAAATATCAATTACATTTCATTGATGTCTCATTTGTATGGACCAAGGTGGCGCTCACCTCATCCATAAATTAAATAATTGGCGCAAACGTTCGGGTGCCTTTCCAAAGCCAATCGAAAATAACATTTAAAAAAGTAGAGTGACACGACAGTAGAGGGAACGTGTCGAGCCCGCTCATGGTCTGCAGAGCAATATATTTAGCCATCACACCGTGGGAGTTATTGGAGTTATGGGGGTAGAAGTGTGATGCGGTGGGAAGAGACCGGCGTGTCGCCAGAATGAATGTCTATATGTGCCATCTTGGAAGCATCTGCTATGTGAGCGTGCATGGCGAAAAGAATGACCTCTTTTATGGCAGTTATTGACAATTAAATCGCTTCATTCAAAATTTTTGTTTCAGATGCACACAAACTTGGCAGGAGAGAACAAAATATGTGTGGTGCATTTCTGGGTGTTGGTGCACGCGTAGGCAGGTTGCCAATTAGAGGATACTGTATCCAGAATATGTGGCATTTATGGAGAGGAGTTGGGGATGGAGAGGAATCTGAATGATGCTCTTCTATTTGGGGTATCACATAGAGGTCATCAGTTCAGGTTTAGACAAGTCGGGGTTTGGGACAGCTAAACGATAGCATGTTTTCAGTCAAACGGTGGTTCATCAATATCATGGACTGTCTTGTGATGTAGGAGGGAGTCACTCATTGAATGTGTTTAAAAGAATGGTGGATACATTCTTTAGATCGAATAATCTTATTTCTAAACGCAAGATTTGCAGTGGGGAGATTGGAAATTGTGTGGATGAAGTGACATTGACTAGTAAGGGCAGTTAGCGGTAATGAGTCAGACTTGGTGAGGCTATTATTTCTCTGAAGACCATAACTCATCAGATCAAAATATCAACATAGAATAAGATGGTCTAACACCACTTACATGGCCACCAAGAAAATACTTGTTTTGGTAGTCGTGTAGTTGTGTGTCGTAACAGTCTTCTCTTGAATTGTGAAACAAAACTCGATATTTTACGGAGGGAAATGGACATTTCACCTCACCATAATATTCTCACTATAACCATCTTTTGATGATTCAATGACACTTTTTGGTCATGCTTCTTTGGATTACACTGTGACTAAATGTATGTACGAACATTTCAACATTGCAATGCTTGTATTCCACCTTTAACGTCAGCAACCTAACGCCATTCAAGCGCCCGACAAACTTGGGGGAACACTTGCTACATGAGCTCGGCACTGCAGGACACCAGCCAGTGTGATTACCCGAGTCACTCCATGGAATTGGAGAGCCGCCCTGGCCAGGTCAATGCCACTGACGACGCCTCCGGGACGGGAACAGATAGTGGGGGAGGAGAGGACGAATCGGATGGAGGAGGAAAGGAGAAGATACGGGGAAAGAATGCCAGAGCTAGCGAACAGAGCGGCCGCGATATCGAGAGATAGGGCGGTATTCAGCTGGACGACACTGGCGACAACATTGTAGACTTCATCTGTGGCGGTGAAGGAGGGAGGAGAGCGGAGGGGAGGGGCGACACCGAGGTCAAAGACCAGGTGCGCGCTCGCTTTCCACGGAGAGATAACTACGACTTCGAGGTGCCTCTGGAACCTGTCATCAAGAGTCAGGCAGGCATTCTCTTCCACGAGAGGACCCAGAGCCGAAGTGCCGATGAATGGAGTTCTGGTATTTGGCAAATGAAGCTGAAATCGACTATAAAGCGATGGCATTGCGATGTTTTACGATGGTCTGTTGTATTGTTCAGTTGGTTGGTTATTTGGCCCACGGGCGCATCGATTGCGTTGGTCATAGTTTGTATTGTCCAGTGTCGTAGATGTAAATCCGTGACAAAATTACGTATATTATTACGCTAAAAAGTTGTGCTTGTGAACCTCATCACAAGCAAGTCTTCGAGAGTGAGCAAATCTCATGACTTTGCACACAAAATGCCAGTAGCGCTGATCAGTATGCTGGAAGTCTGAAATTTAAATTGGGACCTAAATATATTGCTAATTTTGCTTCCACTACTTTTCATCTTGATATGACATAAATGTCATGGTTGCCTTTTGTTACAGGTTACTAGTGTGATAAAGGTGTAAAAAGCACGTGACTTCTGGAAGTAACATTGTCCTGATTAATAAGCACAGCAGAGACACCAGAGACATCATCACCACCATCATAAACTGCAAGAGCTTCAAACTGTAATGACACATGTGTCCATAAACCTATGACGTCAATGTGATAATACAAGATGTGCTGTCTGTGGAATGATACGTCGTACATAATAAATACATACTTGCATTTGATTGAGCATGCCCATATTTTCACACTTTTCCTCCTGATGCACACAAGAGCAAAGGTTAGTCATGAATCAAAATGACCCTAAATCAGAAAACAAACAAATACATTTTATCTGGAGCATACATAGGGCATATATAGGTACCTACGATAGAGTTGCCGTCTGCATAACAACAATGACCACATGGCTCCCACCTATCAGCAGAAAAGCTAACGACCTAATGTCGAGATCCTGACTAAAATGAGACGTCAAATCTGAGTGAGTAAAACCATGAGTGTTCGGAACTCACATCAGAGTTTGGCGACAAGGTACGAAAAACGTCACGAATGGTACGCGAACATAAAAGTAGTACCAAATGCACATATAAAAATTGGAATCCGCAAGCACATTTTGGGTTAGTTAACTGGTCGCTCTTCTTGCATAAAGACACAGGTGTAAGGTGAAGATATACGCATCGGTGGATCCTCGTTCGCCGCTAGCTCCTGACATTGACCTAACACTTCCTGGTAGCAGTCAGTTCTTGGATATTCAGTGGCCGTATAAAATTATGCTCACTGCAGTCATACATGAACCAGTAGGAGTCGACGCACAGAAGGGGTAGAAACTGACCGCTCAGAAGTAAAGAACACAGAAAATGTGTTATATGATATACACTAAAACCTTGGGCGAAATACCAGATGTTACAATGCTTATGTGCGATTCCGAATCAACAAATGAAGCGCATGTTTGTGTGAATGAAATCAGCCTTTTAGAAAATGTGGTGATACATGGTGAAAACGTGATGATATAATTATATTTAAATAACTTAATCAGTCTGGAAATCACGAAAGGATCCATTCACCGATAATTGATACGTGAAACATGATTCATGTTGTGAACAACACAAATACAAATTTGCAACACATGTGATATTGAATTACTTGCAACCGTAGCTATCATTTCTCAACTTTTATAATGCTAGATATAAATGCTAAATAAATAAAGTTACCGAGGATTACATCACGAAAAACAGACAAATGGTATGCATTGGTGTCATGGTAACTCTTTGCGTTGTAGAAATGCTTATTAAGTGGGGATTTTCTCGTCAGTTAGCTATTGTAGCTCAAGGGCGCATCGACTGCAAAGGTCATATAGGGCCTAGTGGTGATATTCTCGCCGCACGTATCCCGTACATACCACTTGCGACGCAACTGCAGCTATGCCATTCAGGGACATTACAAAAACAATGCTGCATAGGCTAGAGGATATAAGATGAGTGCGTGTCCCCATGAAGAGGTGGAGCCCTTCCGGCCAAGAAAGGTACCTTTTCGGGAATGCTTGAGTGTATCCCCCTTACTGCTCAACGAATTCTTCAGCCAAAGACCGTTTCAGAGAAAAAGAGTCCCTGTAAAGGGCTCGATGCACTGCCGGTGTTCGACCGTTCCGGGGGGCAACTTAAAAATCTCTGATTTGAAAAGAACAAAACTTCAGATTCTAGTAGAACATTTGGCGGGTCGGTTGAGAAAATATTTGCCTGGTTGCTTTAAAAAAAATATATTTCTAGAAAATGTCATTTTGTGCAAACGCTTAGAGAGGATCGGCTTATTGGGCAGAGGAGAATGGTCCCACGCATCGCCCCCCTCCCCACCCCCCCCCCCACTAGATCCGCCAGTGACCAGGGCAAGAACATTCGCATGTAGTTTTCATTCATGATTGGGAAAATATGCAACAACTGTACAGTGTTTATCTGCCTAAGGAAAGGTAACTGGTGAATGCAAAAGCATCGCGCTCAAAGCTAGTATCGCCAACTGAGAAAGCGGCCCGCACATGACAGCGGACCTGCGGCCCGCACATGACAGTGGACCTGCGGCCCGCACATGACAGCAGACCTGCGGCCCGCACATGACAGCAGACCTGCGGCCCGCACATGACAGCAGACCTGCGGCCCGCACATGACAGCGGACCTGCGGCCCGCACATGACAGTGGACCTGCGGCCAGCACATGACAGTGGACCTGCGGCCCGCACATGACAGTGGACCTGCGGCCCGCACATGACAGTGGACCTGCGGCCCGCACATGACAGTGGACCTGCGGCCCGCACATGACAGCAGACCTGCGACCCGCACATGACAGCAGACCTGCGGCCCGCACATGACAGCGGACCTGCGGCCCGCACATGACAGCAGACCTGCGGCCCGCACATGACTCTGATCTAGCTAACTATGTATGGGGCGCGTGAGAGCTGCAGGTGGCAACACTGGCGATGAAGTGCATTGGCATACATATCAACGTACTGTACTTTGGTGCATGTACTGAATATAGTTTTTGTTTCTTCACGTTCTCAGCTATGCCAAATACTGCAAAATGTTAATGTTAAGTGCTACCATCACAGTGTTAAAATAATGGTATTCCGTTAGGTGTGAGATGTCAAAACGAGCACAGTAGGATCGAAACAAACAAACAAAATAATCCGAAGTATTGCTGGAGTAGCTTTATGAACCAGGATTATATTGCAAAGCAGAGCGTGTTGCGTGAACCCTGGCCCCACCATCCCGTCCATGAATTCCAGTTCAACGCAAGAACGCAAGTTTACCTACTGCAGACACGTCGACGACATCCTGGTAGACATTCGTGACACCAACACACTAGACCAGCTGAAACAACGACTGGAGACAATATCCGGACTGAAATTCACCATCGAAGAAGCTGCAGACAACAGGATCAGTTTCCTAGACGTAACCATCGACGCCAAGGACAGCACCTCCATCACCAACGTCCATCACAAACCAAAAGACTCAGAGAAATGTCTAAATGGGACCAGTGACTGCCCTGATCGATATAAGGAAAGTGTTATCAAATCGTGCATATACTGTGCACTTAGATACAGCTCCACATGGCACAATATGCATCACGAACTAAAACAAGTAAAACAGAGATTGTGCAGGGGTTGCGTCGTGCGGAAAGTAGCTTGGTGAGAAGACCGTAGCCTGCAAGTGGTGGGTTTTCGCTTTCATTGCCAATGAAAAAAATGGAAGTACCTATAAAGGAGTGTTGAGAATCACTTAGAGAATCTCGTGTATAATGGGCCCGCTGCACCGGCCGGGCGGAGGAGTTCTACGAGGACAAGCTAAGACCGATCAAGGGCATGTTGCTGCTGGTGCAAGCCGACATTACCAAGGAAGACTGGGGCTGGACTGGACTGAACGGACACCTGCACCACTTGTAGCCTGGTTGGTAAACCCAAATTGCCTGAGTAAACATGTCCAGAGGACAGAGGGGACGTGGACGAGGAGGTGGTGCCCGTGGTGCAGCTCAGTCGTCCCAGAGTAGTAGTGCTGACCATACTACTAATGCTGGGACAAACTATGCTGTGGTGACAGGTGGTAGTGATTCAGCTGGCACAAAGTGCTCTACCTGTGATGTCACAGTTGCTCTGGATGCCATAGGATGTGACAGGTGTAGCTGTTGGTTTCACCCTTCAACAATGTGCCTTGGTTTAGCTGAGGCAGTGGTCCAGGCAATTGTTGAACATGGAGGTGATGGTATTGCATTTATATGCACTGACTGCCGAGCCTCCAGTTCCTCAGGAGGGAATGGAGTAAGTCCTGGAGCATTTGGGCAGCTGCACCAGACTGTCAAAACGTTGTGTAAGGCAGTAGAGGCACTTACTGCTCATGTACGGCATTAATGTCTGGGGGGTCTGGGGAGGCAACTCCGAACATCTCCAGACCCTGCCCTGAGAAGCTCAGAGTGGAAATTCGAGAGGAGTTGAGAGAGATGGAGGAGCAGAAGAAAAGGAGGGATTCTATAATTATCCGTGGCTCTGGAGCTAGATCCCTGCCTGGAGTACAACAAAAAATAAAGGTAGCAGCACAAAAAATCATGGGTGCTGAGGTTGTCCTTACAGATATAATATGCGTTAGTCAGTAGAAGGATATATAGGGCGAAAAAAAAGTGGATAATGATATACGAAAGCTGCTTCTCGAAAAGGCCAGAGAAATGGTAAAACATGAGGACTTAAAGTCCCTTTATATTCATAGGGACCTAACATACTCTCAACGGCAAGAGTTCTACAGATGCAGGCATGCTAGGATGGGGGAACAAAAACCTTTAAACTAACAAGTAAGGCTCCCTTGAACACTTTCCGGCAAGTTTTGTTTCTCTCCAAACTTAAAATATCTTTAGTGAATCTTAATTGTATACAAAACAAAATTATGTATACAACCACTTTCCTCTCAGACAAAATTTTTACATACTGGCAGTTAACGAAACTTGGTTGTTGCCATCAGTTCCTAGCTCGTTTGTATATATAGCAGCTTATGAGATAGTGAGAACTGACACAATTGGTCCTGCTCCCAAGCATGGTGTTTGCCTTTATGTGAAGCAGGGCATTAAGTTTGAATCAATCAAGGTCTCAACTCCCAATGTTCATGTTATTTTTCTGAAGGATTTCTGCCTTCACATAGTGTGTGTCTACCGCCCTCCATCAAACTCTGAGGGCCAGAACCAGGCACTTGTAACTCTTTTGACTGATTTTTGTGATGGCAAAGAAATAGTTATCTTGGGAGATTTTAATTTATCATCAGTGCATTGGTCTGATGGTGCTACTGACACAGTGAGCATTACTCCCCCAGGTAGGTCTTTCATTGACTGTTTTCAGATGCTTGGTCTAACTCAGTGGATTCATCCGCCTACCTTTGTAATTTCCGGAAACACACTGGATTTAATTTTAACTTCTGAAGTAGATGGGGTTGGGGTGGTAGAAATATTGCCCCCTTTCCCCAATGCCAACACTGTCCTGTTTTAATTGACTATTATTTTCAGACAAGAAAATTAACTACATCTAGCAATACCATACTGAAAAGGTCTTGGCACCGAGGAAACTACAGAGCCATTAAGGAACGTCTGGCTGAATATGACTGGAGCCTTGAGTTTCAGTATTTAGACACTAGTGGAAAGTACAATAGGTTCCTAGAAATGTTATCAGATCTTGTAAATTTATATGTACCCATTGTTGCACCAAGCGGGCATCCTCAATGGCCAACCTGACCTTCTCAAAGTTTACTAAGCAGGACAAAGGATGCATGGACAAAGTACAAACAGGACAGAGACCAATTTGGGAGACAGTCTGCACAGGCAGATCGTTCTCTGAGATCTTTCCAAGATTTAAATACAGTATAAAAATTTTAGTATTCACTCCCAGA
The DNA here is from genome assembly GCA_034440575.1 of Imbricaverruca yamaguchii. NCBI lineage: Eukaryota > Metazoa > Arthropoda > Thecostraca > Neoverrucidae > Imbricaverruca > Imbricaverruca yamaguchii. Next base: position 932,555 of record JAOTOL010001538.1, read on the forward strand.
TTAAGTATGAATTGTCATTAAGTCACAAACATGAACCTCAAACAACTGGTAGAATGGATGTTAGCACATCCACAAATTTATTGTGTTCTAGTGTAACAAAAAAATCAAAGAAAATAGCACAAATTTGTTTTATTGAATAACACCTACAAATACATGGCAAAGACCAGGAAAGAACCTGGCCTTGCTGTCCTCACCAGGACATTGCTGCAGTTCTCATCTGAGCACTATGCAATTCATGCTCAGGAAAAATAATACAGTGCAATAAATGTTTGTTGGTACTAATCAATGTATTCATGGAATACTGGTATTTGCTGCTTGGCTGCTTGATGCTTGCTTGCTTAAGTTGTCTGTCAGTATGGTGCCCAATACTGATAGTCAATGTATGACATATTGGTAGGATATGGCAATGCAATATGGCAATAGGATATGGCAAACATGGCAATATATATTTGCCATGGATAGACATGAGCAAGCCAAGTACACCTTGTATCTGCTACAATGCTGGTTGGTTAGTTGGTTATTTGAGTTTTAGGTTGCATCGACCACAGTGTAAAATAATTGACCATGTGGCCTGGAAATTCACAGTTAATGGAATTGTGCTATTTCATCCTTGTCTTAGGTTTTTACCATTTTACTAATGTGTGGGCAGTCATTATACACACGACTGCTAAAATGTAAATGCATGTGACTGAAGTGAAAGGCATTCCATTTTATTTAATGACAATCCTTTTTTCTCCAATATTTCACTTTCCCAGAACTTTCTTCATCCACACAGTTAATGGTGAAGTAATTTTAGGACACTGATCGACCATGTTTGGTCATTTAGCACCTCTGCTACAATGCATTGCAGACTGGAACACTGCAGCTGCTGGCATAATCACAATTAAATTGACAAGGGTATGATTTATATTGTATTGTGCCACCACTGACACTGATGGATGGATGAATGATAAGCTAGTTATTTGAGTTTTTGGGTGCCTTGACCATAATTTATGGATGTATAAATGGATTTTCCTTGGATTAAAGATGTACATAAATGCTCATAAGGATGTATGTAAACACTAAAAGATGTACATAAACTAAAAATGTACATAAAGCTTTTTTCCCAAAAAATGTTTTCTACATGGTAGGTTAGGCTATGTTACTGTTACATTAGGTTGCTACATCTTCATCAGCATGGGGCAGGTGGTGGGCTGTGCAGCTGGTGAAATAGTGGTGCAGGGACAGGAATATGGTGTGGGCATACTGATAATCAGCATCGCTTTGCATAATACTTAAAAAATCGTAATTAGACAATCACAATTGTACAAAAACCTCAAGAATAAACAGTTGTGCCACAGTTTTCTCAACTGATAGCTGCCAAATATGTTCACCATGCAAAAACCCTGCTGACAAATTCAGTGGTATCCCTTGAGGCTAAAACATGGTAAATTTATGCTTTACCATGTTTTAAAAATTATTGGAATGTATCACTGCACTGACCACTCATTTTCCATGCAAATCCTTACTTTTCAGGTTGTGAGCATAATAATGCAAAAAAAAGAGATTTTAGTTAGGTAGCATATCTACTGTAAAGAGGTATGCTCAAAATATAAGAAATGCAAGATAACCTGACCAAACATAGCCTCCCTTTTGAGAACAAATAAAATAATAATTGCACAAATCTTAGGCATGCTTTCTGAAAAATTTTCAAAGTAAATTGGCTCTTTAAAGAACTTAAATTTGTCTTCATTTAATTGTTTTCAAGTTTTCAAACTTGAGCCTAAACTAACCTAACCTAATGGAACCTAACTCCTTGTTCACTTTATGGAGGAATCAGGCAAATGTGCACAAAATTGTGTCTTGTTACCACCTTAAAGCACAAAAATGCCTAAATATCAGTGTAATATAGTATAAATAGGATAAATATAGCAGTGTATAAATAGGGTGTAATAGCAGTGTAAATAGGGTGGGAAGTGCAGGAGGTTGTTTGTGCTTCAATCATGCTGTATATTTGCAATTTGTATTGATTTGATGTGAACTGTGTTGATGTAGAAAGGCCTGTTAAGCATTAAGCCTCTTGAATCTTGTATGTCATGTATGTTATGATAATGATAAGTGGCATAAGGCCATCAAGTGTTCAGACTTCATAAGTGCTGCAAGGTCCCAAAATGGACCCTTGTGGCTCTTTAGTTACATGTCCTTGATGCAATAGTTTGTAACCAGGTGAAAAGTATGCATTTACCACAGGAATGAATGGTACCATCATCTTAATAATGCTCAGCAACATGTTTCCACCATATTCTGGCGAACGACATCTAATTTAAATTCAGTTTTTCCAAATTCCTCTCCACATTCAGGACCCAAAACAATATATTCAAGCCTGTACATAGCACACCGGCCTACAGATTAACTGCATCTACTGCACAGTGGAAAAAAATCAGCCAGTTTCACTCACGTTTACATGTCATATAAGTACTGCCTTCCGCTGCACCCGACCACTTGATAACACTAACGCCACCAATGTTTCCGCGAAGAATGAAAATAAGCCTTTGGAAAGAGTTTGGCGGAACGGTACCAAAAGCCGATATTCGCCCAACTAAAATTCACCACAATCCACAAATGTCTATGTCGCGCCAAGTACAGCGAAGAATAAAACTTCCATATTTAGCAAATTGAGAATTTCCTCCTGCCAGCCAAAACATAAAATACGATGAATATGATCATATGCCGATTCCTCATATTGAAATCAAAAGCATGGACGTCCCCGGATAGGGAGACCCGGCGCTTTAGACTTTTATCCAACTAAGCACTATAGCTGTGCATCGAATTTCACGCAATTTCGCCAAGTTTGGAAAGACGACGCGATCCCCTGTGCCGCCGTGGCGCAATTCATGATTCAAAGTCCCAACCAAGGATTGATAGCGCCCGAGCCAAAAAAGTCGCACTGGAGTCAATAATTTTTATCGGGACCCAAACAATTTTTTTTTAACGAATGCCCCCCCCCCCAAAAAAAAATGCGTGGGAACCACAAGGAATTTTTTTCAGGAGCCCGAAATAAATACAGCAGGAACTCGAAAACTCCACAAAGGCTGGAAAATCGGGCCGTTATCCTAAAAATTGCATTGTGGGCCACAATTACCCACGGAACCCAAACAAATTGAATTGTTCCCTGAGAAATATCGCCGTGGCCCCAATAAGTCGCCTCTAAAAATTGCGTTGAGCCACCAAAATTACCGTCTGTGCCCCAAAAGATTATGTTCGGGAGCCCAAAACGAATAGAGCGTGACCCCCAAAAATGGCCTCCGGATCTCAAAAAGTTAAGCTAAGATACTTGACAAATGAACCAGGAATCCTAAAGAACAAATATATGCCCCTCCCCCAAAAGAAGTCCCAAGTCCGAAAAAAAATCATGTAGGGCCCAGAAAAAAAACGTATCGGCACCCCAAAAATTGTGGCTAGCAGACAAATATCGTGCCTGAGCCCGAAAGATCACGTCGGGTCCCGGAGAAGTCGCGCCCAACCCACAAAACTGCCGGGGCTCCATAATTTGCGCCAAAGACCCCAAATCAACATGAAGGGACTTTAAAAGCGCAACGGGAGACCGATAACGCGCCGGGGGCCTCCGAGACGCACTTGGGTCTCGTTAAAACGACATGGCCTAAGAGTGTTTGCCACGAGCCGTGCATGCCCATGGATTGTCGGGCTGAGCCCTGGGCTGGATTCGGACTTAAGCCCTAATATTCCATATCCATGGGCCATTGGCTGGCCCGGCCCGTGACCATGGGTCAGGCCTGGTCTGACCGTAATCAGGGGTGCCTAGTGGCGATTGTTGAGGACAGAAGGTCTGAGCGGGACAGCGGACAGCGTGGCGCCGCCCACGGCCCAACTCGAGGATTGGGGCCTATCAAAGGGAAGCATGCAATGGGCTGTCTGGGATCGGACGCACGTCCTGCATACTTCCGATAACTCTGAACCCAGAATCACATGTCTTACAGTGTGACGCCCGATACCCAGAGTGATCGATCGTTCTTCATTTACTAGAAAATACAGGATTGAAATTATGTTCAAACAGTAACCATGAGCATACGTCGACTAGTCAAGCGGCTTTCTCTAGGCTATCCATACTGAATGGGTTCGACCGCAAATGAGCGGGCTTGGCTGACCATGGGCCGCTCCTTCGCCAGCAGCGAACGAGCCCGGGCCGGATGCGGGCTGCAACCTAACGGGCTCGGACCAAGCTGGGCTACAGCACCTTTTCGGCCCGTGGCGACCTCTGCCCTAAACTATGCATGTCTGGATCAAAATTGCTGTTGTGCCACCCAGTTCACACATTTACCAACGGATTTCAATTTTTCCATAGGATGGGCTTATGCGCTTAAGACTTCATCATCATATTATCCCCGCCCGTTTATGATATATTGCCGAAGAATGGGAGCGAGGGAAGGGGTACGCCCAGTGTGCCCATCCCGCCACACGTGATTGGAAACGACAAATATCAACGCTGTGACAATAACCCCGAGACATGTAGCGACAGGTTCGATTTACCCTGAGAACCGGATGCAATCTCACAGCACGTAGCCAATATCTTCTCGAAGACATTCCCAGAACCGTTCGTCAGCACATCGAACCGTTTAACCTTCAGAGGTCATCTAGTTTACCAGTGAGGTGAGTTATACCGGTTGAATCTTGGGTACATTATACATTTTTACTTTGCATGAATGTTGAATTTTCTGAAAAGCATGAGATTCATTGGATTTCAACCATTTAGCAAGTTGTTAAATATTTGGTGTGAATGTCATTCACTGACCTCAGGTCACGCAACACGATTTTCGCATTGAACAATCCAACCTCACGCCCTACACACAGATGCCACTTTATTGTTCAAAACTAAATTTTTACGCAAACCGATACTACTACGTTCCGTAACATTGCGCAATAATACCAACATTTAGTAGCACATCGACTGAGATGAAACACTATTTTCAGAAAAACATCGGCACCCAGCCATACACACAGGGGTAGCACACAGGTAGCAGCACACAGGTAGCAGGGGATGGGCCTGGCAGGGGATAGATATGCTTTTGGGAAAGTACCCGACCCCTACCCCACCATCTAATGTTTGCTTTCTTCTTCCAATAATTTCAGCTTTTAACATGGAACTCCATGGTCTATGCCCCAAACCAATTTGGGTCAGCCGATTGTCTTCATGTATTGCAATCCTGCAGCGTTGTCGGAAACCTACCATGCGGCAATATCAAGGAAGAAAAATTATACTTGTGCACCTATTGCTACTTCCACATATCCCGCGCCGTACCGAGGGGGTCTTCAATCGTCCCCACCCGCTCAATTTTTTCGCGGATAGTGAACGAACGGCCCGCGGCATCGCGCCGAAATTTGGCATACCTTTTCCCACATCAATTTGGTATGTTATGCCGAACTTTTGAAGTTAGGTCATCTAGGGTCAACGAGTTAATATAGGTCAGGTGAGGTCACCTCCAAGAAAGTTTAACCAGTCGTCACGCTATAAAGGATACGGATATTTCAATGAAACGTTCAGCGTTTGCTTATCTTTAGGGATGCAACAAAACGTACGGGACTAATTTTTCCTTTTTCCTTTTTTAACTACTTATAAATTGTGCATATTTGCATATTAGAGTTCAAATCGAAGATTCTGGCCAAAGTAAGCATTTTTTAAGTGGATAAGTTGACTTCCACCAACGTTTCTCGGTCTGTACTACCCACTGGAAAAGAAAAGTGACAGAAAACTTGAAAACACAAAATCTTGAAATTTTGAGAAAACAAAGTTTTTTTAGGGGTGGGGGCAAAAAATGTATGACTGGTCGATTTCTTCGCTGTCCTTTTCTGATTCCAAATAATTTTTATCTCAAATATCCCCAAAATGAATTCCCCAGAGCCAAAAACATTGCAAGTCGTGAAAAGTCTTGAAAATCTAGCCACCCTAGTGACGTCATTTTGGGGGGAAATTGCTTTGGGGGTGGACTCAGCCCCTACTTGTCGAGCGCTTTCCGATGACACCACTTCCGTTTTCGTGCGACGATTAGTTTGGATTTTAGTCGGGGGGCTACTATTCCCTCCCCGTCCAGAGACGGGGTGTGATGATCTGACTGGAGAGGCAGGGCGGGATATCAGTTTAACATTGCTCAATAAGTACCTGGGGCCAGGGCGATCTATAATTTTGAGATATAATAAAATATGAGATGTTCAGTGGGCCATAGCTTAGGAAAAATATAGCCCAGGGGTATCACATCCGGTATGATATGATCCTACTGGAAGCCTACACAGGGTGCATGGTATAACCATTTTGCTTATCGACATGGTAGCTGGGCATAACGTGATCCAAAATATGACATATCTGTTGTGAAAGTGCCTTCCACCTGCTTGATAGAAATGGGACTTTCTGAGTGTGCAGAGCATTTTGGAAAGAGGACGAAGGAATTCCTTTCCATGGATGGAAAATGATTCACTTATATGCTTGGACATCAAGATATCTTTGACACTCTATTTCTGGTTTTATCCGGCTATGATATGCTCTGATAGCCCGCACAGTGGTTCCGGCTACTTGATTTTCACCTAAGGTTACCTATTTTCACATTGTGATGATCCTTTCCCAGCATCACCGCTGGATGTAAATATTCTCCATCCATGTGCGTATACAGCCTGCAAAATGTAGACCATCGGTGTGTGCGCTGGTGGATAATTTGTTCATCTCTGCCAAGTCCTCACAGTGTGCTATGTTGATGTGGTAGTTTTATACGGTTATCTACTCCCGTATAAGCTTCTCATGGAATATGACACCAACTGAGCTTCTCCATGTGATTATGGGTGAAAATGTCGCACGAGCAGCTCCCAGTCACTTCACTGCCAGATACTTGTCGTCACTGAGTGATGTTCCACAAAATTATCACTTCTATATGCGCGTATCACTTTTAAGTAATTGTAGCGAACAACTGATTGATTAAGCCGGCAATACCGTGCTACGCTCAATCGACTTCTGCAAACATTGAACTACCGGCGAGGTGTGATTATAGTAGAGGTGCGCTATACAAATAAAACAGGTGTCAGCAAAGAGTTTCCAACGGCAATTGATTGATTAGGACAAAATATGTACAAATTAAACCAAAAATTATTATTTTTCCTAGAACCCATCAGTAGCGCTCAATTTCCGTTTTTCCGGCCAATCACAATGGATTATTTTTCCAATATTTGTAGATTGGTCCCTAGATGAGCTAGAGCCGCCAAACAAAAACGGGCCCATTGCTCGTTATAAGAGAAAACGAATGGTACCCGGTTTTACAGTTTTTGGTCAGCCAGTGACCTTCCAGGTCAGGCCAGTGATCCGAAATTGGTGAATATCGCGAAACTATTTGTTTCGGAGGGCCACATAACAAGCAGTTTTGCAGTTAGAGACACCGGAAAATAAGAACAGGACTCATTGAAGCCCTGTGAATGTGATGATGCCCTTCGTCGTCACTCCCTGTCAATTACACAGGTCAGGTCAAGCCAAAACCCGTGACCGCCCGTAACGGCATAGCATATATAGCCCCCTGGCCATCATGAAATGAACCTGAATTAGTCGGAATGGTGCATGAAATATTAAATGTATTTCAGTATATTCAATAAAAAAATGTAGCTTTTAGAATGATACAAAGTGGGCTTCGCTAACTGGATGGACTTAGTGTATTCTAACGATAACTTGAATGTAACATAACGATAACTAGATGACGTACCAATATGCCAATCAATCAAAATGGAGTGTTTTATATGCGAAAATTGATTGAAAGAAACAACCCGGTTTTATGCAATTACAGCTTGACAGACATATGCTACTGCAATGTATAACAATTCGCATGGACTGTTTCAGGTGTTATGCAATGTCTACGGAGCGAATCATCTTTGTACTGAGCGACAAACTACCACGGAACTGCGAGGCAGTGTTCGCCATCATGTCGCACGCACCTGGCGGGTCACCACATGAGAAGACGGAGAGCGATTTGCGATACCACACCATCAAGGCCTATGCGTGTGTCTTCAGGGCCTGTGGGCAAAAGCCGTTGGACCGGAAAACGTGTGCACTTTTCGCACCATCGCCAAGAAGCTGCGTTCCGGCCGTATTCCTACTTCTACCTGAAGTAGGAGATCTCCTACTTCAGGAGGTTCAGGAAAATATCCTACTTCAGCTTGAAGTAGGAGATAAGGCCGGAGCGCAGCTTTTTGCCGATGGTGCGAAAGGTGCACACGTTTTCCGGTCCAACGGCTTTTGCCCACAGGCCCTGAAGACAAACGCATAGGCCTTGATGGTGTGGTATCGCAAATCGCTCTTCATCTTCTCATGTGGTGACCCGCCAGGTGCGTGCGACATGATGGCGAACACTGCCTCGCAGATCCGTGGTAGTTTGTCGCCCAGTACAAAGACGATTCGCTCTGTAGACATTGCGTACCACCTGGAACAGCCCATGCGAATTGTTATACATTGCAGTAGTATATGATAGCTGTCAAGCTGTAATTACATAAAACCGGATTGTTTCTTTCAATCCATTTTCGCACATGAAACACTCCATTTTGATTGCCATATTGGTACGTTGCCTAGTTATCGTCATGTTACATTCACGTTAGCGTCAAAATACATCAAGTTCGTCCAGTTAGCGAAGCGTGCTTTGGATCACACTAAAAGCTGCATTTTTATTGAATATATTGAAACACATTTAATATTTCATGCACCATTCCGACTAATTCAGATTCATTTCATGACGGCCAGTGGACTCTATATGGTATGCCGTTACGGCCAGTCACAAGTTTCGACTTGACCTGACCTGTGCAATTGACAGGGAGTGACGACGAATGGCATCATCAGATTCACAGGGCTTCAATGAGTCCTGTTCTTATTTTCCGGTGTATCTAACTGCAACACTTTTTGTTATGTGGCCCTGCGAAACAAAAAGTTTCGCGATATTCGCCAATTTTGGGCCATTGGCCTGACCTGGAAGGTCACTGGTTGACCCAAAACTGTAAAACCGGGTACCATTCGTTATCTCTTATTACGAGCAATACGCTCGTTTTGGTTGGCGACTCTAGCTCATCTAGGGGCCAATCTACAAATATCGGCAGAATCCTCCATTGTGATTGGTTGGAAAAACGAAAATTGAGCGCTACTGATGGGTTCCAGGAAAAAATCATAATTTTTTGTTTGATTTGGGTATATTTTGTTCTAATCAATCCAGTGCAGATGTAAACTCTTTGCTCACACGTGTTTGAATTTTATAGCTCACCTGTGATCATAGTGCAGGAGCCGTTGTAGTAAACTAGTATGCCTTTTGTAGTAAATAAATGTCCGTTGTAATTTAATTTTGAGAGAGAGAGAGAGAGAGAGAGAGAGAGAGAGAGAGAGAGAGAGAGGAGAGAGAGAGAGAGAGAGAGAGAGAGAGAGAGAGAGAGAAAGAGAGCGAGAGAGAGAAAGAAAGAAAGAAAGAAAGAGATAGAGTGGTGCGAAGAGGGGGAGTTAAAGCATACAGGAAAGAAAACAGATGTGGGAGGTCGGAGGTGGTATCGCTTCCAAGTTACTCAGACAGTAACCACCCTTATCATAACTGAAAACTGCCACTGGACATAGTTGCACGCAGAGAACATCACACAATTACTCCGACGTTGATTGCGCCCTTTTTAAAGTTCCCCTTTTGCCTGACAGCCTGCATGCAACATGACGGGCTCTATTTATGGATACAAAGTTGCATTAGCGAGCCACCAATGCCAGTAGGTATTCCAAATCGTGATATCACCTGAGTAGCACAGGAATCTCAGCTATGCACAAGAACACTTGCATGCATTTGCATACTGAGTATTAGAAAGTCGGTTTTCGAAGCAATCTAGTAGTGAGACTGCCGTCACGAGTTCCATCAATGGAATGATCAGAACAGAGTTGTCAAGATTGAGCCAATGATGACGGTGAGCCGATGTGTTCCGAGAGATAACTGTTTTCGCCTCTCAGTTAATATGGTGCTAAATGCCGCAATTAAATAATTTGTGGGGTGTGCTGCGTATCTCGATACACTGTCAGTCAAATGCAATTTAAGGGCATGGCGTGAAATTAGGTTGTTAACTGCGAAAATGAGTGTGGCCTGAGGTCAGTGAATGATATGGACCCAAGATGTTTTCAATGTGCTGCTTCGTTGAAATGATTTGAATTGCTTGCTTTGAGAAACTTGCAATATGTATAAAACGAAACAGGTGTGAGGTACCCAAGATTTGCCCATCACATCTGAATAATCACCTTGGCAAGCTCTGGAGGTCAAACAGTTTGATGTGCTGTTGAACGGCTCTGAAAATGTGTTTCGGACGATATTCGCTACGTGCTGTGCGATTTCCATCCAAGTTTGAAGGTATCGTCGAAGATTGGTAACGATGTTGAATGCGATACGAATTCGTCGCCTTACCGTGACGTCATGCACGACAGGATAGCTAGGGGAGAGTCTACGGCCCGGAACCTGTTCCGATGATGAATTTTTTTACCAATCAAACAAATATTTTAAATGGCATCCGTTTACTTGGCCAAAACATAGTTCTGATTTTCCAATAACTTAAACTCAATCGAAAGATCCTGATGGTGAGCCTGTGCATGCAACGTTGATAATGTGTCATGATCGAACTTCTGCTGATGTTTCAAATGGTATCGCGCATGGCTTCAGCTGCTACCTACGCCACTACTGTATTGGGGTTATAGGGGTTGGAAGGCTTTTCGTCTTGGCGGGACAGGACACCACACGCAAAATATTTCAACGATTTTGGAAAACGCAGAAACTTACTTGCGATATCGAGTAGAAGGAGGTACGTCAACGTAATTGGACATGCGGTTGTTAGATGAATAAGTCACTCGCAGCGCGGGACAATTTTCTACTATTCTCAAGACTGATTGGAGGTGGGTTTGCCCCATCAGATCAGTTTAGATCAGACCAAACAGATTATTATCTGGATACTGTTGTTAATACATAGTTGCCGTAGTTTTCGGACCATGGCTGTAAAACACATGCGAAAGTATAGATAAATATAGGCATTGGTAAATATATACATCAACAAGGCTATGGTTGCCATATCAGTAGGGTGAGTCGCGTTGTAGCAGGGCATAGGTCGAAAGTCAGCAGTGTAGGTCGGATTTCAAGTGGGAACTGTCTTGCCACTGTTTTTTTTTTTTTAGGACGTCATTCGTTTATTTGTTCCATATGAAGTGTTGCTGATGTTCTGCTGGATGTCAAGTGTTCGTTATGTGTTCTACATCGCTGAAGATTGCATGTTGTAATATTAAGCAGCCTCCACATCTATGATCGAACAACGTAGCACAGAGGCGTAGGGACGCTGCTGGAAACTGATGTGCGAACGCCATGTCAATTTGTCCCACATAGCTAATGGTTAAGATACGAAACGTGTGTGCGTGGGTATGGGAGAGGGGCATGAACGTCGGAAGTCAGCAAGTTATTTGCGTCCATATCGGCGTAAGTACTCTGTGTGCGACCATAGTTCGGCGTTGACAAACACTGGCGCGTCTGAAGACGTGAGGTAGCCGAATGTCGGCGGCGGCGGCGGCGGCGGCGGCGGCGGCGGCGGCGGTGGCGGTGGCGGCGGCGGCGGCGGCGCAAAGGCCCGTCGTTCTCGACGTGACGGCAGGCAGAGCGTGGCCGGTGCTCGGCGGCGGCGGTGGGCACCGACGGACGCCGACGCGGGAGGGCCGGACCAGGTGAGGCTCCGCGGGTGCGGGAGGGCCGGACCAGGTGAGGCTCCGCGGGTGAGGGAGGGCCGGACCAGGTGAGGCTCCCGGGCGCGGGAGGGCCGGACCAGGTGAGGCTCCCGGGCGCGGGAGGGCCGGACCAGGTGAGGCTCCGCGGGTGCGGGAGGGCCGGACCAGGTGAGGCTCCGCGGGTGAGGGAGGGCCGGGCCAGGTGAGGCTCCCGGGCGCGGGAGGGCCGGACCAGGTGAGGCTCCCGGGCGCGGGAGGGCCGGACCAGGTGAGGCTCCGCGGGTGCGGGAGGGCCGGACCAGGTGAGGCTCCGCGGGTGAGGGAGGGCCGGGCCAGGTGAGGCTCCGCGGGTGCGGGAGGGCCGGACCAGGTGAGGCTCCGCGGGTGCGGGAGGGCCGGACCAGGTGAGGCTCCGCGGGTGCGGGAGGGCCGGACCAGGTGAGGCTCCGCGGGTGCGGGAGGGCCGGACCAGGTGAGGCTCCGCGGGTGCGGGAGGGCCGGACCAGGTGAGGCTCCGCGGGTGCGGGAGGGCCGGACCAGGTGAGGCTCCGCGGGTGAGGGAGGGCCGGACCAGGTGAGGCTCCGCGGGTGCGGGAGGGCCGGACCAGGTGAGGCTCCGCGGGTGAGGGAGGGCCGGACCAGGTGAGGCTCCGCGGGTGCGGGAGGGCCGGACCAGGTGAGGCTCCGCGGGTGCGGGAGGGCCGGACCAGGTGAGGCTCCCGAGCGCGGGAGGGCCGGACCAGGTGAGGCTCCGCGGGTGCGGGAGGGCCGGACCAGGTGAGGCTCCGGGCAACAGCGGCACCGCCGATGCTCATTAGGGATAGAAAGTGCAAGGACCGGAAACTAATTCTGAAAGCCCGGTGAGGACCAGCGAGCTTATTCAACGGCCTTTGGGGTATTTGCCAGTCTGGAAACATGCCTGTCCATTCATTATTTTGTAAAATGAATATGGACATTGTAAAGAAAACCTAATGATGATAATCATGATGCAGCTTGTTAGGCCCGGTTCAATATTCCAGCGAGGAACACTGTCATATGAATTGAACAATTTGATAACCAATCCTTGGATATTTGAAGATTTCCGAGAAGCCAATTGCTGAAAGCAGCAGATCATCAATGACATTGGCTAATAGCTCAAACGTATCAATACTATGTGGTATTCAAACAAGTGACTTGCACTTGGAATAACGCTAAAAAAATCCCAGCTGGTTTCACTCGGTACCGAACCGTAGAATATGGATGGAACCAGGCTAAGATTATCACTGCATGGCACTAGTCTAGCATTGTGACACATTGCATTAAGGTGATGTACCAATGCCATTGTTTTTGTACATGGTCGCATAGCAGTGCACAACATTATCTTCGAAAGTTGTGGAATAACAATCCCGGGATACAACGACCTTCCTTTCAGAAAGGTATTATTTTTATAGCGGGAGGCTCCCACAGTCGACAACAAAATTCCAAAAAAGTATCTCTAAAAATGCCCAGCTTAAACCTTCCTAGTCCAAAGAAAATGGTAAAATTGAAACCATGGACAAGGCCCGATCCATTCGGTTGTGACTAATCTGCAACACATTGCACATCACATGCAATGCATACATGATACTCCTATTAGGCTAAAAATTCAACACTTAATATTCTTAATTCCTCCAACTACAAGTTACATCCTCCACATGCCATATCCCCTGGTCGGATTGCCTGTCCCGTACAATGGGTGGTTGCGCCGTTTTTGTCTTCATACTAAAGTATGAAGACACTCTTCGATATTAATGGGATGCGCTAGCTGTGAACCCTCGAGCAGAGGTGTCATCTCCTTCGGGTTCCAGGCTGGGTCCAACCCCAGGAAAGCATTCCGTCTTGGCGAAACAGGACACCTCACGTAAAGTGTTTCAATGTTCTGGGAAGACACCGAAGCTTGCTTGCGATATCGAGTAGTGGAAGGAGGTGCGTCAACGTAACTCGACATAAGGTTGTCATGTATATGTCACTTTTAACCTTCGCAGTTCGGGACAATTTCCCGCCCTTCTCAATGCAGAGTTGGGATCGTCTTGCCCCACACCAGCTTCTGTTCTGAGATATGCAGTACATCGATGGGTATCGAGGATTGTTATGTCCGGGGGGTAAGATGGTGGCCGCTTTCTATCCCAGATGTGTCCAGTTCCAGGAGCCCCAGCGGAGCAGACGCCCATGCTACCGAGCATATAACTAAAATACTGAACCACTAATGAATGCATTGACAGCAAAAACAACCCTCGAACAGTATCTTGCATCAATAAATTTAATGATACGCAGAACCTGATCACCATAGTCAATTCCCTTCAATTGATGCTCTCGCCATTCAAGTTTCGCTTAAAAGCTTGGGTCCAAGAAAACAGGTAGGAATCTTCTATCGTTTTCTTCTTCGGTCTTCTTCTTCAATCCGCTTAAACAGAGTACAAGCATGTCCTAATATGCCCTAATGCTTTACTTAGCATGTTGATTATGAGCCAAAACGAAACAGTGTAACATAATGTCAACGCATTTGTCAGATGTACTTGATGCGAATGTATCTTTTAAAATAACTCCGAAAACATTTTATCAACATGAGGTTCAATGCTTCTAAATAATTAATGTTCAGGTCGGACTTCGCTTCCGACCCTGTATCACCCAAATCTTTCCACGATTTCTTATTAGTGCGTCACTGATAGCTAAACTAATCATCCGCGTCCCGAGTCTCCATCCTGGTACATGATATTAATCAGTATGTGACATCATCAGATGAAGGGAGGGGGAATGATGAGAACACAATATTGAACATAGGTTGCGATAATATGATTATGAACATACAGACATACCCATCATGCACTGATTGATTGCAACTCACACACAATCAACCACATTCTGCAGCAACGCTGCGGGAATATGACACAACTCACCATATACCTGTAATTGCGATGCTTCGCCAGCTGATTGCCGCATTCATGTAACTGTTGCTATGCTACCCTTTTCACAGATTTTTCTTTAATGATGAGTAAGTGCTTCTTGTGGATGGCATATGCATTGTCAGTTAGCATTAAAATCACTACCTGTAGCTTCTTCGAGTCATTGGTGTACGTAATCATAAATGGCAGTCTGGTGCATTGGTGCAGGGGAGCTCACAATCAAAACGACATAAGTCATAAACTCAAAGAGTGCAGGGCAAATACGAAGGGAGTACGCAGGAAGCGATAGTCAGGCAGACAAGATATATATATATATATATATATATATATATATATATATATATATATATATATATATCTTGCTTGCATAGAAGATTACCACGGTGTTTTAATGCTAAAGAATATTGGAATCTTGTTATGTATATCTTGTAGTTGTATGTCATGGTTATATTTATTTATTTATTTAACAATACATGTCCTCCACGTGCAGTGGCTGTTATAAGATACATAAAGACATAAAAGATTAGTGCAACTATGGGCCACACGGGCCCTTCTTGGTTACACTCTGTACACTGAACCAGTTGCCCACCAAATCTGTCAATCTGCCCTCCCTGTAATACTGAGAAGCAAGCCCTCTATTCTTATAATGATTGTCTATGCTGTTTTTAAAGATGTTCATGTGCTGCTACTGACGATGTTTTCTGGCAGCTGATTCCAGTGTTCTACTACCCTGTTGGCGAAGAAAGTTTGCCTTAACCTTGTTTTGCTGTGGGTAACTTTAATTTCGAATTTATGACCTCTAATTGCATCATTTCTGTTAAATTTAAACATTTCCCCAAGGTATCCCCTCTCCAGACCATGGGAAAATTTAAAGACCTCGATGAGATCTCCTCTCAGCCTTCTATATCTAAGTGAAAACATATTCATTTTCTTCAATCTTTCCTCATATGCCAGGTTGCTTATGCCATTAACCATTTTTGTAGCCCTCTTTTGTACTCTCTCTAAAAGCCAACAATCTTTTTCATAGCTAGGAGACCAAGCTTGGATGCAGTATTCCAAATGTGGCCTGACGTGTGCACAGTAAAGCTTCCTGATCACTTCCTGACTTCTGTATGATACATTCCTATTTATTGCCCCGAGCATTCTCAGTGCCTTCTTCCTGGCTTCCTTGGTCTGTTCTGATGCCCCCAGTTTTGTGTTTAGAATAACACCTAAATCCTTCTCCTGTTGAGTCACTGATAGCACTTGGCCACCTATCAAGTATGGAGCCTTCATATGCTGCTTACCTACATGCATGATTTTGCACTTATCAAACTTAAATTTCGTTTGCCATTCTTCGGACCACTTCACAAGTTCGTCTAAGTTTTTTTTGCAGCGAGATATGCTCATCCTGACCTGTTATTGCCCTAAAGACCTTCAAATCATCCGCAAATTTCAAAACTTTACTGCTTAGGCCACTTTCAGTGTTATTTACAAATATAATGAACAGTAATGGCCCCAATACTGATCCCCGGGGGACTCCACTAAAAACATTTTGCCATGATGACTTTGTACCATTTAGCATCACTCTTTGCTGTCTATCTGAAAGCCACAGCTCTATCCATTTTAAGATGCTACCTGCAATACCATGGGACTGAAGCTGTATCATTAACCTTTTATGGGGCACCTTGTCAAAGGCCTTACTAAAGTCAAGATATGCTACATCAACCTGATTTCCCTGATCAAATTGTTCTGTGGCGAAGTTCAAAAAGTCCAAGAGGTTTGTGAGACACGATCGTCCTTTTCTAAACCCATGTTGAGTATCTTGAATCAATCTGCTACCTTCCAGATAACTAACTATTCTATCCTTGATAATTGATTCGAGTACCTTGCAGACTAGGGATGTGAGACTTATTGGCCTATAGTTTTCAACTTTCCCTCTTTCTCCTTTCTTGAAAATAGGAACTACATTTGCCCTTTCCCAATCGGTTGGAATTTCATTTTGTGAAACTGATCTACAAAATATTATACTAAGTGGAAATGCCAGTTCCTTTTCAGTTTCCCGCAACACCCTAGCATAAATTTCATCACGTACTGCTGCCTTGTTTGGCTTTATTTTCCTGATATGATTGTAAACAACATCACTATCAATGAAATCAACATCATTTGTCAGATCCCATGTCACTGAACTATGGTGTACGGTCGGCAGATTGGTCATATCTTCCAATGTAAACACTGATTTGAACTGCTTGCTCAGCTCCTCAACCATCTCACTATCCTCACTCAATGTAGTCCCGTTTACTTCCAGTGGACCAATTGTGCTAGAAACTTTACTCAGCTTGTAGAAACTAAAGAACTTTTTACTGTCCCCATTACAGTTTCTAGCTAAATCCAGTTCTTTTGCTCGCTTTGCTGCTCTGGTTTTTTGCTTCATAGTGTCTCTAGCTTTTCGATACGCCTTTAGATTAACGACATTTGAGGCTTCTTTAAAAAAAACTCTAAATGCAGTTTTCTTAGCCTTGATTGCTTTTATCAAGTCTGGTGTAAGCCATGCTGGCTTTCCTACCCTTCGTTTGCGTCATTGCTTTTGGGGGACATGTATAATCTGAGTTTCCTTCAAGTAAGATTTGAACTTTTCCCACATTTCACAGGCATTTAAATTGAAGAATTCTTCTTCCCATCTGATGGCACTTAAAGCCGCTCTCATGCCGTCAAAGTCTGCTCTGTTGAAATTTGGAACCTTTACCAAATTATCCTTGATAATTTCCCCTAAATGTGCCTTGAATCTAACTATGTTATGGTCACTTTTTCCCAGAGTTTCGCCTACAGTCAAGTCTTGAACCTAGTCACTTAAATCCGAGAATACAAGGTCCATGAATGAACCATCCCTGGTAGGTTCCGATACAAACTGGTGTAAGAACAGGTCCTCTTCAAGGCATTTCCTAAACATTTTGCATGATTGGGAGCCAACACCAGCATTTTCATAACCTTTTAGATTAAAGTCACCAAGAATAAGGCACTTCCTCTTAAAGTTTCTACTGATTTCCTCACAAATCACCTTGTCAAGCTCCAGTTGCTGAGAATGTGGCAGGGTTCCTGATCGGTAGGAAGCTCCTATCCTAAGAGTATTGCTGTTGCCTTTTCCCACAGTGACATCAAGCCAAATGGACTCCACAGACACATTTTTATCCCCACCTGCTACTTTTTGAGAACTGAATAAGCTATTCATATAGAGCATTACACCACCCCCTTTCATTGCTGGACCCCTATTGCACGAAAACATATTGTATCCCTGGATCTCATAGTCCTGTAAGTTATCTCCAAAATACCCTTCACTGACCCATGCCTCCGTAATGCAAACAAAATCTGGTTCCTCCTCAGCAACATAACACTTGAACTCATCAAATTTGGAACGGATACTCTGAACATTAAACATCATAGACTTAACAAATGCTCCATAACCACCTTTGGCTTTTTCATATTGAGGAGTTTTAATCACTAGATGAACTATCACTCTGTCCCCTTGAGTTGCTGCTGTCCCTATTTGCAGACTTTGAGGTTCTATTGCCTTGGCTGACACTATTGGAATATTCCTGAGTTGGCAATGCAATTTCATCCCTCCCCACCCCATTTCCTAGTTTCCCTGAAGGACATGCTCGTATACTTTGCCTAACACATGGACCCCCTTCTCAGAAAAGTGCAGGCCTCCTTAGGTTCCTTTGAATCCTTTTGGAACAGACGTGTTTCGATGTGGTTGACTCGGCGGGGGCCGCACGAACTGAAGTGTCCGGATGGGGAAAGGGAAGAGAGGGAGCAACCGAAGCTTCGGGTCGTCTGTTTCCATACAACGTCAGAGGTTTAATTTGATGTGCCAACAATATTGTGCAAGACACAGCCCTCACATATCCGATCGTGAAGTCGCCAATGAAATCACACTAGTTTGCGAGAATTCAACTTTCCAGTGAATTTATCAGGGACACGGTTGCTAAATTTACTAAGATTACACGCTCGAAAATGTTGAATGACTATACCATTTCCAGTGCACACTTTCTCCAATGTTTGCTATCCGTTTACGGTGCCTAGAGACGTGACGAAGAAACTTGGTGAAATGACAACGAAATAATGTTGGCCATGGTATATTATTCCTAGAAACTAAATGTAGTCAGTAAGCTTTCCGAAACGGATGTGGTCGATTAAAAACAATCGCCCTTGTTCAATAATATTGAGTATCTGGATTGATGAGATGTTGTTGACGCTTCTCTATACATGGATGACATTTCCGATTTCATTAGAAAATTAGGTCTCCCACATTACTTCTATAGGCAGTAGCCAGAGCCATTAACACTTTTATGGATTCGAATATTCAACAAAAACGTGAATAGTATTCTCAGTGATTTCAAAAGTCAAAGTTGAATCCTTTTTCTACATTAACTGTTTGAAAGTCATAGCCAGTAAATAATTACATGGCTGGAAGGGACATTGAACATACACAATTTTGAAGTGACCTTTTGCTCTTCTCGCCCTTTGGCTTAGTTCATGGTTACTTTACCATGTCAATGGAAGCTATTGCCACCACTTGATGTTTCAATCCAACTGACCCGTTCGCTATTAAGCGGCTTGAAACCTCCAGCACTGTCCCTATCGAGAGTTACTTATTTGATGGCCTGGCCACCAGGTGTCTGTTCACCTGTGCCATAGACAAGAATCCACTGTCACACATGAACACCTTGCCGGCGAGGAATCTCACAGCGGAGTGTCGAGAGAGACCATCTTATGACCTGTACACCTCAATCCCGCCGCTCGTGGTGGTCTTAACGGTGCCCAGTTTTGGGTGGGGTGGGGTGGGTCGGAGCTACTGCGATCAGCCGGGCTACCGGTATTGGTTGGTATTGGACCGAGCGATAACGGGTGTGAAGTGATGCCTGTGGTGGTTTGAACACGGATGCAATTACGAACCAATTTACCGGTATATACTCATGCATGCATGAATAACGTACACACACACACACACACACACACACATATATATATATATACGTAACTGTGCGTCAATGTCATGCTATCTTGCAGGGAAAAGTATTGGATCCTACATTTTATCGTGTGAGTGGTTAATAATACTTGTAGTAGTCGAGTTTCCTCAATATAAACTTGCCTTCATTCTACGCCAGGCGAATTGATTATTTCGCTTTGAAAACGGTGCAGCCACTTGGTGGAAAAATTACGCAAATATGTACACCTTGCTTGAAGTTCTTACATATTACCACTTTCAGATTCCTCTCAATGAGACTAGTTGATTTTTGTGTACAGTAGATCTTAGTCACTTATATGATGATGTAGATATTGACGGAAGTGTAGTTTCCAGATCCATGCCGATCCATCCCGATAGTCACGACAAACAGATGAATCTGTAGCCTATGCCCACTGGCAACAGTCTTAGTGGATAGTCACATGACATATTAATCTATAGCCTATATCCACTGACGGCACTGCCGGCAGTCTCACGAGATAGTCACACGGCAAATGAGTATAGTCTGCACCCACTGACGACAGTCTGATCATATAGTGACGACAGACAGATGAGACCAGATGAGACAGATGATACAGATGAGTCCATACCAGCTGACGACAGTATTATCCGATAGTTACGACAGACAGGTGAGTCCATAGTATAGTATATGTCCACTAACGACAGTCTGATCAGATAATCACGACAGATAGATGAGTCCATACCCACTAACGACAGTCTGATCAGATAATCACGACAGATAGATGAGTCCATACCCACTGACGACAGTCTGATCAGATAATCACGACATATAGATGAGTCCATACCCACTGACGACAGTCGGATCAGATAATCACGACAGATAGATGAGTCCATACCCACTGACGACAGTCTGATCATATACCCATGATAGACCGATAGACCCATGATAGACCGATGTGTCTATGGTCTATGCCAACTGACAGCAGTCTGATGAGTGAGGAACCCACGCCGTACAAGTGTGATGTCCCCACTAACATGGCCCTGACTGCTGACAGGCATGGCGTATCGAGTCGTACAACTGTGATGTCCCCACTAACATGGCCCTGACTGCTGACAGGCATGGCGTATCGAGTCGTACAGCTGTGATGTCCCCACTAACATGGCCCTGACTGCTGACAGGCATGGCGTATCGAGTCGTACAGCTGTGATGTCCCCACTAACATGGCCCTGACTGCTGACAGGCATGGCGTATCGAGTCGTACAGCTGTGATAGCCTCGCCAACACAGCCTTGCTTCTTGGAGCAGGATGGAGGCAGATTTGTATCGGATGAAATCGTAATTTTGGTATTTTCTCGGTAGCAACATATCACCCGTACTTTTAGAACTAGAATAATCGCCGCAATATAATATATACATACATGTACGCATACATAAATGTACATACACACACACACACACACACACACACATATATATATATGTATACATATATATATATATATATATATATATATATATATATATATATATATATATATATATATATATATACATATGTGTGTGTGTATGTGTATGTATCCATGTACCTCTATATCTATATCTACATCTGTATCTACAGTGAAATAGCTCGCTGTATTTTATTTTGTTGCGAGGTGTGTGCAGGTATCTGTGCATTTTACTATCCATGGTTATAATAATTATTCCCATATAGTGTAGTGAAATATAGTGTGGACAATTTGCCACTGCTCAAAATTTACAGAAGCTTCAAGACATAATTTTATAATTGATGCCTTTTCGACAAACGAGCCGTCACTGATCAGGTTTTCTCACATCAGATATCATATAATTGGACTGAAAAACAGTGTCAGACAAGCAAGGGCGTGAGCAGGATTTTGTGTGAGTTGCAAGCGTGAGCGTGAGCTGCAAGGGGGTGAGAAGGAGATGTTTACCCTTGGCTATCCGTAGAGGGGGTGGGACTGCAACAGCATCAGGGTGTATTTTATGCAGTTCTCGTTGACGTCATGCACAATCTGAACCTCCACTGTAATCAGGCCCATAATCCGCGCCAGCTCACCCTGATGAGACAGCTGCAGGTGGCATGCCGGAAACCAGGTGTCCCGTGCAGCCTGGATGCTTTCATAGACCAGTGGCGTACGTAGGATTTGCGCCAGGGGGTGAAACAGATTTTGAGGAGGTCCACCTATCCCAGGCAGTCACCGAATTTCACCACATCACAGTCACCGAATTTAGGCCCTAATATCGCCATCCTACGCGAAGGTTTTTGTGGGGGGGGGGGGACCTCCCTTGATAAACCAATCCACATCGCTGAATTTACACATTGCATAGGTTTGATTGGTGATTTGCATAGATCTGTACAATCACCTTAAAATGGAAAGTTGCAAATTTCAAGTATTCCAGTTAAAAACGTCCGGTTGCTAAAACGCCAACATTCGTGCTCGTGTACACTCGAATTGCGCAATCGGCTCATTCGCCACACTTCGTACGATTCTCCGGTTTCTGCTAGGCCTTCTATTTTTTGCTAATTTCTGTCACATGATTTGCATGTGCCGTATTTTACGTGTGGAATGCTTGGCATGAGGGTTGGCTTGAAAATTCGATGAAACCAATTCGACGATTAGTTCTCTTCTTCCAACATTTTCTAGTGGTTAAGGAACCGGATACCCGCGAGCTTGGATGCGCCTCATCTCTTTGCTTAAATACGCTCCCAGATTGGCTGCAGAACCGAGGCCGAAGCTAGGCGTTTTATTTATTTTGACCAGTTGCGCTTAACTTCGTTTACGGCAGTGTGCTTCAGGGCTGTAGCCAACTTTTGTCTGGACCCCGGCACATTTTTGAGACTCAGGCTCTTGTTTCGAGCTTTGTTCTTTTGTATGTGCACCAACGATATTTTTGAGGTGCCAGTGCGTTTTCGAAGGCCATGATATGTTGATCTAGCGCCCGGTCTTGGTGTGCACTTTTTAGGACAATGCCACTTTTTAGGGCCTTAGCCGGCTTCCTTAGGCCTTCATACGGTGTCATGGCACCGGTTGCTTTGAAGGCTTCCGTTGTTTTCTTAGACCTCCCGATGTTTAGTGCTACAATGCATGTTTAAGGTCCGGTCGCTTTTTGCAAAACTCGGTACGCTTTGTAGGTTCCGATGCATTTTCGATCTCACTTTGTGCTCTTAGGGTCCTGCTATGCTTATTTGGAGCTCCTGATGTACATTCATGGGACCCAGCACGATTTTGTGGCCTCCGGTATAACTTCTCGGAGTTCCGGCGCGACTTTCCGGGCCCAGGTGCGTGATTCCGGTGGGACCCGAGGCCAGATCTCTGGGTTTAGCGCAATTTTTGGTGACTTCTTTTGAATTGTGTAAAGTCCGAGTCCTGACCTGATTTTTTTTAACTACGGGACATTTTTGTGTCCTGCCACGACTGTTTTTATTTGTTCTGACTTCATTTTTTGGGTTGTTGCGATGAGACTGCTCGTGTTCCGGTGCGACCTACCCCTAGTGTGATTTTGACAGACCCGGGAGCGACATTTTGGTACCCCCAGGCTCAGCATGATTTTCAGAGGCCACGGCCCGAATCGCTCCAGAGCGATATTTTGGACCATGGCGCGATTCTTGGGAAACCTCGCCTTCAGGAGGGGAGGGAATTTTCCTCCTTTATGCGCCACTGCGGTTGCACAATGTGTTTTGTTTTCAGCCGATTGCATCCTTTAGAGTAGAAAGGCCCTTTAGATAACTTCCTTTCTGAATCAGTTCGGAATTTCCATTTGCTTGGGTCGATTCGATCGAGTCGCCTTGTGTTTTTTTTTTGTGTCGAATTCTGTTTTGTGTAAGTCCCTTGCGCGAGACTTGTGGGCACTGGTGTGATTATCCTGACTCTCTGTGTATTTTTTCGGTCCTCCAACTCACTCCTTTTTCCGGGTTCCACATGTCTTTTTATGGGGCGAATGTCTTTGACGGAATTTTGGGGCCCCATAGTGACATTTCGGTTGGGCATTGCTTTTTGGGGGAGGGCATTGCTGACTGGAACTTGTGGAGTTCCGGGACGACTTATTTAGACCTAGTGTGATTTTCAGGAGCAGCGATGCAACTTTGTAACCTCTAATTGCGATTTGTTGGCCCTCATGTGTTTGGATCCCTGTCGCCTCGATTAGTTGTTGGGGTCCAACAGGTTTTTGTGACTTTTGGGCCGATTGTTGGGACCCCAAAGTGATTTTCCATATCCGGATTGTTTATTTTCCATTGCCCTGACTTCATTTTGAGGCGGGGTGCTTGTTCCGATGCGACTGCTGGTGGCCCGCTGCGACCTGTTGAGCCCCTAACGTGATGGGCAGGGTTCCGGGCGCGACATTTTGACGTGACGCGACAGTGAGTTATCAAAGGCTTCGGCCCAACCCTTGATACCAGCCATGATATATTAGGAACACGACGTTTTTGTCCCCCAGTATGATTTTCAGGAGACCAAGCACGAACTTTTGAAGCCTCCAGTGCGATTTTCAGGGACTCCGGTCCGACGCTTAGGGAGCTACAGCGCGATTTTCAGCGACCACGTCCAGATCTTTTGACTTCAGCATGATTTGTATGGCCCAGCCCATCTTTTTTGGGTCATTGTGATTTTCAAGGATCTGGCACGACTATTTTTGACCTGCAGCGTGACTTTCAGGACCCTGGTCCAACGGTTTGAGGGCCCATCGCGATTTTGCGGGGCGACAGAGAGACTTCTTGGGCCCTCGGTGTGATTTCCTGGGGCCCCGGCCCGACCTTTTGAGGCCCCAGCGTGGTTTTGGGTGTCCTGCGCGACTTTTTGGGGCGCACCAGCGGTATTTTCTGGGGCGTTGGTCTCCAATATTTGGACCCTGCACCTTAATTTTAATTTTAGGGGCTTGAAGCGACGTTTGGGCCCAAATTGATGTCTCAAAGGACTTGGTGCGCCTTTGGGACCTATTTTCAGCGTGAAATATCTGACATTTTGGCCCCGAATGTGATTTTTAGGGGCTCGGTGCAATTGTAGGGACAACAGCTTCATCTTCCCCTACTCCTCTATCACTTTTTGGGCCCCAATGTTATTTGTATGGGCCCGGCGCGATTTGTAAGGGGCTGGCGCGATTTTGGGAGCCATAGCGGGATTTTTAGGGAGCCCATAGCACAATTTTTTTCCGAACCTCGGCGCGATTCTTATGTGTCCCACAGTCACTAAGAGCGTGACAGCTTCTCCCGATGTCCCCCCTCACGGTACGCCACTGCCAGGCACGAATTTATCCGCTCCCCGGTGTGAACATCTCTGTGTTATCTGCTCCCCGGTGTGACCATCTCTCTGTTATCCGCTCCCCGGTGTGACCATCTCTCTGTTATCCGCTCCCCGGTGTGACCATCTCTCTGTTATCCGCTCCCCGGTGTGACCATCTCTCTGTTATCCGCTCCCCGGTGTGACCATCTCTCTGTTATCCGCTCCCCGGTGTGACCATCTCTCTGTTATCCGCTCCCCGGTGCAACCAACCCTGTGAAGGCACTGCCCGGCAAAGAGCTGCTTCATAAAATATTTACCGCACAGTTCTTTCTGATGCTGATTGATGTAGCGAACTTGCATGCAGACCAGAATGATGGTTATGTGGAGCTGACATCGCTCTCCCGTGCTGGAGGCAAGACGTTCGCAGCGATCCCGAGCCCGAGGCTGGACGTCCGCAGCGATCATAGAAATGAAAAATGTGTAGCCTTCTGGCTGCTAACTGGACTGGATAGAATGCCGTGCATATAGCTCTACTGATGAAATAGCACAATGAGGAAAACGCAATATTCAGACAGGCACTGTCATTTAATCGCTTCCATCTAATATTTCGCTTTATTCATTCTCTGATGGCAACTCAAAGCCTCCCGACGCAACGAATCCTGTGCGAAGTATAGTCACTTTTGGACTTTGTCAGATGGATCCTTCTCATCTTTCAGCTCCCTTGCGTCGCCTGGATAGGATTGTAGTGCATTATTGTTTATATGTACCTATTGCTATTGCCATTGCTCTTACAATATTGTCATGCATGATTCCAGCATTAAGGGTTGGGATAAAATTAATGGAAGGATTCGTGAACTTCTCAGTATTCAGTTCACTTGCCTATGATTTCAACCATGTGACGTCAACCATGGCCTCAAACGGAAAGCATGTGTACCCATGAACTCGTAACACCCGAACATCCAGGGCTATCGATTACCATCTAATCCAGGTACATCTGTCGATCTGGTGTCGATTCACACACTGGTAGGGAAATGCGACTTCCGATTAATTCCGATTGCTTCATTTTGATTTGATTTTGATCATGTGTCTTGTCTTTTTAGCTAATTCGCCAGGTATTTCCACAGGAAACCAAGGTAATCCAGGTATTAGTCATCCCAATAATATCCGTGGTCGGTTCCTTGTATAGATCACAACGAAAAAACAAACAAAAAGAATCTAGATTCGAATCTAAATTAATCTGGGCCTCGGGTATTCTTTTCAGTTCCACTCGGCTTTTTCAGCGAGAGCAGGAAACGGCAGCGCGCAGCGCCTTGAAATTTGCAGTACATTTTATTGATATCTCCGCGTCTGGAATAAACATTTCAATTTGGGACCAAGACGGTGACCTAGCTCAGATTAAACAGGACCACCTGAAACATATTTTATGTTCGGTTACTCATGCACATGAAGAGGTATTGAAATACAAATTGCTACGCAAGTGCAATTGGGCTGCGCTTTCAAAACGTATATCTCAGATTTTTATCTGAGATCCAGTCAGCGCCCTGAGGTCACGACAAATTTTGGACAATTTTGGACCAAGCTTCCATTCGCTGGTCCTTGGTCCTTGGTCCATGCATGCTCTTGCAAGATCATCTTTTCCATAACATGTATGCATAACCATCATACAAGTGCCATATTTTAATTGTGTGACCTCCATCAAGTGACCTTAGGTCAGGCCATGATTATTCGCAATGTCGGCAAGCCTATTTACACTGTTTTGATTCCAGACATTATCCTGAAAGGACCATTTTCGAACCCTATTCAATGAAGGCTTTTCAATGGCACTATGTTCGGTTTCATGCTACGTTTAGTTTGGAAGGTTAGATTTGACTTAGTTGGAAGTCTTTAAAGGCCGCTCCCCCTCCCCCACCTCTCGAGTGTAATTATCCGACCGGAGAGACGTCTCCGGGTAAGGTAGGCCATCCCAGCTCCGTTGTGGCTTCATCGGTATTCACTGGTATGCGTATTCATCGGCAAAGTTGGCCTTCCCACTTTAACTTTCGTTCTAAATCATGTCGAGAGCTGTAGTTAGCGGCAGCATGTAGCCCGATCCCTAAACGTCGAACATTCCCACTAGCATAATCCTGCATCTATTACCGGTGTTCTTCCAGGTCGCGAGGAGGCAAGCACCGTTTGGCCGTTGCTGGCCAGCGTGCCGCCGCGCCAGAGCATCGACCGTCGTTCCAGAACATGCCAAGTGCCATGCCTGCCTCCAGGGGCTAACAATTCACACTTTGAGTAGATCAGAATAATGATACTCTGGAAAGCGGTGAATTGTGACGACACTGAAGGCTGACCGACCTATGGAGGCAGATGGGATGATGTCCTTGATCAATATGGGGCAAACGGCGGCTTACACAAATCACAAAGACATCGTTCGGAACAAGTTGACAGTGTGGCAGTCAACATCGCTAACAAGGTCTCTGGCCAATAAGAGATCGAAATGTGACGTCATGCTTGACAATATAACCGTCACCTAAAACCTGCCCTTCCTCTGAATGACCCCAGGCGGTGTTGCTGGAAACCGTTTGAAACGGGTCCGAATCTGGCGATATAGCATTGCACAACTGCTTCGACCGACATAATTTTTGTAGCGTCAATAAGCCACCATTTCCTGGTATATCCGACAGAATGAAGGAAGAACTACACCTAAATGAACTGTTTTACGATGTGGAGCTGCAACATATGCTTTTCATGCATAAATATTGTATCACGTATGCCAGACAATTACCGGGGGAGGAGGTAATCCCCTCAGCCTGACGGCTAGGGGAGAGGGGCGCATCCTCGTCCCCTGTGACAGAGCCCATGAATTATAGTGTTGAACTTTCCATAATACTATCGTGGTGAAGGTGTTCCGAGTGAATCTCCAGATATTGGAGTACCGTCGTACCTCCGTCGGTAGGCAAGACAGGTGTGAAAGGAGTAATGGAGACAGCGACAGAGACAGAGACAAACACAAACACAGGCCGATACTGAGATAGAGGAAGAAGCACAGAGACGCAGTGACTGAGACATCGACCAGAGGTGTACACTTTGACCGAAAACCGGACCATCACCAAGGAGTGGAGACAGGACATGTTGTGGAGACGGGGTCGGACCCTGAGTTGAGATAGAAATTAAGGCGCTCCTTGGGTCAGTAAAATAAGAGAAAGGAGAGGAGAGAGCTAGATCGCTGGAGCTAAATATGAGAGCATCTTGTAAGGAATAGGAGGGCAAATATTGCCAAGAAAGTTACTCTATATTTTCTGCCTCACGGAACAGGGTGGAGGGGGTGAGGGGGGTCTTTCGTGGGTCCCGTGGCGACTAGGCGTCGCTTCCTTCTGAAGATTCAAGCCATGTTGCCAAAAATCATCTCTCGGTGTCTCTACAGTCCTAAATGTGCCCACCCGGGATTGAACAAAACAATGCAAAAACTTTAAAATGAGATGAATTGATCCCTGGGGAGGCGGATAAACAAGACCATGTCAAGAATGACGCTGGTTTCATTCCGCATGGCTTACGTAACGGGTGTGATAAAAAGGATCAATTGTGACACCCAGTCCCAAGAGGAGTGGGAGGACAAATCCCGCCAAGAAAAGCATTGTTTATTTTCGGTCCCACAAGACGAGGTGAGTAGGTCATCCTGGAACCGGTTCCGGCGCCACCGGGCACGCGAGCCGGTCGGACAGCGGGACGTCGGTGGGCGCCGGCAACGGCGACCATACGTCCAGCATGCACCGACACTGGGCGTAGCAGAAGCCACGTGTGCCCAGGAACGTCGCGGCGCGATTTACGTCTCTGGAAATGAGAGGAAAGGGTGCTGCGGTCGGCGCGTGACTGACCGCCGACCACCATTGCGCCACCGCTGCCCGTGCTGGGTCAGATTGGCTGGCCATTGAACGGTGTAACAAACCAATCCGCGGACTCCTAGGGACATACGAAGCTGACGTGAGGGAACCCGAGAGCTGGTCGCCCATGCCAGTCCAGATGAAACGCTCGCCCGAGGTGCTGTTGTCTCTGGACATTAGCAGCCCAGAGATCGCTGACGTCCTGGAAGTCGGACGGCACAGGTCCAGTAGCACGTCCAGTAGATATGCCGGCGCGCCCTAGGGATTAGAATCCATTAGCTCATCGACCATACGCTGGAGCTCCATTGGGCGGCGAGATCAAATAGAGAGATTCCACTGGTATTGAATCAACCAACGCGAATTAGGTGAGCAGTTGATGGGAAGCCCAGGACTGTCCAAAGAGGGTCCTCGCACCAAATCCGGGAGCCCTCGCCAAGCCCCGCCTCGTCTAGGCTCGTGCCAGGGTCCGGGTAATTGCTGCTTCCTGACGCACGTCACATTTCGTCCGTTATATTTTGTTGTCTTTTCTCAATTATATCCTACCTTATATTACCTCAGCTCGCCTCGGACGCCGTGAGCTTCCTGAATTTCATCCCTTGGGGTGGTCGAGCTCACCTAACCCTCCCCATCTCCTCGGTCATATCCTGCATCTCGTCTCGGGGGGGGATGATAGGATACGCCCTTTAATCTCAAAACTAAGCGTCGGACGAAAACAAGTGAAGCCATCGGAAGGCGCTCGACGAGTAGGGCCAGAAACTACCTCCAACATTTCATCCCCCAAAGTGACGTTACTAGGGGGCTTAGATCCTCTCGACTTGCATCATGTTTTTGGCTCTGGGGAGTTAATTTTGGAAGATATTTGAGAAAAAATATGTGTAATCAGAAAGGGGAGTAAATCGAACAGGGCTCTAAACTTTTTGCTGACCGAAAAATGAAAAACAAATTCTTCAGAATTTCACAATTTAGTGTTCAATTTTCTTCATTTTTTTTATAATGGGTAGAGCGGATCTAGAAACGTTACTCGAACTCAATTTGCCCCCATGAAAATGCTTACTCCGGCCAGAATCTTCTATTTTAGATATAATGGGCAAATATGCATAACTAATAAGTAATCAAAAACGGAATAAAATTCCTCTGGTGCGCTTTGTTTCGTCCCAAAAGAGAATCAAACCCAACAAGTTTAATTAAAATATTTTCCCGTTAAAGTGTGACGACTGTTTGAACTTTTCTGAAAGTGACCTCACTTCACTTGGACTTACTCGTTGACCTAAACGGCCTGACCTCAAAATGTTGACACAACATGCCAATTAATGTGGGAAAAGGTTTGCCAAATTTCGGAGCGTCATCGCGACTGGAGACCCCCCAAGACGGCGCGGGCTAAGGAAATGCTGGCTGTCCCACTAATCTGAAGACATACATGCAGCGGTGAAAAGTGTCTATTAATTTTTATTTCTCTTGTCACTTCGTCCGTATGTGGGCATTACATTCCCGTAGATAATTGCAACTAAACTAAACTAAGCTAAACTCTTAATGTGCATAAGCTGTCCCATTGTAACAGGTGGGCATAAGGTACAGAGGTGAAAAAATGGTCGCAAATTCCACGAACGAAATTTTTCGCCATAACTTTTCCACCACTCCAAAGATAGTGTCCCGTGAAGTTCTTTGTTTCAACCCACTTTAGTTCCATGTTTTGCAGTATTTTTGCAGAGTTTTTATTTTAGGCAAGCACGTTTTTACCACCGTGGAGAACTGATCTCTTCCGCCCGCATTTCGGGAGACAAAGACAAAACATGCTGCAAACCGTATCTTTATATTTGCGAATTCATGAAACACGAGCCGCTACATGGTGTCAAAACTCAGCACCAACTTCGTTGTTGGTCTCAACAATCAACGAGTTAAAACTAAGGGCGCTAATAGGCTAACCAGTCGGCAGCGGAGCAAACAGGCGATAATAATAATAATTATTATTATTGTGTCATTTAACGACGCTTTCAACTGCTATGGTTATTTCGCGTCCGCAACTATAACGCCGTGCCCGCGAGTGGAGAAGTCCATTGGTCGACAGAGCGGTTCGAACCCTTGTTATGCGAGACAGACGCTCTAACCAACTGAGCTATCCTTCCCCCGCAAACAGGCGGTCGTAACTGACTGGCTCCATCGGCTTACCTCGGGGGAAGGACAGATCAGTTGGTAAATGTGTCCGTCTCACACGGCAAAGGTCGTGGGTTCGACCCGCGCTGCCGACCGATGAGCTTCTCCCCTCGCGGCGCGGACACAGCATCCCAGATGCCGACGCGAAATAACTATAGGAGTTAAATAACAAATAATTATGAATGATTATTTGTCCTGGCTCGGATCGGATCGATGCATGGCTTGATCGGCAATTGGGATCAGAGAAAAACTGCTCGCGTACATTTAACTGGAACGTTAGCTTCTTCAAATAGTCACAGATGCGCTGCTAAACTGGACCAAAAGAACACGGACGACATTTTTGACGGTGTTATTCGCAAGAACAAACTAGCACAAACTTCCAAACCCCGACGCAAGCTTGGTCACTTCCTTGCACGCACGCACGCACACGTCTGGAACTCTTATTGGAAGACAGCTGATCTGCGGCACACTTTTGAATTCTGGTGTCTGATCACAGTGCCCTGTAGAACTGTCCTGATGTCAACTGACCGCCTGATGAAGTTGTTATTAAATTTGCGTTGTACTGCCTGAATTAAGGCCTCAGCATGATGAACATCAGGCCCGTTCCAGCGTATCATAAGCTCGTACTCAGCGTTTCGGTGGTCCAGCTGCCGATGAGCGCCAAATAGGACCCCCACCACACTCCCCATGCTCTCAACGACATATTCGGGCGGGCTTAACAGCCATAGCCTTATGACCAAGTGAGCGTACTGTTTCAACGCGTGGCTCTAGGCCGACTCCATTTGCAGGGCTCGCAGAAGCTGCTGGTTGCGCATGCCGGATGGCTGGCTGAACAGAAACATGTAGGCTGCCTTGACAACC
Source organism: Imbricaverruca yamaguchii (assembly GCA_034440575.1). Classification (NCBI taxonomy): domain Eukaryota; kingdom Metazoa; phylum Arthropoda; class Thecostraca; family Neoverrucidae; genus Imbricaverruca; species Imbricaverruca yamaguchii. Next base: position 964,282 of record JAOTOL010001538.1, read on the forward strand.
TCCCTCTCCACGGCTGCAGTCGGCGGTATCAAACGCTGACTGACGAGCTTTGCGATGCTGTCGTGAACGATCTCAAGGCATTCGACATGCCTCACCTGCTGAAGAGCATTCAAATCACTGACGACCTTTATGTCAGTCACAGAATATGCAGCTTGCCGTTCATGGCACCAGTGCTGTTGCCACTGGCGTCCAGTCCACAGCCGCGCTCTGTCGCCTTGCCATGGAGAGTGGTGGTGAATCGGAGCACCGCTGGAAGCTGGAAAGCGAAGTCGTCCAGGTCAGAGCAGATAGAGGAGTTATTGCGCAACCAATAGATGATCCCGTGATCACAAACCCTTCGGATCGTGTTTCGCCTGTTTCCGACATTCCGACCTAAACACATCTTAACGCAATCTCACACGAAGACGCGCCATTAAAAATCGTGGCAAAACAATATAGCCACAATATGTAAGATGATAATGTACAAAGGTTAAAATATCCACCAGCAGCAGCATCAATTGATAGGTACATATTATTTAGTAAACAAAGCCTTGAAGCAAAACAAAAGAAATCCGACCCAACGAGAGACAACGGATAAACGAAGCACAATAGCCATTCCAACGTGCAACGTGCAACGTGCAACACACGTAACAGGTGCAGCAGAATAAAATCATCAAAGGAACGACTGGAGATGATGCAACGGGAGGGGATGCGGAATTGTACTGTTACTTTAGTATGCTACATATGCTGCTTCCTCTTTCCATCACCGGAATTCGTAAAACAATATATGTATATATATATATATATATATATATATATGTGTGTGTGTGTGTGTGTGTGTGTGTGTGTGTGTGTGTGTGTGTGTGTGTGTGTGTGTGTGTGTGTGTGCATAGATATGCATATTATAGCATGTGTATCTACACATACTTTATATGGGGAAGCGAAGCAAGAACAAAATATAACAATAAACTGACCTGGTCTTAGGCGGTGGCAGGAAGTAATGACAGCATGGGCCAGCGCACCGCCATTGGCTCTGTGTCCTCGTTCTCCAAAGTGCCCTGCATCTCAGCGAGCTTGCACACCATATTGTCAAACATGCGCCGTCGTTCCCAAGGCAGGAGCTGAAGATTTTGAAGCGACTTGCTACCCTCGGCGAGCATGTCATACAGGTCACAGAGGGCTGCCAGCTGAGTGGTGAACTTCAGATTTGGAAAATCAGTGAGGATAGTTATAGACTGAAGCGTCGCTAACATGGCATGGCCAGGGTGCAAGTTGGGGAATTATATGCTTCCATAGCAAAGCTGTACTTCGCAATAAAAAGGAAAATAATATACATTGCTGTATTCAACTTTAGTTATACTCATGTGCCATTATAACTGTTAAAAAAAGTAATGCTAAGCGAAACCACAGCCTATACCTGCGCAATATATCCATGAGCACGTGTTCTGGTGGTGGTCAATACGACACCACAACCGAGCAAAGCTTTTTGTGAATAACTCTGGAACGCTACGGCGCCGACTCACCACGTTTGGCTATACTCCTCGCAATTGGTCGGCGGATATTTTGGTATGCAATTGATAGAAATGGCGTTGGTCATTGGGCGAGATTGGATCAGTCAGGCCGTGATTTCCAAAAAGAAATCATTTTAGTAAAGATTTCAGTCACGTGCTAGGAATGTATTCAAACCAGCCCTTGATTTGTGGAAGCGGAAGCATTGCTGAAGACTCAACTTCGCTGAAAACTACGTTGACATTATGGTTTTGCTTGCCTCAAGACAATCTTAGGTTACTTGTCCCAAGCGCAGTTTTTCCGCAATAACTTCCCCATCCATCCAAACATGCTGCGATTTGCCGTATTGAACCGGGCGCGTGTTTAAAGGACAAACAGAAATTGCAGAATAACAATATGTTAATAACCAGTCATTTGCCACATGATAATTTAGCAAAAAAATAGTGTCTGGATATTGTGAATGTCCATGTGTCTAGAATCGTGCAACACCTACAGGAATATTCATATTCTGAACTAATCTCGCAGCAGTCGGAGATCTCGCTGTTCACTGTCATCCGCCTCTCCTGTTCTGATCCGCTGCTGCAGGACATCCACCATCGTATCCGCATTGCGGAGGAACATTTGCAAAGTGTTTGAGGCATATGGCGCGAACAGCATGCCACACCAGAGCTTGGGCCGCAGTACCGTCTCGCCATGCTCTTTTTCGGCGCTCAGCAGGGTTTCCAAGCCCTTACCGATGGTGTAGCGCTTGGTGATTCTGGTCATGGATGAGATGGCCTGGCCCACCCATTCGCACCTGTCGGAACGCCGCGCGTCTTCGTCCGCCAAGTTTAGCAAATGAGCGCCGTCCACACAGCACTACCACAGACGGAGCTGTCTGGAAGCGGGGATCGCTGGCACTCATTTTATGGAGCAACTTTTCTGGCACTTTGTTGTGATGGTACTTTGTTGTGATGGCCATCCATGCACACTGCTGCCAGCTTGTCAGGGCGGGCGACACCCACGTTCGCCAGGGATCGACACAGTTCTTCTGCTAGTCCATTGCCACTGTGATCTTGAACCACTGGTGCAGCGATAACAAACGACTGTATCATGCTGTCCGCCGGCGCTTCGGTGACCACAGCCACCACGGCGGTGATGTCGATAGTCCGCTTCGCCACAGTAACCTTGTCTGTGCACATCGAGATGCAGGGCTGGCGTGCGATGAACTTCTGTAGCATGCTGCTCATGGTAGAGGAGAACTGCAAGCGCATGGTCGGTACAAACATGCTGGAGTTGTTGAGGCTGCCCACTTGCGTGCCGTTTTGGTGCTGCAGAACGACCAAGTCCTCAAACGATGCCCGCGATAGAGAGCGCTTCAGCACGTAATACCCTGTCTGAAGAACGTGGCGCCCAGCATCCTTGTTTGTCGCAAACCGGCGCTTCGCCAGTTGTTCTGCTGTTTGCTTGGAAGTCAGAGCGGAAAAGCGAGCAAAAGAATTGGACTTGGCGAGAAACTGTAATGGAGATGGTAAAAAGTTCTTTAGTTTTTACAAGCTGAGTAAATTTTCTAGCACAGTGGGTCCACTGGAGGTGAATTGGCACTGTATTAAGTGAGGATGTTGAGATGATTGAGGAGCTGAGGAAACAGTTTAAATCATCGTTTACAGTGGAAGATATAACCAATCCGCCAACCGTAGATTATGGGTCAATGACAGGGGATAGGATAAATGATGTTGACTTGATTGACAGTGTTGTTGTTCTCAATCATATCAGGAAAATAAAACGAAACAAGGCCTGATCGGACCTGATCGGACCTGATGAAATGTATGCTAGGCAACTGCGTGAAGCTAAAAATGAACTGACCATTCCACTTAGTATAATATCTTGTAGATTATGTAAGGAGGCTTACATTTTTCGGTACCAAAATTTGTATACTTTCCTATCCGAACAGGCCGCCAGACATCCAGTCAGATCCTGGCCGTCTTACCCGTCCCTTACAAACACGCCCGGGAAGCGCACGCGTGTGGCGCCGGCGCCTACATCAAAGCGGCAGTTCCGTGGCTCCCAAGATCAAACGGGCGGTCCGACAACAACACAGCGAGCGCAAATAACGGTTCCGCCCCGCGAGGGTACCGGAGGTGCAAGCACCATCTGGACTACCCCCGGAAGAAGGGACATCGACTCGTGAGGTCGGTGGCCCGGACATGAAGACGTCGCCACCCAAGCCAGAAAAAACCAAAACCAATCAGGAGCGCGAACTCACCCCCGAAGACCTGGGAGTGGGTACAGGAAAAGAAGAGGCGGAGCAATAGCAAGTTCAAGAGAACAGAACAGAACAGGACGGACAGGAGGAAGGGAGGAGAGACGCAGGGAGAAGGGTCTGGAAGACGCACGGCGCCGGACCGACGCCTGAGGGCCGTCTACAGGTGGCCAGATGGCTGATTTTTCGGATGGAGGAGAGGAAGCACTCAGCCAAGGCCACTCGCCACTCATCATCGGACATGTGAGTGCTAAACTTCTGGCATATCATCCTCTTTTCCCAAGCCCTTCCGAACGAACCTAAATTCTCTTCCGCAGCTTCTGCCTTCTCACCAAATGCAGTGCTGGGAGCGACCTGTCTCATGGGGGGGGGGACCAAATAGGATAAGTTTAAGATGGGGAGGAAGTGGACGGAGATGTTGGAGATGGCGGGAAGTATATGAGCAGTGTGTGCCTAATGCGATGCGATGCGGTGACCACTCTCGTGCTTGTATCGGCCGCAGAGCAGGACACAGGTACGCAGATAGAGCAGTATAGCAGGCCAACTTCTGGAGAAGCGGTAAGATGGTGGCCGGTTGTCACTTCCAGAGTGGCGACGCTTCTGCCAGATCGCAGCAGCGTTCTCGCGGTTTCAGAACCTCTATTCTCTTCATTTTGTCCCTTCTTGCTGTCATTCATACTTATGCTTAGAAGAATCGATCTGGTCGAGTTTTTACTCATTCCGTTTCACGCGCGAGTCGATATCCTTCACCTTTGATAACAGTGCGTTGGTATCACTTGTGGCACCAGGTTCAGGACGGATGTCTTGTGCTGAGTCGCCAGCGATGGGATCAACAGCTACATCAGGTTCCGAACGACCAGCACCGCCAGAGCCACAGGTAGACGAGGACGGGAAACGATCCATATTTTCGCTCACTACAGGGTCCGGTTCTCCCCCAGCCTGCAGAGGCTCCGCATCGGTCTGAAAGAGGTGACAACGGTAAATGCGCATGAATGCAAATACGTATTTTGAACCAGAACCAGAACGGTTTCCGCTCTGGTTTTTAGAAGGAAAAAAACAGAGCGGAAAAGCGAGCAAGAGAATTGGACTTGGCTAGAAACTGTAATGAAGATGGCAAAAAGTTCTTTAGTTTTTACAAGCTGAGTAAGGTTTCTAGCACAGTGGGCCCACTGGAGGTGAATGGCACTGTATTAAGTGAGGATGTTGAGATTATTGAGGAGTTGAGGAAACAGTTTAAATCATCGTTTAAAGTGGAAGATATAACCAATCTGCCAACTGTAGATTATGGGTCAATGACAGGGGATTGGATAAATGATGTTGACTTGATTGATAGTGATGTTGGTCTCAATCATATTATAAAAATAAAACGAAACTGGGCAGTAGGACCTGATGAAATGTATGCTAGGCTACTGCGTGAAGCTAAAAATGAACCGACAATTCCACTTAGTATAATATTTTATAGATCAGTTTCAGAAAGTGAAATTCCAGAAGACTGGACAAGGGCAAATGTAGTTCACATTTTCAAGAAAGACAAAAGAGGGAAAGTTGAAAACTACAGACCTGTAAGGCTCACATCCCTAGTCTCCAAGGTACTTGAATCAATTATCAAGGATAGAATAGTTAGTTTTCTGGAGTGACATAATGAATTGACCATGTCCTTGGTCAGAGATCTTTGCTGTGATTGGTTGTGGAGATCTACCTAGATCTGAAGGAGCTGAGGAATTTTTTTTTTGGCACTTTCCGGAGATAAATCTAGTAAGTGGGCGTGATTGAAGTGACTTAGGGTCCACTAAGTTTATATACTTCTTCTTCTTTTTTGAGGGGGGGGGGCGAGGCATCCATAACTGCATATTTTAGCATCAGGCCTAAGGTGGTGTGCTATATGAATGGCCTCAAAATAGATACTAACTAAGTATGCGCACCAAGTAGGCACAGTCAGTAAGTCCAAGAAACCTAAACTGGAACATAAAAGTTACACGGCTATTTCTACGGTTGGGACTTGGAAGAGGCCCCTCCCTGATCATTAAAAAAGATATTTGAACCCCTGGAGAGGTAGTGTCTATGACATGATGAGGTTTCTATGGCGATGGGTTCTGGCACTAAGCCCAACTAGGGACATTTCTTTATTGAGTCCAGATCATGAATCATGATCATGGATGGATCATGGATCATGGATCATGGATCATAAACGCGGAGAGAACGCTTCCTGTTGACTGTACTGTTCATATATTTGTACTGAGCTACTAAGTTTTGTAGTATTTTGCATGGCTGCAGAGGTGGATTCAGTCTATGGGATTGCCATCAGTCAGTAGATATGTAATTGTCTACAGATGACACAAAGACATTGAAAGATTGATTCTTTGGGCTTAGGGGTGCATCAACTGCTACTGGTTACAAAGACATAAAGTCATGAAAGATTACTGCAACTATGAGTCGCAGGGGCCCTTCTTGGTTGCACTCTGTACACTCAACCAGTTGCCCACCAAATCAGTTGATGAGCGCTCCCTGGAATACTGAAAAGCAAGCCTTCTATTCTTATGAGTGTCTATGCTCTTTTTAGAGATGTTCAATGTGCTTCTACTAACAATGGTTTCTGGCACCTGGTTCCAGTGTTCTACTGCCCGGTGGTTGGTGAAGAAAGACTGTCTTAACCTCATCCTGCTGTGATTAACTTTAATTCGGAATTGATGACTTCTAGTTGCATCATTTCTGTTAAATTAAAACATTTCCCCAAAATATCCCTTCTCCAGACCATGGACAAATTCACAGACCTCTATGAGATATCCTCTCGGCCTTCTATATCTAAGTGAAAGCATATTCAATTTATTCAATCTTTCCTCATATGCCAGGTTGCTTATACCATTAACCATTTTTGTAGCCCTCTTTTGTACTCTCTCTAAAAGCCAACAATCATTTTCATAGCTAGGAGACCAAGCTTGGATGCAATATTTCAAATGTAGCCTGACATTTCCACAGTAAAGCTTCATGATGACTTTATCATTTCTGTATGATACATTCCTCTTTGTTGCCCAAAACATTCTCAGTGCCTTCTTCCTGGCTTCCTTGGTCTGTTCTGATGCCCCCAATTTTTGTGTTCAGAATAACACCTAAACGCGTCTTCTGTTGAGTCACTGATAACACTTGGCCACCCATCAAGTGTGGTTATGTAACACCTATTACGTCCGTGAAGTTAGCGACTTATTCAGCGACGGATTCAGCGACGGATTCAGATTTCCTTCAAAACCGGTGTATAGGTCAAATATAGCACGCTGAGCACGAATATGACCTTCATTTGGCCGGTCAAGGTCAAATTCGAGGTCAAATTCAAGGTCAAAGGAAGGGGTACCGCATAACGTCCCGAATTTACCGCACGATTGTCTCTAAATTGGTGCCAGATGATAGCCAGGCCTGATGTCTAGCGTCCGTCAAGGTGACCTGACCCATGACCTTTGACCTTGGGAGTCAAATTCAAGGTCAAAGGACGGGGTACCGCATAACGTCCCGAATGTACCGCACGATCGTCTCTAAATTAGTGTCAGATGATAGCCAGGCCTGATGTCTAGCGTCCGTCAAGGTGATCTGACCAATGACCTTTGACCTTGGGTGTCATATTCAGGGTCAAAGTACGGGGTACCGCATAACGTCCAGAATTTACCGCACGATCGTCTCTAAATTGGTGCCAGATGATAGCCAGGCCTGATGTCTAGCGTCCGTCAAGGTGACCTGACCCATGTCCTTTGACCTTTGGGGTCAAATTCAAGGTCAAAGGACGGGGTACCGCATAACGTCCCGAATTTACCGCACGATTGTCTCTAAATTGATGCCAGATGATAGCCAGGCCTGATGTCTAGCGTCCGTCAAGGTGACCTGACCCATGACCTTTGACCTTGGAGGTCAAATTCAAGGTCAAAGGACGGGGTACCGCATAACGTCCCGAATTTACCGCACGATCGTCTCTAAATTGGTTCCAGATGATAGCCAGGCCTGATGTCTAGCGTCCATCAAGGTGACCTGACCCATGACCTTTGACCTTAGGGGTCAAATTCGTTAGCGACTTATTCAGCGACGGATTCAGCGACGGATTAAGATTTCCTTCAAAACCGGTGTATAGGTCAAATATAGCACGCTGAGCACGAATATGACCTTCATTTGGCCGCTCAAGGTCAAATTCGAGGTCAAATTCAAGGTCAAAGGAAGGGGTACCGCATAACGTCCCGAATTTACCGCACGATTGTCTCTAAATTGGTGCCAGATGATGCCAGGCCTGATATCTTGCGTCCGTCAAGGTGACCTGACCCATGACCTTTGACATTGGGGGTCAAATTCAAGGTTAAAGGACGGGGTACTGCATAAGGTCCCGAATTTACCGCACGATCGTCTCTAAATTAGTGTCAGATGATAGCCAGGCCTGATGTCTAGCGTCCGTCAAGGTGACCTGACAAATGACCTTTGACCTTGGGGGTCATATTCAGTGTCAAAGGAAGGGGTACCGCATAACGTCCCGAATTTACCGCACGATCGTCTCTAAATTGATGCCAGATGATAGCGAGGCCTGATGTCTAGCGTCCGTCAAGGTGACCTGACCCATGTCCTTGACCTTGGGGGTCAAATTCAAGGTCAAAGACGGGGTACGCATAACGTCCCGAATTTACCGCACGATCGTCTCTAAATTGGTTCCAGATGATAGCCAGGCCTGATGTCTAGCGTCCGTCAAGGTGACCTGACCCATGACCTTTGACCTTGGGAGTCAAATTCAAGGTCAAAGGAGGTCAAAGGTCAAAGGTCATGGGTCAGGTCACCTTGACGGACGCTAGACATCATGCCTGGCTATCATCTGGCACCAATTTAGAGACGATCGTTCGGTAAATTCGGGACGTTATGCGGTACCCCGTACTTTGACCCTGAATATGACCCCCAAGGTCAAAGGTCATTGGTCAGGTCACCTTGACGGACGCTAGACATCGGGCCTGGCTATCATCTGACACTAATTTAGAGACGATCGTGCGGTAAATTCGGGACGTTATGCGGTACCCCGTCCTTTGACCTTGAATTTGACTCCCAAGGTCAAAGGTCATGGGTCAGGTCACCTTGACGGACGCTAGACATCAGGCCTGGCTATCATCTGGCACCAATTTAGAGACAATCGTGCGGTAAATTCGGGACGTTATGCGGTACCCTTTCCTTTGACCTTGAATTTGACCTCGAATTTGACCTTGACCGGCCAAATGAAGGTCATATTCGTGCTCAGCGTGCTATATTTGACCTATACACCGGTTTTGAAGGAAATCTGAATCCGTCGCTGAATCCGTCGCTGAATAAGTCGCTAACTTCACGGACGTACACCTATTGACATAAAGACCTAAAAGATAAGTGCAACCATGAACCACAGGAGCCCTTCTTGGTTCCACTGTGTGGAAACAATACACTAGTTATCCATTAATTAGCCCTCCCTGGAATGCTGATGATTGTATGATAAGATTAAAATGATTTTAATAAAGAAGCATGGACCACCATAACTTTTGTGGAACAGTGTTTTAAACATTTTAGCTGGCTCAATGCTGAATGCTGCTGGACAAATGCCTGCTGAACAAATGCTGAATGCTGCTGCTGATATGTTGATGTTTTCACCCCATTGAAAGCACTGACATTTTGCCTCCAGGCATAGATGATGGATCATACTCTGGCTACAGCAATGTTTTTTTTTTAGAGGAGATGACTAGAGTAAATACTCCCTCTGCCATGTGGATAACCAGGAAAAGAGGTTCCTATTTTAGCTGAAACACCTTGTGTGCATTGTGCCATAGCTGAAAAATGCTGAGTATAATCGGATCTTTACCTATGCCCTTCATTATACAATTATTCTTTAATATATTATGGATGTATTTACACTGACATTTGCATGGTGCAGTCTGCACTATGCAGACTGATCACACACTTTGATACAAATGATTGACTTTACATCCGTAAGTAAGCTGAATTTTGATTCTATGAAACACAGAGCTAGCTTTGTGCCAGAGTTAGTTTTGTTTGCTGTTCTTCTGTGAATATCATAATTTGCCCATCATTCACTGAACTTCATTCACGTTATCTGGGGTACTCCTTCTGAAACAATTCATAAGCTTTCGGAGCTCCTAGCGGCTCCGTCATCAGATGGCATATTCAAAGAGAATACAATTAAAATTTGCAAAACAACTTTTAAACACCAGACACGAGCGATGAGGAAATCAGCAGTTCAATGCAATAAAAACGTCGGCAAAAGACTGCAGAATAGCACAATTGAACTCAAGGCTAGTATAAAAAAACGTTAAACACCACACATCATAATTGAAGTCTCTCTAAATCCCCAATCCCGACCTCTCCTCCACACAGATGTACATTAGCCTGTACATTAGCCACTCTCCAGATGGTCGACCATTTTAGCCCTATCTCAATTCAGCTCTGGTCGCGACTGTCTAATATACAATTCTAGCTGCTTCCTTCACCCAAGGTGTTTCCCATCCAAGAACCTGCACGTCGTTGTAGTGGATATCGCGCTGATTATCTGCAGCGTGTTCAGCGTCTGCCGACTTTTCTGGTTGGGCCTTGGAGAGCGCGTTCCGGAGTTCCTTCAGACGCTTGTCCAGCGTCCGACCGCTCTCGCCAATGTATGCTGCGCCGCACTCTCATGTCATGGGGTATATGGTACACAAGCTTTTTCCAGATCCCTTCGGTCTTTGAGATGTTGGCATAGTTTGCTTTTCAAGGAGTGTCCGGACACATGGCGATGACAACTCCCAGAAGCCTCTGGGAGTTGTCATCGCTTGTTTGGACATTTTTATCACGAACTTTTTTTTTTCCAACTCTGAGTTGTCTCTTCGAATATACCATCTCACGACGGAGTCGCTAGGAACCCCGAAAGCTCGTAAATTATGTCAGAAAGTCTCATCCTAGATAACGTGCATCATTCCTATAAATCCTTTAATGGGTGAATATCTGTAACGTGTAAGCGGCTCTTTTACTGATTCCAAGTAGTAACACCTGCAAAACAGTATATTTCCATCAAGAGCTGAAGCTCATCGGCAGGGGTCGATGGGCGTCAACTTGTCACTTGTCACCCGTGGGTACGCTAGTGGTGTAACTTCAAGCAAATAATTGCCTGCCCTGACTTCCGTTACATCATGGATATCACTCACAAAGGGTTGCCACTGTGTAGTCGTTCACTGGCGCTGGATACCATGGCCTATCCTAAAGGCCTGTTTACATGCGGCAAGAAACCTGGGAGAATCCCGGCAGAATCCTGACGTCGGCAGAACTGGGCAGGAACTGGCAGATCCAAGCAGAATCGAGCAGAACCCGAATTCGGCGACGCCCGTAGCCTCTGACGTCACAGCATAAATATATGACATCACGCTATATATTGGCTATATCGATTATGATATGGTAGCTTCGCTCGACGTCGGCGACGTCGGCGGCAGAAAGCTTGAAGTATTTCAACTTGTTTGTCGCGCTTTACCGCCAACTTCCTGTGTAAGCATAGTCGCTGCCTCGCAAAGCTGACTACAAATTGCAATGTGAAATGTGCAAGAGCGACGTGCTATTGAGTTCAATTCGATTGTTCCGCAGCTTGCTGGCACAAACACACAGATTCGGATAATACAAACCTGTGATGAAAGCATTGCCAGGGACAGATCGTAACGTACAGCTCAGGCGATTTTCTTCCTTCCCTACTATTCGATAATAGTAGCTGCATTACTGAAATCGTGATAGCAATGCATGCTTTATACGGGTGTCTCTTTTTATCAAGTGAAGCGTCTCTGCTCTTTGACTTAAAAATGTGCTGGATATTCCCGATAAGTATTGGCTTACATGAATTAAGTAGAGCCCCATACATCAAGCCTCACCCATAGGAAAGATGCAATGAAAAGATATCGGTCTATTGCACAGGTTTGGCCAACTGCACTCAACAACGCACGAACGAATCCGAACAAGCACATCATTATTCATATTTCCTTTTTATTGTATAACTTATATGAACGATCCTTGCCATTGATTTCTCAGCACCCTTCCGTTTCTTGACCTGATACCTACACTCGTCCTTGCTGCAGTCTATTCAGCCGGCACCGACTGGCCGCAGTGTTCTAGAATGCAACGTCCCTAATCCCTACGTCCTTTGTCATTCAGCTGACTTATTTATTGGCCTCCATCCTGTGCAATAATAGCCACCAGCTGCGTGGATGTACTTGTAAGTAAATATAATATATTTATATAATATAGTTTAGAAAAATGAGCATCGAATCCGACCAACGTGAGTAAGGACACTTGCTACCACACATTTTCTCGCTCATACTTCATGATGCCTTCCTGACTTATTTCTTGACTGTTCCCTGTATTCGAAAGCATTCAGCATCATCTAACATGCAGAATGATTAGCGTACTTTGTGATGTATGGAACAATTGATGACCTAACGAAAACGCGTCTTTGCGTTTCAACAATTGTGTGGAGAACCATTGTAAAATAGGAGGAACTATGCTTCATTTTCATATGCATACACGTATTCACTGACACCATGTATATTTCCACACAAGGATCGCAAAAGTAGTTCGGGTGATTGGCTTGTAGCTAAGATGGAAATTAGCAGGGCGTGATCTTACCAAGAACGCGACCTCACCACTGACAAACTGTCTGGACGAGTTCAAGAAACTTGTCGAATCCTGCGTGCTTGAACACGACCGAAGCATTTCGGACCACTCAGCGTGATTGAGTGCAGCGAGGGGAGACGACGTGGTCCTGTCCGTCTCGGCCAAGTTGTCGCCTGCAGCGGCACTGTATGGAGGCCTGGCCAGTGGCGGCGCTGATCGGCCGATGCGCTCCGCCAGCTGCTGAGTGGCCAGCTGCTAGCTGCCGTTCGGCCAGCTGCCGTTCGGCCAGCTGCCGAGTGGCACTGAGAAGTCTGCCGAGTCAGCAGCTGACGGCTACTGGGATGCAGCGCAGAGCCTGATTATCGACGCTTCATTACAAGATTGAGCGATTTGCATCACAGGCACTATCGTCAGGCCCCAGCGACCATGAGACTGTGCGCTTTGATCGTGCTGCTGGCGAGTGCCTGACTTCGACGGCCACTGAAGCTGGCGTCATTCGACGGCCACTGATGTCGGTGTCATTCGACGGCCACTGATGTCGGTGTCATTCGACGGCCACTGATGTCGGTGTCATTCGACGGCCACTGATGTCGGTGTCATTCGACGGCCACTGATGTCGGTGTCATTCGACGGCCACTGATGTCGGTGTCATTCGACGGCCACTGATGTCGGTGTCATTCGACGGCCACTGATGTCGGTGTCATTCGACGGCTACTGATGTCGGCGTCATTCGACGGCCACTGATGCCGATGTTCAAGCTGGTGGGTGAACAGAGCCAGGAACCTACATTTATGCAAATATATACATATATGCACCAAAGAACCATTTAGCTACTCAGTCTCCTAGTAAGTGGGCTTGCAATAGCACTACGTTTATGTAAATGCATTTACTATGCATCAAAAAAGCATTCCCAGCCTCACGTTCATTAGTTAATTACTGTCCTCTTCTTCCTGTCTCCATCTAACCGCTGGAACTGAATGCGGTTTACACAGCTATGGATCTGTTCATAATATATATATATATATATATATATATATATATATATATATATATATATATATATATATATATATATATATAGTTGCGACTTATGATGAAACCGATAATTGCATGCAAAAGATTTTCAGAAACGTCACATGATATTTTATTGCACCACAGGTTTCATTGGTTAAAAAGTCGAATTCAGGAACATGAAATGCAAATGAATATGTCATAATTAAGATTTCAAATGTTTGTATGCACAATTTTTTCCTCATCACAATTGAATCACCATTGGTGATGCCAAGTGCGGAAAGGTTATTCGGCTCGCCTCCGCGCAATGGCTCGTGCGTCAACAAGGTGATTGATATATGGTTAATTTGCATTACATTAGATCCGATACACATCTTTATACCAGAGGCAATTTCCCATGGCCGAAAAGTGGGTGGGTTGAAGTGCTGAATATGTTTTCCGCTAGCGCAGAGCTGAACCAGTCAATATCATTACAGCACTCTGAGCTCCCCGTCGTCGTTCAAGTGACACCAGCTCCTCAGCACAGTGATGAGCCGCGGAATGGAACATATCCCACTGTCTGTGAAGAAATACCGCAGTGGACTTGAAAGGTGCATGGTTGATATGACTTCAAGCCGGAAATTCGTCGGGTCCGGTCGGTTACTCTGGGGAAGGCCAGAACCGTTTGGCATCACCTAGCTGTGCCATATTCCTGAAAATGATGTTAGCCTTTCTAACCATTTTAAGGGAAAATAAATCAATAAAAAAGATAATGAAGAGATGGTGGAAGTAAAAAGATGGTGGTTTTCATCAAAACGATTTGTTCGTAATTTACGCATTCTCAGAATTCGAATGGCATGTGTCTCTTCTTTTGAGTATTCCGAGCCCTTCAAGCAAACCGTGACTGAAAATGAAGAACATGTCTTGGGATTTTCAGCTAAATTGGATGAAATCAAATAGGTCTTATGCAACAACTTTTTAAGTTATTTTTTTCATCAACAGGCACTGGTTGACAGGCATTTTTCTTGCGATTTATAGTGATATCATCAGGAAATTGCAGAACGTGCAGTCTTCCTTTCCCTCAACATAATTATCCCTAGGTATGAGGTATCCTATCTATCCCGTCGGAAGGAAGTGGGAATCCCAGTGGAGGAGGTATCTCATGGAAGGGGCACCCTTGCGGTCCTACCTTCCTGCATCCAAAACAATTAATCATAGCTGCACGACTATGGGTGATATTTTGTGAGCGAGCGGACGACTATGGGTGAGCGGGCGGTGTCAATAGTTTGACCTTCAAATATTAGGATGCTTTTGTTGCGTCAGGTTTCAGTCGGTGAGAGAACTGGTGTGCATGAGAAACAGTTGTGTAGCTGCTGCGTTTTATTTTGTCTAAGATTCAGTGTGAGGCTGGTTTGTGGTGTAGGAACAAATTGCCAAGGATTTCTGGCACGTCTAGTTATTTTACTTCTTGTCTCATTTTAGATTATCGGCCGAAGATGGCGACATCGGTGGCAATGGCCTCGACGATACTAGCATTTGTGCTGAACTCAAGCAGTTCTCGGAGCTCCTGCTGATGCTGCTACCACACACCGAGGTCAAAATCGCTGGAGCATCGGCCCAGCCGAAGCCGCTGCATTGTCTGCCTTCGTCGTCGTACTAGCACATTACGATCACACCATCATCTGACGTCGCCCCGGCGCATTACCATTGCGCCACCATCCGGCGTCGTACCCGTGGGGGTGCTCCGGTGGCCTGGCGAATGACCACTATTCCGTCGAGGAATAGTGGTACAGTCCGGCTGAATCTGTCGAGAGTCCGTCACCGTCTCAGTTTTCGGCTGCGTGCGGCCTTAATCCGTACAGAGCCTGGGGATTGGTTTGGTGGCCAAGGTCGCCAGCAAACCCGCGGCCAGCCTGCACAATGGCTATAATGAAGTCGTGCTGCTGCGGCCGCTGCTCAATCCGCAGCGGCAGCTTCTGTGCTGCCCTGTATGCCACGGTAAGTAGCATTCTGTCACAGACTGTGCACGAAACTAGTTAGTCGCTTCCTCGGAGGGTGAGAGCTCCCTTAATCATGCCGCCGCTTGAAACGCCTAGGAGGAGCTATAAAGAACCATCAGAGCCGATGGCTACAGCCGCACCTGGCGGATTTCATTTGCAAGTTATCTTCTTAGCCACCTTCTTAGTCATCGCAATTTTGATCGCAGCCAACCCTTCATATATTCCCGGAGGATTTTCAGAACGGATCGGGATCGGATTGCAAACATTTTTGCATTGCCGCATGGATGTGTTTTATAATGATGTGTTTTTGGGGTGAAAATGTTCCTTCATTGCTAGCCTTATACCGCACCACTCCCCCAATAATTTCAGTTTTTAACATGGGACCCTATGGAGTGTCCCACCCCTGGATCCATTTGGGTTCACCAATTTATTGCCTAGATGCATTGTGCAGACAATATGTTCAAGACATCAACACCTGTGCATTGCCACATACTGTGTGCACATCGATTGCCCATATTTCCTTGCTATCCGATGAGTCCGATACTTTTCGTCACCAGAATTAACACGCTAATTGCCGGTGGACGTGCAACATTGTAGGGCTAATGTTAATATCGCTCTTAACTTGGCATGGCAACTGCATTATCTGCTCCATTGGCTGCTGTGCACCCGTGGTTGTAAAACATAACTCTAAGAATGGGAACGGTAACTCACTGTTTGTGCGCCATGGGTGAAAGGTCGTCGACAGAAAAGACAAAAACAAGAGTCTCCTTACTGCACCCCTCACTTCTTCTTCCTCACCTTCTTATTTTTTCTGTCTCTTCTTCTTCTTCGTCTTCTTCTTCTCTCCATATCTCTCCCTGTATTCCTCCTCTCCCTCTCTGTCTCTCATTCTCTCTCTTTTTCTCTCTATCTCTCTCTTTCTCTCTCCCTCTCTTCCCTTGTCTCCATCCCTGTTCGTTTCTGACGAGTGAGAACGCTGCGGCAGATCTACTTCACCATCACCCTGATCGTGAGCGTCATGAGCATGGTCGGGATCGCCCACATAGAGAACCAGAGCCTCGGCGACGCACGGCTCCAGCACCATAGCCAGCTGGACGGCGAAGCACCCATTCCGGAGCAGCTACCAAAAGGTGGGTTGAGTTCTGCTCGGCTGCCAAGTGCCGGCAGCTGCGCCGATGGTCACCCTCCTACGCTGATGCCGGCTGCTTCGTGCTTCGATGTTTTGATGCCTCGAAGTACTTCGATGTCGGGTACTCATGGAGCATGCCAATTCTGACCGTATGGAACACAAATTCCGACTTGCTTCATTGCTGTGGTCTTCGCCCACCCAGGTCGGTCCAGGAGCGGGACAGGACATATTGGTCATGGTCTCCCTCAAACGGTGGAAGTCGTGGTGAAAACACGTGTTGGAGCTCACAGATCGAAGGCTGTTGGTGGTCCTCTGTGCTTCCAATGACTCCTGAAGAAGTGATTAAGCAGATCGTCTGACGAAGAAAAAAATACTTCTCTTCAGTTTCCCACAAAAATGTAGCTTCGATATCCATCTCAAGAATCGCATGGTAGTTGGTTCCAACTTCATAAACACTTAGTAGGCTCAGAACGACGATGAAAGCCGAAGCCACTAAAATGCTTTCTCATTGCCTATTGTGTACATTGGGTACCTATTTGTGTTCTTGATTGAAGCCAACTAACAACGATGGCTCTTGTTCACGTCCGCTTTTCTCCCCGTAGCGTGCTAAGGGAGCCTATCCACCAGGCATTGGGAGAAATTAGTGGCCTCTTGCATCCAATTCTTTCCCCGAAATGGGCCACCTTGAACTGAAGAGATAGGAACCCGCCTGTGTGCGCTTTTTTGTTCTATACTTGACGAAGAAAGGCGTGCACCAATATGGTGCCCAAAAGATTTCAGCGCGCTCTTGGCCCGCCACCAACCTAAATGGGAAATTTTCCCTTAAGTATCAGACGCAACTTTTCCTCTGGGGAGAATGCGAAGTGATGAGTAGTTGCTAGTCCGTCGGCCATTCCCTACGACTGACGCACGGGGGCCAAGTAACCTTGCAGTAGGCGCGTCCCGCGCAGTCTTTTCGGTCAGATTATCACACCCCGTCACGGGGGGAGGTAAGTAACCCCATCTAAAATCAAAACTTAGCATCGCACTAAAACGAAAGAGGTGTCACCGGAAAGCACTCGACAAGTAGGGTCCGGGTCCACCCCCGAAACAGTTTTCCCCCAAAAGTGACGTCACCAGGGGGCTAGATTTTCACGACTTTTTACGACTTACATTATGTTTGTGGATCTGGGGAGTTCATTTTGGGGATATATGAAGAAGAACAAAATTTATTTGGAATGAGAAAAGGACAGCGGAATCGACCAGGGCTTGAATATTTTTCCCCCCCCCCTTCCAATTTTTTTTCTTCTCATATTTCAATACCTTGAGTTTTCAAGTTTTCTTCAATTTTCCATTTTCAATGGGTAGAGCAGACCGGGAAACGTTGGAAGCCAACTTGCCCTAATAAAAAATGCTTACTTTAGCCATAATTCTCTATTTGAACTGCAATTTGGAAATACGCAAAATTTATATGTAGTCAAAAACGAAAAAAAAGGAAACTTCCACTCGTATGTTTTGTTGCATCCCTAAATATAAGCAAACAATGCAAGATTCATTAAAATATCTGTATCCGTTAAAGCGTGACGTCTGGTTGAACTTTTTTGGAGGTGACTTCACTTGACCTTGGCTAACTCGTTGACCCTGCAGGACCTGACTTCAAAATTTTGAAACAGCACGCCAAATTGATGTGGGAAAAGATACGCCAAGTTTGGGCGCGCTGCCACGCGCCGTTCGTCCACCATCCGCGAAAAAACCTGAGGTGTGGACGGTTGAACCCCCCCCTCGAGACGGGACGGGTTAATACTCAAAGGTTAACAGTGTGATTTGCGATCAAGCCTCTTAGATAGGTCACGGATGATTTTTCACTCCACATTGGATACTTGCCAACATCAAGAAAAACGAGCATTCAGAATATATCCTTGTTTCGATGATCTACTTGCCCCACTGGTATTTCGACAACTGCAGCATCCACGTTGAACACCATAATACCGATGCACTGTGTGGGACTCAACATGTGTGCTGGCTGCATATAATATTCGATGTGGGAGCGAAGTGTTCACATGGGATGTGGGAGCAAAGTGGCATCAATTGAGAAGAACGGTCTTTTTTCCACTAAAATGGTCCAAATGGTAAAGAACAACACCTTTGAATTTCGTCCCTTCTATTTCCGGTATGTACATCGACAGGCGTCTGACAATTTCTACTACTACTATTTCTATTTATATGCAACTTCGACGCAGAAATAAGGAAATGAATGGTCACACACATACCAGAACATCATCGGCCTTTTTCATCGCTACATGCCTGAAAACCACTCAATGGCACTTGCAGTGTTCCCGACAAGGTGTACTGAGAAGTCAGGCAACAATTGGCAGACGAGATCACATTGAGTGTTCATATTTCATAGCACATCCCAGCCCGCGAGCCGCAGCTCCCGAACCCGTTGGCAATGGTAGAGCTGACCGATGACTGGTGCCAACAGCTGACTGCTCTTCATAATGTGATACACTAAGTGTTGGTAGAAACTGGCGTCAGCTGCATCCAGACCACTGTCAACTGATTCCATTTCTTCCAGACCACTGGACAACTGATTCAGTTTCCTCACAACCACTGGACAGCTGATTCAGTTTCCTCCAGACCACCATCCACTTGATACAGCTACCTCAGGCCACTGCTCAGCTGACCACGCTATCCCCAGACCATCGTCAGCTGATTTAGCTTCATCCAGACCACTGGTCACCTGATTTAGCTTCCTCCAAGTATTGGTCAGATGGCCCAGTTGCCTACAGACAACTGGGCAGCTGATTCAGCCGTCTCCGGACCACTGATCAGGTGTTTCAGCTTTCTACACACCACTGGTCAGGCGATACAGCTGCCTCCATACCACTGGTCAGGTGATGAATGACTCTGTCGATATTTAGCGGGTTGAAAACACATGAATATAAAATGCAATGACTGAAAATCATTCAATCCCATGAATGTGAAGGTCCTTTTTTCAGGGGCCAACACATTGCTAGCTCACTTAAGAAACACTACCTCTACTTCGTGTTCACCTGAAGCTCACCGCACAACTCAGGAGCCAAAATCACCGAAATAACGCTCCTAGGGGTGAGAAAATGTAACGGTAAAGACTGAATTAGCACGAGAAAGTTGAAAACGTACCCAGCAGTATGTTATGAGTGCTGAACTACTCTAATAGACCCAGCCAGTCACTAGATGCCGATGCAGGTAGGTGCACACTCGGTGCCAGATCCACTCCACCGTTGGCATGGTAGCCCAGTATTTTGCTCCTCGTATCCCTCTGATATGAAGCTACTTCATGATCGTTACTCTGCTGCAGCACGGACACAGCATTCCTCTTGTATGTACAAAGCTGCGGAGTCTTGTGACACATCACCAGACGTTCTAGAAAC
Source organism: Imbricaverruca yamaguchii (assembly GCA_034440575.1). NCBI lineage: Eukaryota > Metazoa > Arthropoda > Thecostraca > Neoverrucidae > Imbricaverruca > Imbricaverruca yamaguchii. The sequence continues at coordinate 984,142 of JAOTOL010001538.1, forward strand.
CGGAGGTCGTTTATGGTGTATCGTTATTATGTATGCACATGGGTCCAGAGTTGAGCCATGCGACTCAGCCGCGGTGCAGCGGTTGCGCAACCACTGCACCGTCCGTCCCGTCGTCTCCAATCATCGGTGCGATCTTGCATAGTGATCCCGCGTGACTATTGTGTGCCTGTGTTTCATTTTAATGTATGGTTCTGCGTGTCTGGCGAGTGACGGTCTCCCGGGGCGGCTTCTGGCGTGCCGGGGACAAAGGCGTGCGCCGAGGAGAGACCAGTCGGAAGGACGCTCCAGGGTGGCTGAAGCACCTCATGACCAGGCGGGTGAAGGCCGGCCTGTCTGGCGTGGCCTCACCACTTCCGTGAGAGCCAAGCTGAATGCAGCCACGTCCTGGTGGTGGTGTGATAAGTGGGTAAACGTGACAAGTGGGATGATTATCTCCATCTATTGTAGGCAACCGACAGAATATCTGCATATTCGTGGCAGGGGCGGATCCAAGCAAGGATATAAAGATAAGGAAAGCTAAGCAAACGCTGAAAGTTTGATTAAAATATCTGTATCCGTTAAAGCGTGACGACTGGTTGAACTTTTTTTGGAGGTGACCTCACTTGACCTTGACTAACTCGTTGGCCCTAGATGACCTGATTTCAAAATTTTGAAACAGCATGCCAAATTGATGTGGAAAAAGGCATGCTAAATTTGTGCGCGCTGCCGTGCGCCGTTCGTCCACTATTCGCGAAAAACCTGAGGAGGCGGTTGAAGACCCCTGAGGCGGGACGGGTTAAGCCCAAATCATCAGTCAACTACGACATGTTTCGTCGCGTGCCATCCTGGCCACTTGGCAAGACGCGTATCACTTCGTCAAGATGCATTCAAGCCGCTTGGTTGTTTTAATTGCGCTTATTATTCATCGAGTCACGGGTAACTTCATTTCTCTACCGCACTGTCATTGGAATCTTGGAAAGGAATCGGAGGCATCATGCTATTTCACGCGTTCGTTCAGTTGATGGAGTTGGATAGCTGATCAGTATCACGGCTTCGGAGAACAAGTCCTCGGAAAACATCCGCGTTTGGAGAACAAGTTCTTTTGTCACTGAGTTCGCACATTTTATATACGTGTTATGTCACACAATTTCGACAGAGATTGCCCCCAGGAACTGCACGTGACCTGGATATATGTTTCTGACTCAAAATGGCGACGATATCAAATTGTCTAGAGGCACATATATTTATTTCTATGGTTGCATCAAACACACGCATCTACGTGCTTCTCGGCCAATCAGCCACAATGCCACAAATTATAATAGTTTAACCGATAAATACCTTCCATGTCAGTTCAGTGCCTGCAGGTGTGGTCCCATCCGAAGTATAATGGGTGCCTGATAGTGGTACCGAAAGATCACAGCCAGGCCAAATCCACTCAGCCTCTCAATCACCCATGTCACTGAACCAAGTAAGTGAATGTTTTGACCCGGTCGAGAACCCCAAGTATATGATCTACTGTTATTCGGGATGCATGTTCACTAAGTGACACAACATTTTTTTTCAGGAATCCAGGCTTCACATTTTACTGACGACCGACAAGAACTACAGGATGAGATCTGTACTTTTTCCCAGAGATTTTGCAGACTTCAGGACCTGAAACAAAATCCGGAAGGATCCAACAGGATTCAGAATGAAAGCTTTGGGCTGATTCTCGATAGCAGTTGCATATTAGCCTGTGTCGATAATTTTCAAAGTGGTGTTATCAAAAACGGCTACTGTTTTCATTTTGCCTTGATATGTACCTAACAATTTGGCATAAAATATATCGCTTGGCAATCGACATTTTTCTCAAAATGCGTTTGAAAAAGACTGTTTTCGACATTCGGCGCTATATTGACTGTGAGAACCAATCCAGATAAGGGGGTCAAATAGTATCTCTTTTTGATCGTATCGACGAGTTGAGTCGATTGAAACAACACACTATTGCCAAAAAAATCGATAGTTAAGAAAATATCGCCTTTCTTATGTCTTCTAATACATCAGCACATGTCCTTTTCGGGGCATACAAGGAACTCTGAGGTTTAAGCAAGCAAAAATGATGATACAGCCGCGGATTGGTTTGGTTATTTGAGTTTTAGGGCGCATCGACCAGGTTTGGTCATTTAGCGCCCATATACAGCCGCAGCTTCTGCACTTACTCATTTGAAAACTTAGGCATCACTCACTGGGTATGTAAATATAGACAAAGCTTCATACTTATTGGCTGTTTGAACCACATAGCAGCATGATTGAGGGAGACTGTTTTGTACGCACGTGCATCATGTGTCTATTTTTTCCAAAAGTGGCACATATCAGACATCAATCAATGAACACTGGTATATCCAAGGCAAACATCGCGCGAAGGTGCGGAGCACAACTGACTGGACGGCATAGAGCACCCCAGTTCTACCTTTCACGGAACTCACAGTCGTTTTAACATAGTCTCCACGCCCCGCTTAGTTGTTAGCACGGGCAAAAGCTGCCGGTGCATCTAGCCAGCACGGATGTAGCCGTCCATCCTCTCTTCCCCGTATACGGGTTTTGCAGCTTGCAACACCTGTTTCACGCATCGTTCAACTGACTGACCGTGCACAGGAAGCAGTGGAACTCACATTGGCATTTCCACATCGCCATCAAGTTTGGAGCTTAACGTGTGGTACGTGAGGGCCGGTTCGAAGGCGCCGTCCCAGGATATAAACTCCTGCAGACTCTCCGCGGTCTCATTCAGTCTCGGAGTTATCCTGGGACGGACGCTGGGGTCTCCACGCTCATCTTTGCCGCGGATGCACGTTCAACAGCGAGCTGGCGCTCTTCTCTGTCATCGCTACAGAGAAGCGACTGGAGCACCATTTCTCTGTGAGCAATGCTCACGCGCGATGTTTGCCTTGGATATACCAGTGTTCATTGATTCATGTCTGACATGTGTCCCTTTGGGAAGAAAATAGGCATCGATGATCCCATGGTGATCACGGCGAATTGTATCATTTTTGTCACCAACGTATCTGATTTTCGTCTGAACGTGATGTGGAAAGACTATCTGAATGTCTCAACATGCAACGAATAGGTAGGTGTTTGATATATGATGCACATCCGTACAAAGCAGCCTCCCTCAATCATGCTGATATGTAGTTCAAAGGGCGAATAAATATGAAGCTTTGTCTATATGTCTATGCCCAGTGAGTGATGCTGAGGTCTTCAAATGAGTAAGTGCAGAAACCGCGGCTGTATCATGATTTTTACTTCTTTAAATCTCAGAGTTCCGTGTATTAGCCGAAATTGACATTTGCTGGTGCATTAGAAGACATTAGATAGCAGATATGTTCTTAACTATCGATTTTTCGACAATGTTGCGTCGTTTCAATTGACTCAGCTCGTCGAGACGATCAAAAAGAGGTACTATTTGACCCACTTATCTGGATTGATTCTCACAGACAATGTGGCGCCGAATGCCGGAAACAGTCTTTTTCAAACGCATTTTGAGGAAAAATGCCGATTGTCCAGCGATCTAATTTTTATGTCAAATTGTTAGGCATATATGAAGGCAAAATAAAAACAGTAGTCGTTTTTGATAACACCACTTGGAAAATTTTCGAAACAGGCTATTACATATGCTGCTTCAAACGGCATGAAATTCGCTCCCATGGTGCTGCAAGAACGCAATTCTTTGGTGAGCTTTCTTTATAAACGCACCTGAAATTTTCACCAAATGTTTAGTAGAGTTTCGAAGCGTTATCTTTCTCGAATTACTTTTTCCTCCAATATATGGGTGTTCCGCTGGCGATCTCTTTTGATGCAATATCCGGTAACGGCTTACTACAAAACATCCCATTCCGTTTCCGTTTTACTTCGAAAGTCTCTTCCGACTGCCGCGCCGCCATGCGATGCATATATTCATGTGCGCTCGTTTGGTAATGAAGCTTCGACCAATAGCCTTGCCGTCGGCTCAGTTTCTTTTTTAACTTGTTTATAATACTCGTGAATAAAAGCATATTCAGCTGGCACCAAAATTGGAAAGCAAATTTGTGTTCGGGTAGCTGAATCTGTCTTTCCCTGGTCGAAAAAGGAACCATAGTTACAGACTATATTCCTTGGAGTTGCCGGCAACTAAACCTGTGTTATAATTGTATTATATATTCATAAGGGTCTAGCAACATCTATCAGCGAATTTGTCAAACTTAGCGATATCTTATTGTTATTCACTAGAAGCGTCCATGCTTTCCAACTTATGGGACAGAGCGCATATGAAGCCGGGCTCAAAATAGTGGAAATAGTGTAAATGTGACATGATGTGGAACGTCATCCAACTATTTTGGTACTGCGTGATGCGGATGACAATATCTTTCCATTAATTCGAAACAGGTACGATGTCCATGTCATCCTTTGATGTTCAAAAATGTTTGTAATTTGCTTAACTAAGCGATTTGTGAGTAGATGTAGAATATGCCACCTTGGGTGGGGCATGAAATGTTTGGGAGTGTAAATATTTGTATATAATCGTAGAAGCTGTACACTTGCCAGCCCGCTGTTCTTCTCACGAATCTGCTTCAATGTGAAGCGAAATGCCCATGCGCAGGATACTCTTGCCGCGCAACATCACTCTGCTGAGCATTAGAACAACTGCAGATTACTCACCCACGTGTCGGGCAGTGCCGCCACCAATACCGCGGGAAACCGTTCGAGGCAGTTCCCCAGAGCAACGTGGCGCGAAGCATCCCGTTGTCTGCCAGGACATATCACCCCGCTCAGTATTTCCCGGCAGCGCTTGCTAAGCTACAGATCCGTACCGTGGGACACGAGCCAGGCGGAGTGGCGTAATAAATGGAGACGAATATTGATTGCAAAAGTTATCTCTGGGAGAGGCGAAATTCGGAGATCGGTATAGCGAGATATGGGCTGATGTTTTTTTTCTGGAGTAAAACGCAGGTCACGGATTTTGTGTGCCTGCACGTGTGTGTCCATGATGAGGCCTGAATGCCAATGGAATGCCAGGTCCTGGAGCCAAGTGTAGTATTCACTACGGTTTTGGGCTTCGAGTAAATGGAAAGCCCTTTGGAATCCAAGGCACCATTTTCAGTAGTATCAAGTTTATCAGCATTTTCGGAATACGTGTGCTTTGTTCTTGGAGAGCATTGCCATATTTACTGGCAAATTTTCCGGTGCCCACCGCAAAACATGTTACATTTCAATTAGTATAAATATTTCAACGCTTCATCATCTGCATCTTGTGCTTTGCTAAAGATATCACTGCCGTAATTCGTGACGTTGGGCTGTTTATTTGATATACCCGTTGCATGTTCTGCAGCTTTTCACTTCTTGTGCGTTCCAGCAATTTAGATTGATATGATCGAATTCGGATGGCATCGGACGACATTATGCTGAACACAAGCTCTTCGATTGCATTCAAATCGACGCCTGCTGTGCGTGCTGAGATGCAACTGTGAAAGAAGATGCGACAGTTGTCAAATAATTTTAACAAGGATGTCTTCCAAAAATGTGACGAAGATTGGGAGCACACTATGCTGGCGTACCGTGCATACTTGGATGGCTGTCATTCTCCCGAAATTACAGTGGCCCACTGCACGTGACCGGTGTTTGCAGATAAGCACTGCGTTGCACAAAACACCAACAACTTGTGCACAGCACAACTAGTTACATGAAGTCGAATCTGGATGTAGCTTAACGCCAGTAGTTCACTGCAGTATCTTTAATGCATATCACACGGTATATGCTTGTGGGTTAGCTCGAAAGTATTTCCCTAACAATGTGGGCTGAAGGCATTAGTGGACAGTGGACACATTACAATTAGAGCTTTCATGGAGGTCAACTTGTATTGCTATTCTGTCATTATCCACAGTAGTAGTTAATGCATTTTTAGCTGTTTTGTGATGGCGGAACTGAGCTGTGCCGGAATACTTGTCTGTCAAATGACGTCATCTGTGAATGTCGGAGCTCTGGTCTGTCTGTTCTGGACGGACCTGATTAGGGCTGTACTTGAACGACATGTGGCTACCTATCCTTCACGCAGCTGCACGCGGCGTCTGGGACTGACTAGCTCTCGCTGGTCATAGTATTCTCGCGCCGCAGACACCCAGCCAAGTCGCCTGGCGCCTGGACAGCTATATATGGAATATATTCGTCTTCGGACGGCGTGAGATGAAGCGATGCTGCTGGACGAGGTATACCGTCCATCGCCCCCACCCCGTCCCACCCTGGCTTCCGTTGCCTACAAAGCCTCACGATGTGGCTTGTGGCTTGACGTGATGTATCGAACAATCCTGTCCACTCCACTAGGCTGAACTAGCCTGGGTCTGGCTGGTTCATTTCAACATTTTCATCGATTGGATGAGTGGGTGGGTATCGACTTGTTCCAGAGCACCAAACTGATACCAGCACGGCATTTGCTGCCTGGTTATGTCGGTCGTACTGGTGGTACAGCAATCCGATTCCAATGACTGATTGGACAATCATGAAAAAGCCATGAGGAGCTCCAATATTTCAAGCTGTTTCGTCCTTTATGATAGAATAACTGCTTTTATGTCTACTTTGGTGAAAAAGAGTCAACTTTGCGTGTCAAGATAGTTTGTATTGCATTTTCAGCTTTATAATTGAGAACATTCCTATATTGAATCATAAATACTTCAAGAATTTCTAAAGATTTGTTGAATTGCCATTCATTCAATGATTTTTTTTTGCCGCTGAGCAACTACCTGTCGGAAGCAAATGAGCGCCGTCGCGTTACCACGAATGTCGATATAATTGAGAAAGCGTATATATATGTATATATGCATATATATGTGCATACGTATGTGTATATATGTACTATATATATATATATATATATATATATATATATATATATATATATATATATATATATATATATATATATATATATATATATATATATATATATATGCAGAAGAACGTAAGGTATTAGCCTCAACATCGCTGGATTGATTTCAACCCGCAGAGTAGCGAGGGAGGAATCAGCTTCCTTATTTTCTGGGGAAGTGAATAGATGTTGAGCGCTGTTTTTTCTTGATGCGAGGATGCAGTTGACATGGTCGATTTTGTGTAAGTGGTGAAGATATTGTGGCATGGAAACTATCGTACACGACTAGCTGACAACGTATATATACTTTCTACTTCAAGTCGGATCCGTCCTTGAGAACTGACACTAGTTACCTACAGAGACTTATATCACTTCTGGTCGACAGTCTGTGTTACAACTCACATATGAGCTAAGTTCAAATAACAAGCTTTCATCCCTGGGTGTGCTAGTGATGGCACCATAAAGCAGCTGCACTGCACCTGTGCATCCAAGGTTGGGGATGGATGTAGGAAGCAAGTGTCCAAAAAGGCAGCCGGTCACCGAATTATGTCCCAATGTACATCTGCTATGGCTGGTCACAAAAAAACGTAGGTCGTGCCGCTTCATAGCAATTGTAGGCAGGAAATACTGCGCCGTTTCACAGTTAGGAGCTATGTGGCAGTCTGCCAGGTTGACTATGGGCCAGAGTCCATGGATCGAAATTCCCGTTTGCGGTCATCACGTGGCCATTTGTCCTGCAGCCATGACGTGAGAAAGACTGGTCTATGCTGCTTCTCAGTCACAGAAATAACACTGCAAGTTCAGTGAGCTGGCTACCACTGGACTCCTGTCGACAAGAGACAACTGATCTCTTTGGATTTCGAACTTGGGCAATACAAAATGAACTGGAAAGACTGGAAGGAGCTAGGCTGCAGAGGGTGCAGCAAAGGAGGGGGGGAAGGCTTATGACGTTAATGAAGCATTCTCTTGTCAAACAATAGTGATATAATTCACAACTTTAACGGTTGCTTACTTAATTCGGATTGATTTATAGATCGATTGATTACCTGACAAAATTCCACCTGTTTATTGCGGAACCCAAGTTGTTGAGCATACACGATATGTAGTGTGTCATGTACAACTATGTATAGGGTGCACTGTGTAGGAAGCGCGATATGCAAATGCCTGTGTAACTCAAATATGTCTTCAAGTCACCCAATATGTTTTACAATCGTTTTAGTTCGTATTGCTTCAGCACGAAATGCAACCGGCCCATGTGTCGTCATTTGAGTGAAACAACTCTAAATTACTTCAGGATGTGAGCACGCTCCACACATGACGTTCGTTTGTGGATAGACCGGCAGAGTCAAGGAAGATGACTTATCTCCGACTTTAGATGGACCCTACTTAGAACCCTAAGCGACTGGGAGACGAATAGACTGTTGGCAAATGAAGAGCGAGGATTGCTAGTTCAAATTCTTTAAGGGTAGGCGCATCGCGCGCACAGAGATTTGTTGCGCATTTACCAATTGCGATACACATCATACGCTAAGTGTTTTGCGACACTCCATTGCGCTTTATCATTATAGCTAGCAATACGATTGGATGCAAGTTTCGCAGATGATAAAAAATTATTTGGCCAAATATAGCCAAATTTGGCCAAGTTGGCCAAATATAGATGTGTTCGCCGTGAACAAATACCGTTTAACTTAATCACCGCCAGTGAACAAGATTTTCAGCCTCGGAATACCAATGAATTGTGGCAATTCCCATTATCTTGGGCGAACCATTTTTTTTTGGGGGGGCAAAATAGTGCATGCGCAAGCATATCCGTCAACATATTCTGCAGAGTTGCCAATTATGTGCATACTTTACTAGTGTCATCAGATGTGTTAGCTATTCATGTTCGGCTCCCAGAAACAGTTCTACTTTTTCATTACTAGATTGTATTTCTGGGTGTAACTGTCATTGACAATCGCCTTGGTAACGGAGGTGTGTACTAGCCCAGTAATGATAGCAAAACACAGCAGTTAAAGGGTTAACAACCAAGAAGATCTAGACACACGTACACTGTACAGAGAACAGGTAAGCAAGAAAATAATGACCGTTGATCATCTCTGGACATGTTTCCTATGTGTAATTTTGCTGTAATGGTCGTTGGTGTTTTCTTCAAAACCATTGGAATGGCTCAACTCCTTATTGCGGTTGCTCAAATGAAAATTGAAGTGGCTTGAACCATTTCAAAAGGATGCGACACCTCTGCGTGAACTCGCCAGGACTGTAGGCCTCATCTAGCAGTATCATTGGCGCAACCATAACGTCACTCTTAAGGTGGCCAACGGTGCACCTTCGTGATGGTGCACCAAGGGACATTTTTCACGTCATCGCACTCCATTTACTCAACATCTCACACGAAACACCGTGATTTTAAAATAATGCGATTCGGTTCGTTTCTTCATATTCGCGGAGCTGTATGTAGTGAACTCACCCGAACGCTAAATCGGGAACTCAAATTATGTGTGACTCGTAGCCTGTATGAAAGCCAGTGAATACACATAGCGACGAAAGGGAAAAACGTGCATGTTGTATGACGCTTATGCATGACATCTGTGCAATGGTTGAAAATGTTCTGCATGGGGTAAGATGGACAGACTATACTTGTATGCTCTCAGCTTCACTTTCGCCAGCGTTCGCAGCGTACCACATGCAGAACGCAAGGTATAGTGGAAGCAGCATGCAGATCTCCATGGGAAAGGATGCAAAGAACAAGCTGTTCGCACGTATTGCCTATTGTGCATGAGTTCTGCTAGTTGTGCACACGGCATGCCGTGAGGAATTAAAGGAGACATAGATGTAAGAGCAGATGCAGAATTCGACGGTTTTTCTTACATAAACAATGAACACCCCACCTAATTTCGCTTCGGGGATGCACACTGATGATAGCCCATGATCTGACGTAGTATCTGTCGCACCGCACTGGAGAGCCCGGAGTGGCTCCTGGGGCCAGCTACTCCAAGGTGGGCGAGAGGGCGTTCTGGTCAGGTCACCTGGCTGACCCGACACAACCTTCGGGTCGCCCGGTCAGTTATGTCGCCGCGTCGATGCAACTCCTGGTATGCACCGTATCCGGCGGACCCCGGAGCGAGTTGCCTGCGTGTGACGTCGGACGAAGACCGGCGTGACACTACCAGTCACGTACCGTCACCGTGCTGGATGCAGCTGACCGTACAGCTGACTGACCGTCCGTTCACGCACTGCTCGTGGGGAGAGGTGTGCGATGGGTGGCAGAGGGGTGGGCATGTCGGGAGACGTACCGCGGGGGTGGGCGAGCGACTCGTTAACCATATTCAGGTAGAGGGGGAATTCCGTTAGCCTTGTGGTTTTTACACTTGCCATTTCCTTCGTGATAGGAGCGTGAGACTCAATGCCTTTTCCTAGCTGTCTTTTTCATACATTGTGCCAAAGTGTTGATTTCATGGTGCCAGAGTTGTCATTTCCATTTTAATTTCATTCATTTATTTTCATTCCATTTCTAGTAGTGCCAGCAGGAACAAATATTGGAAGGCACATCTGACGAATTTTTGTAAAACTGAGGAACAGGATATGCATCTGAATATCTTCAATGTTTTTTTTCTGTTCAGGTGATTATACTTTGTAATGCAACTGCCTATGCCACCTTGCGCATGACTGGTTGTAGTTACCTTGGATTGCGCATGTAACAACGGAAATGCCTATTTTGAGCCCAATCATGTCTGGCGGATCCAGGGGAGGGAAACATTGCACCAAGTGGCCGGTATTCTCAAAGTGGTATATCTACATTGCCGTTGGAAAGTTTGCAGGACGGAGCGAGACAAATGGCAATATTGAATCCGAAGCAGTGGCGGAGCCAGAAAGGTTTCCAATGGCGGATCTAGGAAATGACGAGCAGTACTCAAGACGTACACTCAATGTATTTTTCAGCTAAATACTTATATTATATATCTTCAAAGGTAAAAGCGCCCTTCGGTATGATCGAGTCCACCCCCCCCCCACACACACACAAACACACGCACTGGTCTAGTCAACGAATTCTTGTTGCCGAATGAAAAAATTGCACATAGCTCCTTCAAGGACAATATGCTAACATATGATAATTCATGGATCACCTCCTAGTCCGGGTCTTTCTTGGTATAATTTCCGTGTGACGCCTCAGATTAAGAAGCTCTGTGAGTATTGATATAATGTAAGAATGACAAAACGAAAGATTTTTTGGGCCACTGGTTGTGAAGGAAAACAAGATGAAGTTAATGAATGAACAAGAGTAAATTACACCCAATCTTGCATAAACCTTAGGGATGTAGAACACCAGCACAGCCCAGTCCAGGGGGCAGAATCCGTCCCTTTTACAGATTCAGGCCTAACAGGGCTGTACCGTAATGGGGTGGAAATTTAGTAATTAGTATAATTAGTACCCAGGGTTAGGCAGTTCATCCAGTTGTTGAGGTGGTGCAGAGGCTGGAAGACTAACCTGATTTACTGTAATGGATAACATCCACAATGTGTACGCGATGCACTTACTGTGATGCGAGACTAACCTGATTTACTGTAATGAAGAACATCCACAATTTGCGTGTGATGCACTTACTGTGATGCGAGATGAATGGAACTGCAACTGCAATCTACACAAGTAGTGGGTGGGGGGGGGTCTTCGGTATCCTTTGAATATGTTTTGGAGACCTTTTTGGAAGGTGTGGTGGCACCTCTATCTCTAAGAAAAATTGGCAGATTTTGAATATTTTCTTTTGTAGATGCACGGTGTGCATAATATGCTGCCATACCTGCACATAACCTTGATCCCTATCGGATTGATTGGGAGGAAGATAGGTCGATATATAATCATGACTAAGAGCAATCTATAATTTTAGGTGATTTGCTTCCACTGGCTCTTGTTGGTAGTGAATGTACTTAACTCGCAAATCAAAACTCTCAAGTTGTGTAGATCGAGGTCACGCGATGTCAGTTGCTCAAAATCGAGCACGGTGTATCGAATCATTTCAGCATATCTCAGCCACTAATAGGCTCAGACACCAATAGCTTGCAAGGTGTCTGACTGAGCATCCGACGTATTGGATATCAATGTGCAAATGCTACTGCGACTGTCCAACTGGAACTGCCGCCTCACGCTCGTGGGAACCACCTCCCAGTCTCACCCGTGAGAACGACCCCGACCGTCTAATACCCAGCTGGACGCGCTGCAGGATGGCGCCCAGCTCAGAAGCCAGGAAAGCGGCAGTTGCGGCTGGTTAATACAATTGCCAATTGCTATTAGTGTCAGAATTGCCGGCCGGCCAGCTGGGTTTTGCTGATGCGGTCCGGCCGAAGGCGCGGCCGCCAATTAACGGCGGTCAGTGCGCGCCACCTGCACAACAGGCTCCAGCCTTAAATGAATCGAGTCGTGGCGCCAGAATGTCATGGCAACCATCGGCTCAAATCGCAGCCTTCGTGGTCGGGTGTCGGTGGAGAGCGCCTGCTGGGTAGGGTGTCCACAAAACAACAACCTTTTGGCTGTGCAAGCTGCCCAACCAAAACGGGGTGCTCTTTTACACAATGACTAAGCTGACCAAGTATGGCCCCCCTCCTTTAAGTTTTGGTCCCCCAGCCCCTCAAAGGTCAGTGACCCCACCCCAATGGGGTGGAAAATCAATTTCATTGCACATACCTGAGAGTGGGCTTATTTAAAAGCTTTCATTGAGCAGAACAAACTTTAATTCAGACAAAATGTTCGAATCACAATATTTATTGTTTTATGCGGCCATTTCAGATCCAACGCAACCGGAAATAACGAGCGGTTATCAGAGTAAGGCATCGCAGTGATCGCCGTGACTTGGTCTGTGAAGAAATGTATTTAGAAATGATAGAAGGGTTGTTTCGAAATAGTAACATGCTATTTTCAGTTCAGTCAATTATTTTGACCTATTGACATATACCTATTGACATATATTTGACCTATTGACAACTCACAGTGGCACATCAATATCAGTATGCTAATCAACACTATGCCAGATACAGGTCGAACTGTGCGAATGACAGTGCACGATGACAGCGAAGTAGATGCACATTTAACGCGATAATGTACAATACTATGGCAAAACAATCCGTTTCTCATCTGCGCTTCATCTGTGCCAACCACATTGCACTGTCTACTTAGTCGTAGTCTCATGCCGTCAGCATGCACGATGCACAGCCAGCTCACTTTTCCGCATTGACGGGACCACAGGCCGGTGTGAACTCGCCACTGCGATCATATGACTTCTAACTCTGCCGTCTCTAGCTATGTTTGCGTAGCCATGTCTCGGTAATGTCCTTAATACTACGTTCGGCTGCGTTATTCACGACTGACAACTGCTGCATTTCATTCTCCATTCGAACATACTCATCGTCATCTGCCCACTGAGATGGTTTTTCAACCAAGCCCCACTGTTGTCCAGCAGGCTGAATATCAGCCAAGATCTTGGCCCCACGAATGGTGCTAGATCATGTGACGCGTCCAGGAGGGATGTCTTCGGGAAGATCGGTTTCCCGGGGGGATGCTCCATCGGTCGTGTGTGATCCAGGAGAGCTTGCTCCATTGCGAGCTTCTCCTCTACCGGGACTTCACTGTCGAAGAGGGCAAGCATGACGTTCTCCTCTGTCAGGTACCACAAATGCCTCGTTAGACTCTGCCGAGTCGCCTCAGCCACAGCAGGATCATGAAGCGCGTACGCCTGCATCTCTTTCCATAGCAGCAAGCCGAGTTGAGGGGCTGCTGCTGGGAGACTTCCCTGTAGGAAGAAGGGGGCGTGGTAGAGCGCGATATACTCTGCCATCCTCTTCACCAGGTCGCGTTCCTCGGACGCCATGCACCCTGTTGCCTCGTCGCCGGCACGTCTTCGCCACGTCACAAAGCCCCACTGGGGCTTGGTTGAAAAACCATCCCAGCCAGTGGGCAGATGGCGATGAGTATGTTCGAATGGAGAATGAAATGCAGCAGTTGTCAGTCGTGAATGACGCAGCCGAACGTGGTATTAAGGACATTACCGAGTACGCAGACATGGCTAGAGACGGCAAAGTTAGAAGTCGTATGATCGTAGTGGCGAGTTCACACCGGGCTGCGGTCCCGTCAATGCGGAAAAGTGAGCTGGCTGTGCATCGTGCATGTTGGACGGCATGAAACTACGACTGAGTAGGCAGTACAACGTGGCTGGCACAGATGAAACGCAAATGAGAAACGGATTGTTGTGCCACAGTATTGTACATTATCGCGTTAAATGTGCGTCTACCTCACTGTCATTGTGCACTCTCATTCTCATGGTTCGACCTGTATCTAACATAGTGCTGATTAGCATTTAATTACACGTTCGCTGGAGTTTTTTCCTTTGCAGTTGCAACCTACGGTTTGGCTTCCCACGGTCTCGACTCCAGTTAGTTTCAGCCGTTCCGTTTTCGTTGATGTACGGCTGAAAGACCGTCTCTGACGGAAGGAGGAGACTGGAAATGGGCGTCACAGGCTGAGGTGTGGTTGATGGAGTAGAGGTGGGCTAGACTATCAACCCTGCTCTTCAGTTGTTCCAGCCGGAAGGTGCTCGGCTGCGGCGGGAAGAGGGACGTTGCCAGATATCACAACACATTTCAGCTGTTAATTAATTTCTGCGAGGAGCTTGGTAATGCTGCTTGTTCCCATCTGGCTATTTATTATATTGGAGAGTTACGAAGGTGTACTGGCCCATTAATCCCGCAAATGTGTTTCCATGGTTTAGTTTCGTAACCGGAAATTCCGCGAGTGGTCCGCCGGGCCCGACATCTACCGGCAGTAAGTATAGATCGTAGTAGTAGTTCGATGCCGCTAAAGGTGGCGGGAACAGCCCGCTGAGTTGTGCGCCGCGCCCCAAGACGCGGGCTAAACGGTCACGACCTAGCGTCTCGTAACAATGCTAATAAACATTGCCCTCGCGGGAATATACTATTAGCATACTGATATTGATGTGCCACTGTGAGCTCTCAATAAGGCAAATATATGTCAACAGGTATATGTCAATAGGCCAAAATAATGGACTCAACCGAAAATAGTATGTTACTGTCTCGAAACAACCCTTCCTATCATTTCTAAATACATTTCTTCACAGACCAAGTCACGGCGATCACTGCGTTGCCTTACTTTGATAACCCCTCGTTATTTCCGGTTGCGTTGGATCTGAAATGGCCGAATAAAACAATAAATATTGTGCTTCGAACATTTTGTCTGAATTAAAGTTTGTTCTGCTCAATGAAAGCTTTTAAATAAGCCCACTCCCAGGTCTGTGCAATGAAATTGATTTTCCACCCCATTGGGGTGGGGTCACTGACCTTTGAGGGGCTGGGAACCAAAACCTAAAGGAGGGGGACCATACTTGGTCAGCTTAATCTTTGTGTAAAAGAGCACCCCGTTTTGGTCGGGCAGCCTGCACGGCCAAAAAGTTTTTTTGGGGGGACACCCTACTGCTGGGGCTGTGTTGGGCCCCAGCATACACGTATGCCTGGCATCTGGCAGGCAGGCGACGGTGGCCCAAAACAGCGGCCAGGAGCGGCCCAGCAAAGTTCATCCGAGCGACGATAGACTGTGCACGTTAATTTCTTTCCATCGCGGGTGTGGTATCGTCAGCAAATTGCAGTGCTGCTAGTTACGCTCCATGTTTCATTCAAATTTGTAAGCTTTGCACCTTCTTTTGCTCAGTAAGATTACATCACTTCGCATGCATGCATGCAAGCATGGAAGTTAACATAAGTTAGAGATTCTAGAACAAATCGCCAAGGTATGTTCACCACACCTCCGATTTTGAACAAAATGGTTGGGCACGGTTTTCAATGGCCCAGCTTACAAGTCTGATATGTTCAGTGTTCTGGGTCTAAACGGTGACGAGTTACAGGTTATCGAAATTTTAACGTCATGGGAAAAGTGTTCATGGAATATATGTTGATTTTTTAAAATGGTAGGAATTAACTTACCAACCTAAACACTTACAAAGATATATCTTAAAAGACGAGACAAATGCACTAAAAAATAGCTTCGATTTGCTGGGGTCGTCTTTGGGCTATGCTAACTCGCGGCCTTTTACTTTCCTCACCACTATTTTAAACAGTCCCATTGTGATTTTCTTTCTTTCTTGGCCAAAGGTATTCCCACCAATTATCCGTTAATTTTCACCATGAAGATACATTTGTCATTATATTTTGATCTTTTTTGCACCTCACCCGGAAGTTCGGTGCGATTGCTTATTAGCCATAATGCGACCAAACAATGGTTGTTGGAGTTTTAATGACGTGCCTCTCCCGATAATAGGCTCAGAGACGCGTTGACCCAACTGGCGACTCCGGCATATTGAGGCTGAGTGCGTGCTATAGCAAGACATTCCAGCGTCTAAGCTGCTATGTCTGTTGGGTCATGCCAAAATGTCATCTGAATACGCATATGTTGTGACGCGTATGTCATCAGTCGTGTGTGAGTAAGTATGCGAGTTTCTACCAGATTTATTCTCTTTTTTTGGTAGTTGGCAGCAATCTACTGTCACGCGAACTCTTCCTAGCGGGGAGAAGAAAGCGATCGGGAATGTATCTGAGCAATCTGCTGTCCCAATGTTCGCATGGTTTCAACACCGTTACAGTGCCGACCGGTCAGTCACAGGAACATTTTCGTATATGCACAAGAATAGACTTGCTCGGACCTTGTCATCGCTGGTAATCATAGGGAAATTGTAAAGGCAGGTATCCAAGCTGTATCAACCGTAAAGCTTCCGTGGGAGGTTGGGGAAAATTTTGCCCACCCTTCGTTATGTTGTTCCGAGACAGCTTCCGAAGGCCTAGCGCCATCGCCCTTAAATCGTGCATACATTATGACAATTGAATGACTGATCTCTTGATGTTCAAATTATGTGTAAGAACTCGGAGTCACCGATAAATGTGAGGTTAAATTCAGATCACCGGTTTCGAAGTGCCATTTTATGATACTTGTCCAATGATTGTTAAAATTTAGTTTTGATGCTACACAAAAGGTTGGCATAGGTATATGCGGAATGAAAAATGCAGAATAGTTTGTGTGACGTCCGATCAGACCACAAGGTTCAGGTCAAGGTCGGCTTGAAGCATGAAAAGAAAACTAAGCTTTTATTTGTTTATCCTTGCAATCATAGGACAACCATGTTTACAGAGTACAGAGTACGCTGTGCATGACCACAGAGGGCACATCCTACAGAACACATTCGGCTATGAGTATGCATAGTTTCAGATTGTTATTATGTCAAGTTACTGTTGTGTGACCCACATGTATACCTGTCCTCCTTCCTGCAAAATTCACGAAATGTTGAATTGCTTTTGATCATCCTCCTTAGGCAGCTGAGCGGAATAACATGCTCTTATTACATGCGTTGGGATATGATCTATGCATGTACCCCTTAAGGTTACCATAGGTCAATGCTTTACTACTGAGGCGACTCTGGCTGGACTACGATGATTCTCGTTGCGGGACAATTGATTGTTAGTGTAGTTCTCAATGCTGGGTATCTTCATATTGTAGAGAAGTTTTGCACCCTCAGAGCTTATCAGACATGTTCGCACTTTGTCTGGGGTAAACTTCTATTAGGCGCGTAAATAGACTATGGACCTCGACGTTTGCGATTTTGTGAACCCGGTTATAATTTCAATGGCTCTGGGCCATCTCACACATGTCTGCATCCAAGTATTCATACAAACTCAGCCTGACACCAGCTCAATCTCTTGTTAGCAACGTTCTCACACAATCTCCAACTTGCACACAGATCGATCTTCAAACATACTAAATCCAATCTCACACGATTACACCTCAACAATCATACAGCGGTTTCCGACAGTCAGTCGCAGACATACCTTCGGGGGTGAGTTCGGGCGGCTAGCCACTAGCCAGCCGCCCCGCAGCGTCCACTTGCTAGCAGAGTGAGGGAGAAGTGAAAAGTGAGAGGCGTTCCACCTCGCTCGGCGACTATATCACTTCTCGGGGCATCCGCCCTTAGCCACACGCCAGAGACCCGTCATCGTCACGCGGCTCTGAACTAACCAGAGCAATACCTGGACTCGATGCACTACACCAGCGGATCAGACTGTCTGTCATTAGACACCTCTAAGCCTCGGCCGCGGTCGGCCGACTCTACTGCTGGCGACAGACACAGTAGCCCATAACATGTTTACTTAAGCTGAACCACGCTGCACACAGGCGGCCGGTAGTTCGTGGCGCTACGGCCCAGAACAAGCTGTCACATCACCATACACTCATGACGGCCACATCCTACCGTCAGACACTGATACGTCAACTTCCGTCAGACATCAGAGACAGCGGCGTCCGCGGCGGCCGACGGCGTCGAGGTCAGCTATGTAACTCGAGCGGAGGGGATGGGTCACAATAGCCACTGGACTCGACAGCCCGGCTGGCGGCGACTGCCGAGTAAGCAGCGACCTGGTCCGCGGCACTGGGACCGATGATCTCCGTCGCGGTACCTGCCGTTACATGAACGAGGGGGGCATTTATGTCTTCTAAGAAAAGCTTCCCCCACAGGAAGCTTTTCTACAATATCCTATGCAACGTATCCTTCATCAATTCTCTGGCGCCATGTGTGTGCAACGCATCATTTCAAGTCCAATTGCATTTCATTGCTATATTGTCCGTAGTTTGAAAGTTAGAATGGATTTGCATTTCAACTACCGTAATGTATTCCATTTTTGTACAATCCGGCCTGTAATTTTTGGAAGCTAACTCTCAATTTGTAAATTATGAACGTTGGGAATTGTGAACTTTGTAAAATATGAATTCCTCCCAACGATGGGTGCTGAAGTGATTGTTTCGTCACAGTCAATACCGGCCGTAAGGTCATACTTTGTAACACTTCCTGGAGGTGACTATGGGAGCTGAAGTGATTGTTTCGTCACAGTCAGTACAGGCTGTGAGGCCGCGTTTGATGCGTCGTGCTCTGTTAGGACTTATGCTTTCCGACACCATCCGGCAAATCACTCCCGGAAAGTCAGTGAGAACGTTGCGCGCGAGTCATATAACACACTGTTATTGGGAAATGTTAGCTGCGTCGGCTGTGTAATGAAGGTGCGAAGGCGGTCGGAGTACTTCAATGAAGGGTCAGGTCAGCAGTAACCGGGTGGCCAGTCGTAATGTGAATGATGGTGCCAGAGTGAGTGAGGAGTGAGTGGGGATGCCAGCGCTCAAAATCAGCCATCAATATATCGCACCACCAGGAGTGTACTCACCAACTGAGACTATCGGACCTGTCTCGGCGTCATTGACGGCGGATGCAGAAAACTTACCTCTTCAGGAAGCAATGCCTATCCGAAAGCGTTAGCACCGGTGCGCAGCCATGACAAGCTTAGCCTCCCTTCTTTCCGGTCAGAACCTCACACCATGTCTCGGAGGTGTGGTTCTTAACGGTTCCTCGTCTAACTATCAAGCTAAGAGTTGCACGAGCGGAAACGTGGTAAAATTGGTATATAAACATGTGAAGAAAATTAACATTGACAATAAGTCACCGACATATCCTGAAAACAAATCCGAGATATGTATTTTGAGGGCACTGCCCAATTGCACTCATGTACTAAGTTTCATTTCAATGCTTTTTACATTTTTTTCATGTGCATGAATTATTGATCTTCAAACATTTCTGAAGGTGGTCCTCATTCACCAGACGCAAGTTAAGGATCTTATGTTAGTTTAGGTTGACATTTTCACGACAGACGCCGAGCTGATCAAAGAAAGGTACTTAAACATTTGGCGTCCTTGCGCGTCGTCGTTTATCCGCTCTTGCGGAAAAACCTTAGGCGAGGGAGTAAAAATATCTGCCACAAAGGCGTTAATAGAGGGAGATGGATTCAGAAACATTTTACACTAATGCATGCGTGCATTTATTAATTGCTTTTGATGAGGGAATGCATCTATATGTGTACACATCTCCCAACACAAGACCAGTCTGTTAGATCAGCGAAAGCTGAATGAGTCAGCAACGTAAATTGAACACGCTAGAGGACGGTGCTGCCAGGGTGACGCAAATCCATTAATGTATAATTCGCATTATAATGCTGGCGTACTTAGATAGTTGATTGCGTGTGGCTGTATGATTGATATTGTGCTAGAAGTGCACATGCCATATTTCTGCCTTTGCGGACAGCTTATCAGAGAAACGTCATCGAGTCACCAGTGAAACGCTGCGAAAAGCCAGCCCACGCTGGGAGACTCGCTAGATGTATTCACTGAATACAAATGCATCGTCAGCATTGGCCGGAGGCAGCTCTTCAAAGTGCGTCCCAGAGGATGGGAGGCGTGAGTGAACGCGAAATGAACAATAATGAATGCAAATTTCAATCAAAGCAACCACGCCGAAACCAACAGGAAAACAATATTCCCCTCGGCGAACTTCAAGTGCGTCCGCACAGTGCGAGCAATATGCAAAATAATCCATTTCCTTGCTATCATCACCTTACAACATTTATCTCCTCACATTGCGGCCGGGGAACAAGCAGGCAATGACAGGGTGCGACATTTCCGCCGCTGGCCAGCTGCGTCCCTTCTACAGTGCCGAGTCTGCCCGTGTGGCTCCGATATCAACACAATGCGGTTTACATGCCTACACAAGAGTACATTCGCCAAAGAAGCTTGAAATAATATATGAAAGAACCTGAGGATATATATTTAATGGATCAGGATTTCAATAAAGTTATGAACTAGTAACGTGCGTATACTATTAGCAACTTCGTGACGGGTGGATTGAAAAACTTCTGTAGCGTACATGAAGACCTAGGAACGTTATCATCAAAGCATAACAAAAGTATCAACCTCTGTGTTGATGTTGTCTTCCAGATATGATCTCGTACAGGAGTTGTTAAAATAAGCTAAGACGGGAAGAGATCATCGAATCTTCATTGAACTCTTGACACTCTGGCCCCTCTCCAAAGCCGAAGCAATGCGCTCCTTCAACACCAGTGCCCATGTGGAAACTTCCGCACGTGGGGCGAAGAAGCAGTATGGCGCACTACCAACAGTCTCACCTTTCACAAAGGAAACGGCACCTCATGACACGCGGATGAAAGTTGAGGAGCTTCATGAATTAGATGACATTAACAGGATGTGCTCAGGATGTCGAGAGGTGATAACTGTACGAGATGCAGATGGTAGAAAGTGAGCGATGGAAACGTTTTGAGAATCTTCGCCAAGTGTACACCGATTTTGAAGAAGGGACGCACGCAAAGTCCTACCGTTGGTTTTTCAACGTTTGTGAGCCTGAGGCGGCGCGACTGCGTCATGGTCGGTTATGGGAGATAGGTTCGGGAAGAATGGAGTGGTTTCGTATGTATATATTTGTAGTTGCCGATTAGAAAGTAAGTGCCGAGCACGGGGAAGGACGTGTATTGGCAGTGTCCGGCGACCCAGCCACGAGCACCGGCCACGCGTCCCCTCGACCAACTGCGGGCAGTCACCCGCGCGCCGCCGACCTAGCCGCCCCAACCACAGACCGCGCTGCAGAAACCGCTGACGGCCGTGACCACGTGACAGTGACCACGTGACCACGTGACGCGCCGAGTGCCACGTGACACCGGCGCCACCGGCGCCGGCGGCCCTGCGTGGCGCAGGGCCAGCTCCAGCACCAGCTCACTACAATATTACCAGAGCCCGAGGCTTCAAACCACCACACTGGATGCTCGTAAACTGACTATGAATGATTTGATGGAACCGAATGTCTGTTTTCACATGAGTATGAATGGGTATGTGATGCATGCATGCGAGAAGAGAAGGTTAGAGGAAGGGGGGGGGGTGATAGGTACGTTATGCACGGTGAAGTACGGTTATGGAACCATGGAAACATGCTTTGAAAATTAGATATCTGCTGATCGTTACTGCATGTCGCTGCTGCTGCACGATCGCTGTTGTCATTCCGGCAGACGCATGTGCATTTACTTTGAGTGATGCGATGTCACAGGTATCTCGCCATGCCACGTCACGCCAGCTACTCTGTCGCTCAGACACAGTCTCGATATCTTAAGCTGCTACGTGATTCTTCCCAACAATGGGGCGGCCGCTGTTGGTGACGTTTCTGAAAACTATTCACTCATCGTCTAAGACGCAACTCATGACTTCAATTGAGACTTCAATTGAGTTGAACGCCAAATTCGTTTGTTGTTTGTAGTATTCACCAGTATCACCTGCTAAAGCTGCTGTCTAGGCTCTGATTACCTGACCCATAACATGGCTGCAGCGACACTATTTCAAACCCTGTTGATGCCCACCTTCACCAAATGCTTCCAGGTCTGAAGAAACATGCAATGACATTGGTGGTTCAACCAAGCTCGCTGTCCCTCCAACAGACACTAAATGGGCAAATAATGCTGAACTCTGGGGAATTTTGCCGAACTGGGAGGTGTCCTGGTGCCACAAAGAGCAGACATTTCTATGTAACAGACTCTTTTGTGTCTGCTATGGCGGATCCATTGGGCAATCGATGCTGTGAAACTCGAGTCGTGAAAGACACTCCGAGGTTTGATTGCCTCGTGCCGTTCGGCGACAATAGGACCTCTGCAGTGGTCTATGATGATAACATGTGTTTGGCCAGCAATTGTCGTGCTTGCCGAGCGCGAACTTAGCATGAAAGACGCTGCCGGGGCGCTGTCGTTGTCAGTGCTGAGGACACCGCGAAGATAATGTTTCATCGAAGTGACATCTGTGAAACGAGAGTGTCATGACATGCCGGACATGCTTGCATCAACCGAGTTGTTCAAGGAGAGCACAAAATGTGTCTCGTGATATTTCAGACTAACATGTGACATTTGCCACCCCTTACATACCTGCGAATGATGCCGTGTCCTCCATGATCAATGAGCTTTCACATGGCACACATATAGACCAATTTGCACACTAAGTACAAACCTTTCTTGCAAGGTCAGGCTCTTGACCAGCCTACCACCCCCTGCGAGTTTTAATTGATTTGTCTGCGACATTGCCATGCTCTCCAAGAAAAACGCATTTGAATGATGCCTATATCGATCAATTTCTGCAATGTACAAAACAATTTAAAATTGAGGCTAATTCACCGACTCATATACGACCTCTGTGACCCGTAACGTTCCAAACAACGTTCCCATTATGCTATACGGGTACACTGTGTTCGACACGACTCATATCGCCTGCTTCCAAACACATACAAGAACACTATTTGTGGGTTAGGTCAGCCTGCAGTGTTTGATCTCTGCGTCACCTTTGGGAGTGGGCTTTTCAAATATATATACATTAGCTTTTTGAAATTGACAATCGTATGTTGATGTACTTTTTAAGAAACAGGAAACGTTTTATAAATATATATCACATCCTTCCGTCATTAATTAGATCACAATTGCACCACATCGGTACTTTCATCGTGACCTCAAATATTCAGCGACCGGCATATCGTTATGCCATTCACCTGTGACGATCAGGGTCGTGATCAGGTGCCAGACAACCCAATGCACAAATCTCGTTAAAATCGGAGTGGGTGTAGTGAACAACTTTGAGTTTACCTTGGTGAAATGTCCTTGAACCATCAAAATACACGTGGCAGCGTGACATGCGTGGTTGAATAGTTGGATTATCGGACCCGTACCAGAGCCTGCGCGGTGTCGGGGTGGAGCGTCCAAACACGCCAGACTCGGTTGCTACGGACAATGATGTTTTCCTGCACTAAAACAGGCAGCTGATTAACGAAACTGTCATTCCGCATCACCGAAAACACCACCGTTTTGCATCACCAAACATGTAACACGACTTAATAACGTTCCTATGAACAGTGTAAACATGATATATTGAAGACGCGATAATATTGCTGAATTATGAGGAGGGATGGGTAAATTACCTTCCCAGTTGGGAATCTAATAGCACATGTTCATCGTGAAGGAGGGAAACAGAGTGATCTAGTATTTACCCACGCCAAGAAAGAACTTCATGAGTAATTTCGCAACTGGATTTGTTCAGAATCGGGAAGCAAAGGCGACTGAATAATAAGTGCGAGAGGTGAAATGGTGTTTACTTTGCCCAAGGGGTGTCACTATATTGCTTAGCCGGAGGCCTATTGATCGGCCAGAGACGGAAGGCTAAGGCCACCGGCAGTACTGCTTCCATTGCATGGGCACTAAGCGGTACTACAGGTGGCTTCAGATTGCAACTGAGCCTACCAGAGGGGTTCGCAGGTCATCAGATGGGATTGGGTGGAGAATGGGGATGGGGTGTTGCAGTCCTTAGTGAAGTTTCCTACATCTTTTAGGGCCTGAGCCTCCTCTCCCCCACCACAACGTTGGTGAGTCTTAAAACATTGTCTATGTGGTGGACTGGAAATAATGGCAAGAAACATATTGATGCCTCACCCACAGTAACCTTCAGAACTCACCACCTATAGTCACACTATGTCCCCCTCCCTCCTGATGACCCCCCTGATGTGTTCCCTCCTCCATTTTTAAAGTTCGCTGGAACAATGCAGGAACCCACGGTCGAGCTAAACCCCTTCACCTGCGTATCCAGTGCTCAACATGTTCCTCGCAATTTCCCATGGGTTTTCCTGACCATACCAGGACAGCAAAACACTACTAGGACACTCCCCACTTTCATGTTGGCCAGAGCCGACAATTCGTCTGAAGGCGACTCTGCCATTCCGTCCACCTCCATGCTCAATGTTTTCTTTTCCGAGAATCAGTGGCATGCAAATTTATCTTCCGAAGTCCGTGAACCGTCGTTTGACAACCCCTATCACTAAACTCAACAGAGTTGACGGGCTCGGCTGGGAACCATCCGCTTCCGATGATATCGCACCTAAAACTTCCACGAAACTCTGTTTCAGCCGCGAGTTCCCTGTTTCCAGATCCGGTTACCGATCTGCCAGCTTTCGTGACAGCACTGAAGCTTTGCTCTTTCGTATTATCAAATACCCGTTTCAGTTATGCCAAATGTTCATTTTGGTTCGCGCATACCCCCCCCCCCACACACACACTAAAACCCTCATACTCGCCAAGCACAAACCACCAGATGAAGTCATGCAACATTGTCTCGGCCATAACATGTCTGGGAAGCAATCCTGAACCATCGCAGCGTTCGGCCGCATGGGTGTACAATTCTCGAGGTTTTCACTTGACCTGACGCCAGACATTATCCAGGCGCCCAAACGACAGATGTTCCTGTAGTGATCATCTGCTGCCCTCTTTCCCCTCCACATTCCTCCGCCGACCAGACTCACTTCTCTCCCTGCGGGAAAAACAGAATGCAGCTACACCTATGCACGAAGTATTCCATGAACGAGTCGACAAACATCGCCCCAAGCCGCCATGGCGGCTGGGGGCGGCGCGGGGCATGGAACCGCCACTGGTGTCAAGTGACCCCATCACTACTGGCGGCTGGGGTCGGCGCGTGGGCATGAGACCGCCATTGGTGTCAAGTGACCCCATCACTACTGGCGGCTGGGGGCGGCGCGGGGCATGGAACCGCCACTGGTGTCAAGTGACCCCATCACTACTGGCGGCTGGGGTCGGCGCGTGGGCATGAGACCGCCATTGGTGTCAAGTGACCCCATCACTACTGGCGGCTGGGGGCGGCGTGTGGGCATGGGACCGCCACTGGTGTCAAGTGACCCCCATCACTACTGGCGGCTGGGGGCGGCGTGTGGGCATGGGACCGCCATTGGTGTCAAGTGACCCCATCACTACTGGCGGCCGGGGGCGGCGCGTGGGCATGGGACCGCCATTGGTATCAAGTGACCCCATCACTACTGGCGGCTGGGGGCGGCGCGTGGGCATGGGACCGCCATTGGTGTCAAGTGACCCCATCACTACTGGCGGCTGGGGGCGGCGTGTGGGCATGGGACCGCCATTGGTGTCAAGTGACCCCATCACTACTGGCGGCTGGGGGCGGCGTGTGGGCATGGGACCGCCATTGGTGTCAAGTGACCCCATCACTACTGGCGGCTGGGGGCGGCGTGTGGGCATGGGACCGCCATTGGTGTCAAGTGACCCCATCACTACTGGCGGCTGGGGGCGGCGTGTGGGCATGGGACCGCCATTGGTGTCAAGTGACCCCATCACTACTGGCGGCCGGGGGCGGCGCGTGGGCATGGGACCGCCATTGGTATCAAGTGACCCCATCACTACTGGCGGCTGGGGGCGGCGCGTGGGCATGGGACCGCCATTGGTGTCAAGTGACCCCATCACTACTGGCGGCTGGGGGCGGCGTGTGGGCATGGGACCGCCATTGGTGTCAAGTGACCCCATCACTACTGGCGGCTGGGGGCGGCGTGTGGGCATGGGACCGCCATTGGTGTCAAGTGACCCCATCACTACTGGCGGCTGGGGGCGGCGTGTGGGCATGGGACCGCCACTGGTGTCAAGTGACCCCATCACTACTGGCGGCTGGGGGCGGCGTGTGGGCATGGGACCGCCATTGGTGTCAAGTGACCCCATCACTACTGGCGGCTGGGGGCGGCGTGTGGGCATGGGACCGCCATTGGTGTCAAGTGACCCCATCACTACTGGCGGCTGGGGGCGGCGTGTGGGCATGGGACCGCCACTGATGTTAAGTGACCCCATCACTACTGGCGGCTGGGGGAGGCGTGTGGGCATGGGACCGCCATTGGTGTCAAGTGACCCCATCACTACTGGCGGCTGGGGGCGGCGTGTGGGCATGGGACCGCCATTGGTGTCAAGTGACCCCATCACTACTGGCGGCTGGGGGCGGCGTGTGGGCATGGAACCGCCACTGGTGTCAAGTGACCCCCATCACTACTGGCGGCTGGGGGCGGCGTGTGGGCATGGGACCGCCATTGGTGTCAAGTGACCCCATCACTACTGGCGGCCGGGGGCAGCGCGTGTGCATGGGACTGTCATTGACCTCAAGTGACCCATCACTACTGGCAGTCAGTGGGACTCCCATTGACGTCAAGTGATCCAACACCACTGGCGGCTAGGGGCGGCGCCTGGATATGGGACTGCCATTGATAGGGACTGTCATGGTTAGCTGATTAGTAACCCATACAATATCCATTATCCTTTCCGAGTAACTCGTATGCTATTTCTATATAGAATACAATATATAGGAGCATATGAGGCCGAGATTATCGCACGCGGTCAGGTCTGTACGGTGAAAACACCATGCCCCCCTCGAACAATGCAGGCAGTTATTGCTGGGATGTGATTGTACAGCTTTGTGAAAAAGCAGGAAGTTGGGGGGGGTTCATGGGCGGTCTGGCCGCAAGGGCATTTGGACAACGCCCGGTGGGTCGGTGCGCCAGTCCGGGAGTGGATCGGTGCTCCGGTCCGGGAGTGGATCGGTGCGCCGGTCCGGGAGTGGATCGGTGCGCCGGTCCGGGAGTGGATCGGTGCGCCGGTCCGGGAGTGGATCGGTGCTCCGGTCCGGGAGTGGATCGGTGCGCCGGTCCGGGAGTGGATCGGTGCGCCGGTCCGGGAGTGGATCGGTGCTCCGGTCCGGGAGTGGATCGGTGCGCCGGTCCGGGAGTGGATCGGTGCGCCGGTCCGGGAGTGGATCGGTGCTCCGGTCCGGGAGTGGATCGGTGCGCCGGTCCGGGAGTGGGTCGGTGCGCCGGTCCGGGAGTGGATCGGTGCGCCGGTCCGGGAGTGGGTCGGTGCGCCGGTCCGGGAGTGGATCGGTGCGCCGGTCCGGGAGTGGATCGGTGCGCCGGTCCGGGAGTGGGTCGGTGCGCCGGTCCGGGGAGTGGATCGGTGCGCCGGTCCGGGAGTGGATCGGTGCGCCGGTCCGGGAGTGGATCGGTGCGCCGGTCCGGGAGTGGATCGGTGCGCCGGTCCGGGAGTGGATCGGTGCGCCGGTCCGGGGAGTTGGATCGGTGCGCCGGTCCGGGAGTGGATCGGTGCGCCGGTCCGGGAGTGGATCGGTGCGCCGGTCCGGGAGTGGATCGGTGCGCCGGTCCGGGAGTGGATCGGTGCGCCGGTCCGGGAGTGGATCGGTGCGCCGGTCCGGGGAGTGGGTCGGTGCGCCGGTCCGGGGGGTCGGTGCGCCGGTCCGGGGTGGATGGTGCCGGTCGGATCGGTGCGCCGGTGGGAGTGGGTCGGTGCGCCGGTCCGGGAGTGGTCGGTGCGCCGGTCCGGGAGTGGATCGGTGCGCCGGTCCGGGAGTGGGTCGGTGCGCCGGTCCGGGAGTGGATCGGTGCGCCGGTCCGGGAGTGGGTCGGTGCGCCGGGAGTGGATCGGTGCGCCGGTCCGGGAGTGGGTCGGTGCGCCGGTCCGGGAGTGGGTCGGTGCGCCGGGGAGTGGATCGGTGCGCCGGTCCGGGAGTGGGTCGGTGCGCCGGTCGGGAGTGGAGTGGGGTCGGTGCGCCGGTCCGGGAGTGGGTCGGTGCGCCGGTCCGGGAGTGGATCGGTGCGCCGGTCCGGGAGTGGGTCGGTGCGCCGGTCCGGGAGTGGGTCGGTGCGCCGGTCCGGGAGTGGGTCGGTGCGCCGGTCCGGGAGTGGGTCGGTGCGCCGGTCCGGGAGTGGGTCGGTGCTCCGGTCCGGGAGTGGGTCGGTGCGCCGGTCCGGGAGTGGGTCGGTGCGCCGGTCCGGGAGTGGGTCGGTGCTCCGGCCCGGCAGTGGGTCGGTGCGCTGGTCCGGGAGTGGATCGATATCCGACGTAACCGCCACACCTCGGCGTCTGCCTATGACAAAGTAGCTTGCCCAGTGCTAGCCATGACACCATGAGCAGTCGTCACGAGACAATCTTGCAAGCCATCAGCCTGACGGCTAGACTGATGGTGATGTGGGATATACACACATAGAGGTGAATGTTCATTGGGTTTGAGCTATCTGAGTGTCATGATTGGCAAACAGAAATGTGTTGGGTTGGCTCAGTGATGCGGCCCACCACACATGTGACAGGTGTGATCGCCGCTTTACTTAACTGGCTTCAATGGTGGGTGTAGTGAACACAATGTTTTTTTTTTGGCGCTCGAGCTTTTCTGTCAGGTCTCCTAGTAATCCTGGTAGTGCAGGCCGCTGTGACGCTTGCACATCCCTGTCAGGTCTCCTAGTGCTCCTGGTGATGCAGACTGTTGTGACGCCTGTTCATCCCTGGCAGGTCTCCTAGTGCTCTTGGTTGTGTAGGCCGTTGTGACGCCTGGACATCCCTGTCAGGTCTCCTAGCACTCCTGGTGATGCAGACTGTTGTGACGCCTGCACATCCCTGTCAGGTCTCCTAGTGCTCCTGGTGGTACAGGGTGCTGTGACGACTGAACATCCCTGTCAGGTCTAGTACTCCTGGTGGTGCAGGCTGTTGTGACGCCTGCCCATCCCTGTCAGGTCTCCTAGTGCTCCTGGTGGTACAGGGCGCTGTGACGACTGGACATCCCTGTCAGGTCTCCTAGTGCTCCTGGTGGTGCAGGCTGTTGTGACGACTGGACATCCCTGTCAGGTCTCCTAGTGCTCCTGGTGGTGCAGGCTGTTGTGACGACTGGACATCCCTGTCAGGTCTCCTAGTGCTCCTGGTGGTGCAGGGCGCTGTGACGACTGGACATCCCTGTCAGGTCTCCTAGTGCTCCTGGTGGTGCAGGGCGCTGTGACGACTGGACATCCCTGTCAGGTCTCCTAGTGCTCCTGGTGGTGCAGGGCGCTGTGACGACTGGACATCCCTGTCAGGTCTCCTAGTGCTCCTGGTGGTGCAGGGCGCTGTGACGACTGGACATCCCTGTCAGGTCTCCTAGTGCTCCTGGTGGTGCAGGGCGCTGTGACGACTGGACATCCCTGTCAGGTCTCCTAGTGCTCCTGGTGGTGCAGGGCGCTGTGACGACTGGACATCCCTGTCAGGTCTCCTAGTGCTCCTGGTGGTGCAGGGCGCTGTGACGCCTGGACATCCCTGTCAGGTCTCCTAGTGCTCCTGGTGGTGCAGGGCGCTGTGACGCCTGGACATCCCTGTCAGGTCTCCTAGTGCTCCTGGTGGTGCAGGGCGCTGTGACGACTGGACATCCCTGTCAGGTCTCCTAGTGCTCCTGGTGGTGCAGGCTGTTGTGACGACTGGACATCCCTGTCAGGTCTCCTAGTGCTCCTGGTGGTACAGGGCGCTGTGACGACTGGACATCCCTGTCAGGTCTCCTAGTGCTCCTGGTGGTGCAGGCTGTTGTGACGACTGGACATCCCTGTCAGGTCTCCTAGTGCTCCTGGTGGTGCAGGGCGCTGTGACGACTGGACATCCCTGTCAGGTCTCCTAGTGCTCCTGGTGGTGCAGGGCGCTGTGACGACTGGACATCCCTGTCAGGTCTCCTAGTGCTCCTGGTGGTGCAGGGCGCTGTGACGTCTGGACATCCCTGTCAGGTCTCCTAGTGCTCCTGGTGGTGCAGGGCGCTGTGACGACTGGACATCCCTGTCAGGTCTCCTAGTGCTCCTGGTGGTGCAGGCTGTTGTGACGCCTGGACATCCCTGTCAGGTCTCCTAGTGCTCCTGGTGGTGCAGGGCGCTGTGACGACTGGACATCCCTGTCAGGTCTCCTAGTACTCCTGGTGGTGCAGGCTGTTGTGACGACTGGACATCCCTGTCAGGTCTCCTAGTGCTCCTGGTGGTGCAGGGCGCTGTGACGACTGGACATCCCTGTCAGGTCTCCTAGTACTCCTGGTGGTACAGGGCGCTGTGACGACTGGACATCCCTGTCAGGTCTCCTAGTGCTCCTGGTGGTGCAGGGCGCTGTGACGACTGGACATCCCTGTCAGGTTTCCTAGTGCTCCTGGTAGTGCAGGCTGTTGTGACGACTGGACATCCCTGTCAGGTCTCCTAGTGCTCCTGGTGGTACAGGCTGTTGTGACGCCTGGACATCCCTGTCAGGTCTCCTAGTGCTCCTGGTGGTGCAGGCTGTTGTGACGCCTGGACATCCCTGTCAGGTCTCCTAGTGCTCCTGGCGGTGCAGGGCGCTGTGACGACTGGACATCCCTGTCAGGTCTCCTAGTGCTCCTGGTGGTGCAGGGCGCTGTGACGACTGGACATCCCTGTCAGGTCTCCTAGTGCTCCTGGTGGTGCAGGGCGCTGTGACGACTGGACATCCCTGTCAGGTCTCCTAGTGCTCCTGGTGGTGCAGGGCGCTGTGACGACTGGACATCCCTGTCAGGTCTCCTAGTGCTCCTGGTGGTGCAGGCTGTTGTGACGCCTGGACATCCCTGTCAGGTCTCCTAGTGCTCCTGGTGGTGCAGGGCGCTGTGACGCCTGGACATCCCTGTCAGGTCTCCTAGTGCTCCTGGTGGTGCAGGGCGCTGTGACGACTGGACATCCCTGTCAGGTCTCCTAGTGCTCCTGGTGGTGCAGGGCGCTGTGACGACTGGACATCCCTGTCAGGTCTCCTAGTGCTCCTGGCGGTGCAGGGCGCTGTGACGACTGGACATCCCTGTCAGGTCTCCTAGTGCTCCTGGTGGTACAGGGCGCTGTGACGACTGGACATCCCTGTCAGGTCTCCTAGTGCTCCTGGTGGTACAGGGCGCTGTGACGACTGGACATCCCTGTCAGGTCTCCTAGTGCTCCTGGTAGTGCAGGCTGTTGTGACGCCTGGACATCCCTGTCAGGTCTCCTAGTGCTCCTGGTGGTGCAGGGCGCTGTGACGACTGGACATCCCTGTCAGGTCTCCTAGTGCTCCTGGTGGTGCAGGGCGCTGTGACGACTGGACATCCCTGTCAGGTCTCCTAGTGCTCCTGGTGGTGCAGGGCGCTGTGACGACTGGACATCCCTGTCAGGTCTCCTAGTACTCCTGGTGGTGCAGGGCGCTGTGACGACTGGACATCCCTGTCAGGTCTCCTAGTGCTCCTGGTGGTGCAGGGCGCTGTGACGACTGGACATCCCTGTCAGGTCTCCTAGTGCTCCTGGTGGTGCAGGGCGCTGTGACGACTGGACATCCCTGTCAGGTCTCCTAGTGCTCCTGGTGGTGCAGGGCGCTGTGACGACTGGACATCCCTGTCAGGTCTCCTAGTGCTCCTGGTAGTGCAGGCTGTTGTGACGCTTGGACATCCCTGTCAGGTCTCCTAGTGCTCCTGGTGGTGCAGGGCGCTGTGACGACTGGACATCCCTGTCAGGTCTCCTAGTGCTCCTGGTAGTGCAGGCTGTTGTGACGCCTGGACATCCCTGTCAGGTCTCCTAGTGCTCCTGGTGGTGCAGGCTGTTGTAACGTCTGGACATCCCTGTCAGGTCTCCTAGTGCTCCTGGTGGTGCAGGGCGCTGTGACGACTGGACAGCCCTGTCAGGTCTCCTAGTGCTCCTGGTGGTGCAGGCTGTTGTGACGCCTGGACATCCCTGTCAGGTCTCCTAGTGCTCCTGGTGGTGCAGGGCGCTGTGACGACTGGACATCCCTGTCAGGTCTCCTAGTGCTCCTGGTGGTGCAGGGCGCTGTGACGCCTGGACATCCCTGTCAGGTCTCCTAGTACTTCTATTGTTGATCACCGTTGTGACGCTCGTTCTTCCTTGCCAGGTCTCCTAGCGCTCCTGCTGGTGCTGGCCTCGCTGGGAATTATTTCGTCAATCATGCTCGTCTTTGGCTTAATAAAGGTAAGGCAAACCAGTGGCATGCTAACAATGCATGGTTTCGAACCGTGTGACAGTCACGTCCATAGACTGCAGGGTTCAAGCTGTATCTGCGAGGGAACGCTGGGCGGTGTCGCCTTGATGATGTATTGCATCACTCGTCGCTGTGATATTCAATGAGGGCTGGCTCACCACAATGTGACACGATACACAGGGATAGGCTTACATGTGTGCTACTGCTGCTATATTGTCAAGAATTCCTAGTTGCAAAGAAAAGACAAGGTCGCAGATTGTGGGGAAATACTAATATATCTACTCGAAATACATTGATTGCACCATAAATGCAGTACATGCATTTATGCACACTAACACAAATGCAGGGTAAAAATAAATGTTAACTAAAATAATATCGCAACGGGACAAAATCTTTGCGTCCACAAGCATTACACAAGTATAATTTTAGAATGCAGTTTTCACCGACTTTTTAAGATTACATTTCCCGGTTTGTTGGATATCGTGACGACGGCTGCTCCATGCACACATCGAGAGGGCAGGCGCGGTCTGCTGGGTAGCCCTGAGCCGGCACCGGCTAGTCCACAGTTCACTGCCGGTGTTTGCCGAGTGGAATGCGCCGAACCATCGGCTCCGAGTGTTGTGACCGCTCGGAGATTGTGTGGCCGCAGACTGGTGCATGCCTGTAGACTATATTTTGGAATGACCTTTCCGCATAAGCACTCTTGATAGGCCACCTCAGATTACGAGACCATAACGTTGTAAGAATCCAAAGATCGATCCGCCGGACTGGACGACCATGCTTACATTTAGGGCTTGCTCTTTCTTGTTGTAACTTTCAATGAATGCACGTCTGCAGACTATTGCAGCCTCAATAATGAAACTGAGGCCTTCTGATGCATGAGTAAGTTTCTTAAAGCGAAATGGAAACAAGGGAAATGGGCGTCGGGGTAGCTTTGTCAGTAGGGCGTTCAATTCTTGATTATATAATTTGGTGTTCGAATTATACAAGCGGCTGGATTACTGAGTCCACCGGAGACCAATCGGCGTGCGAGTTTGACGACGGTATGTGATCTAGGAGATGAATGCGTCATAAAAGAGCACAATGTTCCTGCTAACCTTAAATGAATCGACTGACTTCAGAGAGATGTCATCTTTGTTAGAGAGGTGTCATCTAAAGTAGGAGAGGAGCCGCCTAAACTAGGACAGGGTTCGTCTAAAATCAGACAGGAGCCACCTAAAGTTGGAGAGGAGCCGCCTGAACTAGGACAGGGTTCGCCTAAAATCAGACAGGAGCCACCTAAAGTTGGAGAGGAGCCGCCTGAACTAGGACAGGGTTCGCCTAAAATCAGACAGCAGCCACCTAAAGTTGGAGAGGAGCTGCCTGAACTAGGACAGGGTTCGCCTAAAATCAGACAGGAGCCACCTAAAGTTGGAGAGCATCAGTCTTAGTTTGGAGGAGCCGTATTTGGCCTGCAAATTGCTGTCTGAATTCGCAGTCTGTATTGTTGGTGATGAGCCGTCAAAAGCATGTGCATTGTTTTATATGCTTTCGGTGGGGCACAAACACCACAATTAAACTTGAGGTCTTCCAAAGATGCTTGGGCCCTCAAATATTTTCGTCGTTGCCTAACCGTTGTTTTGGCAGATAAGTCACTTGCACATGGGCCTGGCATGGCTGTGAAATGTCCCAAGTGTTTTTGAAACTTTTAACCACCTTACATTACTTACACGTGCAGGTGCCTAATGAGTACAAATATGTCATAAACATCCTTAACTGTTGATGGGCGTTTCAAAATAATTACGTTTTAGCTTTGATTTCGACAGCGTTTATATGAAGTTGGATTCATTAAAGCGGATGCAGCTTCCTGTTCTGTCATAATTGACGTAGCGTATCCAAGTGTAGGAGATTGGAAATTTGAAGAAGAGAAGTCCCTGGTCTCCGTCAATCGATTTCATAGAACCACACCTTGATCTAGGTAGGTAGATTCGAGGAAAGAGCTATGCCATTGTGTAGGTTCCAGGAAAGAGCTATGTCATTGTAGGGGAAGATGGGAGTGATCCTGCAAGGTATACATGCACACACATGCACACACGCACGAGCATACATACATATACGCAAACGCGCACACACGCACCGCATATGGACATACATCTGCCTATATGTCTCTCTTATATGTATATATCTCTCCCGCTCTCACAATAGAGGGAGAGAGAGTGAGAGAGATGGAGAGAGAGAAGGAAAGAGAGAGAGAGAGAGAGAGAGAGAGAGAGAGAGAGAGAGAGAGAGAGAGAGAGAGAGAGAGAGAGAGAGAGAGAGAGAGAGAGAGAGAGAGAGAGAGAGAGAGAGAGAGAGAGAGAGAGAGAGAGAGAGAGAGAGAGAGATAAAGAAGTAGACAAACAGCGGCATGCGTATGTATATCGACACATAGCTAGAAGTAGGGAAGCCTACCTGATTTGGAAATTCAACCTAGATTTGTGATCGTATTCCTGAGTTAGAGTTAAAAAAGAACAGGTGCATTGGGGTCACACTGCCCAACGCTGCTGTTTATCGTTTGAAGTTGTAAATCTGGGTAGCCGTTCCTGAAAGAGACTTGGGTGAGGACGGAGAGAACGGCACCCTCTGGTACATGTATGCTGCTAAAGACCTTCCTTACGAGTGATAATGTGTGCACTCGGGGGTATATAGCTGTATTCTTGGAAAATTGCATTATTAGACAATTGATTTGGTCCTCCCCTAAAATCTTGGGAAACGGCTGAAGCCGAAAGCACATAACGAGAGTAGATTCCGGCCGTAGTGAGCACGATGCCGTATAAATGTGATGACCCTCCCTGGATCAATGCTTCCGGGGTCAAATGACATCGAGATCGGCCGCTACACCGCGCCGTCGTATCGCCGCACTGACAAATCCCTTGTGATCTTCAATACTCGGCGACGGGTTGGTCGACTTTATACTTCCGCAGTTCCTCTATCTACCAATGGATCTCGGATTTATTTTTGCACATGATGCATTGATATATTTTTGACAGAGTCGCCAGATTTCACTATAATACGCCCTCCACCGCTTATGAGCTATTAATTTAAAAAATACGAGAGAAGGGCAGATTTCGCAACACATTCCCATCCCCAGTCGCGTGCTAGGAAATGTAAGATATGCTAAGGTGTGTGTAGGTCTCCACGACCACGAATTGCCAGCCGTATTTTGAATTATATCCTAGATTACGTAACTCGGAAGTTACTGGTCGGCTTTCAGGACACCTGCCCCCCCCTAGCCGGCGAAGGCGGATTTACCGGACGGTACAGCGTGGGATATGATGCATTGCAGGCTGATGCGATCCCGTGGCTAAATTCCATTGAAATTGTTATTATGCATGACTAATGCCTCACCTGCAACGCCGTACTGGTTGAGGCCAATATAACTAAGCATAAACAAGTTGTGTTCGTCTGTCTTATAACTTTGCAAATAGCACCTATGACTGATTTGTGCATTATCGACGAAATCGTGGGTTAAAATGGCACAATATCTGCAAATGGGTCATGCAAGGCACTCTGTGGTAGATGGCCACCTAACTAACGTGCTGACACAGATTCCCGTCATTTTACAGGCCAGTTGAAGTGAGTGACGTTGACCCACAAAGGTGCTTCCTTGCTATCATAGCCAGTGAATCTCTGAGCACACGCCATGTCCATGTATGCTATGTTTGTCTCCCGCTGTGTGCATACCTGTCTCGGTCCTCGGTACCTGGCTCACACTGACCGCGGACACGTGGTGACCACTCCCGCGTGGTGACCACCGTCATGTGGTGACCACTGCCACGTGGTGACCACTGCCACGTGGTGACCACTGTCACGTGGTGACCACTGCTACGTGGTGACCACTGCCACGTGGTGACCACTGTCACGTGATGACCACTCCCACGTGGTGACCACTGTCACCTGGTGACCACTGCCACGTGATGACTGCTGAATGGCCGCTGACCACTGTCACGTGGTGACCACTGCCACGTGATGACTGCTGAATGGCCGCTGACCACTGGCACGTGGTGACCACTGCCACGTGATGACTGCTGAATGGCCGCTGACCACTGTCACGTGGGTATCACTGAGTGGCCGCCGGACATTGCAGGAGCGACGCTGGCTGCTGGTGCCTCTCATCTGCACTCTGGCGTCCACCGTCGTCACGGAAATTGCCGTTCTCATCATGATGGCTGTGCAGGACAAGGTGACGTAGCCGCTGTCTGTGGGCTTCCTAGCGCGCAAGTCTGGCGGCGCAGTCGGCCGTGATAACTGAACACCGCATAGCCACACACGCTCAATGCTGGCCATGCTCACGTGCAGACAGTGGATATCAACGAGCTGATGTGGACGTTTTCCTCATGTGCTATGTTTTCAAAACACGGTGGTCGAGTCACACACAATAACACACAAGAAGCAACACGGATTACATGCAGAGAAGGGAAGCATAACCCTACTGACAACTGTGTGAACTTTTTCGCTATGGTGATGATGATGATGGTAATGATGAGGAGGGGGGCGGGGACGATTTTCAAGTTGGCGCCATCTCCTGGAACGGACGCCATGCCAATGACTGATACGATTTGAAGGTGGTAGTGCACTCAAGTGCGCCTGAGTGGGTGCCTTTTTCAAGCGGGTGCCTTGGGCTAAAACTTGCAAGGGGTGGTGCACTAATCATACTGTAGGGGTACCTTTCGCCAGGAAGAAGGGCGAGAGGTACCGCCGACAAGTGGAGGACTAATCCCTCCTTTCCCCTCTCGCCAACTACACCTAAATCATACAGGTGATTTTGAAGACAAACGTGTCTCGAGGTGGCCACCCGGCTAGGCGTCCCTAACTAGCTAGGCGCCGCATCAGTTGCATTGTTTCGGTCAGACAGTAACCCTTCAGGGCTAGTCATCGGCAAACATCCCCAGAAGAATGGGTGTTGACAACTTGAGCCGGGCTGTGCATCGTATTGTCTTGGAGTACAGCCCCGCGCCAAACGCCAGAGTCACAACTGCCCATAATTTAACTTCAGTCTCATGTAATGACAAAAGTCGCCACGTGCTTTGCTCTGCAGTGAGATTGTGTCAAACCTTCGCAGTTCATAGCGAGTAATATTCAAATGGCTTGTGCTGAATAATATTGCTGGTGGTCACAAGTAGTGTGAGAAGGGCGTCTGATTTTTGGAACCTTCGACGGCCGTTCGGCCGTTTACTCCGGTCAACCTCGAGTCCGACTAGATTGCAATATGAGCCAACTTCAGTGTATAGTCCCGTGCCATTTGAAGTTGGCTTGGAATAACCAAGCTTACCATTCCATGACTGAAATCGACCATTAATTATATACAGTATTTGCCATGTTCAGAAACATTGCACAATTATTTTACAATCATGCCGGAAAACCACATGTAATGTTTCATCCATTGCGACAGATGCTGCCATGGTGTCACTGGATGGCGCACACGTATTGCCCTCGGGTTCTCGGTCTGGAAGGGCGCTGTAGTTGGTTTATTACACCCTTTCGCGGAGCGCACACTCAGAAGTCGTCCGTCGGGGCAGCCACACTGCGAATGGAAATGGCTGACCAGCGTGACAGCTGGCCAGGCTCTGTAGGTCGGCACAACTCAATAATATAGACGCACCCCATCAGATTTACATGTGATACACAAGCCATTGGTGAGAAAAAAGGACCAAAGCCGCAACATACAGGTCTTGTCCTGCGACAAATTGACATGGGACCAAGGCACACGGCCTTTCACATCCTTCTGCTTTTTTTCCTGGATGATGAAATTGTAAAGGAACTTCTAGGTCATCCTAATTTTACTGAGAACTCGTAATGTGTATATCGCCGGAAAATGATCGATTAGTCCCCCTTTTCCACCGTGGAATAATTATTCAGATTCCCCACGCATTTAACTTTCCATCCATAAAAAAATTAGCATTGCGATCATTGTTGCAACCATCATGCAGTGGTCTTTGTCAAGCAAACACACGCAACACAGTACGTGCAAGCAACTGTATTAACTCTGCACGTACTTTGCGGGCCGCACTTGACTACATAGCAATGTCTTCAAATGGATACTGTGGAATAGCAATGGGCCGGACGGCCTTTGATGGGCTGACGGTGAGCGGAAGAGCGTCGCGGCTTTGTTCGCTTTGTAGTCACGGCCGCCTGGCGGCGGGAGAGCGCGCGAAGGCAGCTCGGTGTGACTGTGGCGGGTGTTTCCAGGTGACGGAACAGCCGTTGGATGGATCCGCCGTGCCGTTGCTGATCATCGACGCCGCCACCCTGTCTGTGAACGTGAGTCATTCCCTATTCGCCGGCCGGTCCAAAACGTGAGTGTGTTGTTGTGCGCGTGCAGCCGTGGTTTCGTCGAAAATGTGAATTTGTTTCAGAGTGCGATTCGGCTCCGATACGAGATTCTGCTCCTGGACTTGGTTTCATCCTCATGCGTGAGTCTGTCGCTGGGTGTGGCGTGTCTGTCTGGCGACTTGGGCAAAGCCATTTGGTGCCAAGAGGTCGATGGGTGACATGCAGATGGAAAATGCTGCCAGGCAGATATTGGCTGCATTTTCCTCTCGTGTGAGGCATGCATGATAAGCCTATCGATTCGTCGTCCAAGGCGTTCTTGGCTATCTTACTGTTATCAGGTGGTTTTGAGTTTCCAACTTTAACACTTCTTTATTCGCTTTAATAAATATAAATTTAGTTTGAACCGTCGCCGGAAGGCCTTACGGAATCCGAATATGCGCAAGTGTCCGCATCGTACCTGGGCCCACCTTCCCATCGGGAAATTCCAGTTAAATAGCACGAAGTTAATCGGGAGTTTGACTACCCACATACGTTTCACATACCCAATAGCCCGACACGGCCGCCTGCTGTATGTGCTCTCGGCAGTGCCTGGCCAATTGCCAAGAAGCCATCCCGACAGGAGGCTTTAATATCGAGCGCGTGAACGACTCGACACGTTGTGCCAAGACGGGGAGAACTTCTCAGACCGGTGCTCTATCCACTGAGCTAGCCAGGCGGTCGTCCTGTTACCCTCAGTCACATTCATGCAGTACGACATCGAATGTACACATCGTTTGCATGCCAGATGCTCTTGTATAGTTATAGTGGGTCCTATATAGTTTATAGTGGGTCCTTTGCTGCTAGCCAAAAGTGTCATGCTCACAGGTTCGACAAAAAGTTCATCCGTTAGTAAGATGCGGTGAAGGGCCAGTGGCTTTTCCATCCGTCCCTCACTCCCATGGGTGCAAATGATCAAGTCTGGTCGAAGCGCCCTAAAGTCAAATCATCTGACAAACTAACCCCCCCCTCCACCACACTGCCCACCTCCTCAGCCTCCTACGACCACAAACACGAACTTAATATGGCCACTTCATCTTTAATTTCGGATGTTACGCTGTCATTGGTCCCCGAACGTTATGTACCTTACTCTGACGCCCTCTTGAACTCGGTCGCAGGTTGCGCGAATGACAGAACCTGCAGAGACATCACCAATCACCAACCCACGCACAAAATGGTACGGTGTCCCCCTCTGGTACTAGCGGCTGAAAATCCCACCAGTCAGTAGAGGTATCACAACCGCCACCATAGAAATTATCCCTGATCAGGGCCGTATGATCAAGCCTGAATGTGGAAGTGATTCAAGCAATTCATTTTTTTCTTCCATGCAGCGCAATGAAAATACGAATCCCTATCAAGGTGAATTTGGCGCCTCATGTGTTCCAATAATTTGATCAGAACTGCTCAAACGTTCTGCAAATTAAATGGCGTTATCCAGTCTACCACCTTGTTGTATTCTGTCATTGGGTTTGCCGGGTGGAACACAGGTCACGAGCATTGTAACCCTGCTCCGATCGCTTTGTGGCGATTCAGCGTTCGACCCAAGGGGGAGTCCCATACTGGCACGAATATCGACTGCAGCGACCCTCTGTATCGCTTGGTAACTGTGGAAGCCGTGACTGACAGTTGACAGTTGATTTCTGCCAAGCTGTCGTTCCTTTGGATGAAGCTACCATCGACGAATTAACTGTATTGGCTATACCGGGAAGGTTGTTCCCATGAGGTTCGACGCCGAAACCGGGAAATATTGATCGGGCGCAGCGCATTTTCCGAAGGAGCCGGAAACTTCAAAAATCGTAGCGAAGGCCGCGTCTACACTCGATATATGCAACATGCCTGTGGGCAGTGGACGTCGAAATTTGTGAAATACTAATGAGGAGGGTTACATCAGAGAATTTGGCATTGTGTTGGCAGTACTCTCCGCCCCCTGGGGCGGCGGAGAGTACTGCCTCCGCCAGCTAGCTCGTCCGGTGGTCTGCGCACTATGCGGCCTCTACCGAGCGGACGTGTGTCTCGACAAGACAATGGCGTCAGCACCCGGCAGGTCGCGACCTGCGCCAGCCGCGGCGTTCACCGTCGACCGACCGGTGCGTGCTCCGACTGGTGGCCCGACACGGCGCCGGCCTGGTCACGGTCGGGTCACGGCCAGGTCACGGTCGGGTTACGGCCGGGTCACGGCCGGGTCACGACCGGGTCACGGTCGGGTCACAGCCGGTCACGGCCGGTCACGGTCGGGTCACGGCCGGTCACGGTCGGGTTACGGCCGGGTCACGGCCGGGTCACGACCGGGTCACGGTCGGGTCACAGCCGGTCACGGCCGGTCACGGCCGGTCACGGTCGGGTTACGGTCGGTCACGTTCGGTCACGGTCGGGTTACGGTCGGGTTACGGTCGGTCACGTTCGGTCACGGTCGGGTCACGGTCGGTCAAGGTCAGTCACGGCCGGGTCACTGTCGGGTGACGGTCGGGTGACGGTCGGGTGACGGTCGGGTCACAGTCGGGTCACGGCCGGTCACGGCCGGTCACGGCCGGTCACGGCCGGTCACGGTCGGTCACGGCCGGGTCACGGTCGGGTCACGCCCGACCACGGCCGGTCACGGTCGGTTGGCCGTCACGCGGCGGTGAGAGTGACGGCCAGCCGCCAACGTGACGCGCCAGCCAACCAAGGCAACGACCCCGCCATAAACGCTCACTGACACTGCCAATCTGCTTTGTGCCGTATCGAGATCGTGATTAATGAGCCTGCTGATCTATCGCTGGCTGCTGGTGCTGCCGGAACGCGCCACCGGGAATAATGCAGGACCAAATTTACGGCGGCAGCGCAACGATTCGGCAGGCCAGACTGGTCTCAAGTTATTGCTGAAGTAGCAACAACTCAAGGTGCCACCGCAAGCTGCGGGTTTTTGTGGTGGAGAACTCGACCCGTGTGGCGGGTGCAGCGCACACATAGGCGACTGGGTATACCTGCGGAGGGTCGGGGGTGTTGGAGGATGAGATACATGGGAAGAAGGCTGGCGGAGTCGTACTCCACTCGTTCGTGTGCGCTTGACAGAAGTCACTGCAGTGGTGGCTCTCGGAGAGATCAATTGTAGGGTGGAGGAAATTGTTATGCGAAGTTTCTGTTTATTCAGTCCGGGCTACCGACATGTCCACGACCGAGTTCAGCACTTCAGTGAAGGGAACGGCGAGTCCCCCGCGTTGCCACTTGCCAGAAATTTGGTATGGAAAAAGTACAGGAATCGAGGACAGACGCAGCATCGACCATTGCATCAACCTCATTCCAGATCCACACATGTTACTTATTCGCTACATTTCAGGACCACCGGATATCAAGCAGTGAATGCTAACTTTCGTGAATCAAACCTTACATGCAATTTGTTCAACAAACAGTGCTATTTGGCCCTAGGGCAAAGGCTGAATGTCGATATTGCATCACATGGCTATTCAGGGCGAGTCGTAAATAACATACACACACATACACATCAACAAACGCACACACACACACACACACACACACACACACACACACACACACACACACACACACACACACACACACACACACACACACAGGCGCGAGTTCGCACGATGCACCAAATAAAACTGGGTAAGCGACAGCTGCGCATATAAGAAATCAAAGACGCGTGATCATTAGATAGGCCGTTATTGCATATACCGACCATCATTAGGCTGCCTTTGGTGGATTTTCAGAAACACGTGGCATGGCTGTTAAAACGTAAGCACTTAGGTAAGGCTTTCCCAGTTTTGAATGCGCACACGGGTACGGTTTTGTAAGCGACTTCCAGTCTGCATCACGGCACATCTAACAGGTGCTCAGCGACCGTGCACGTATTGCGCTAGTATGCATCCTTCACGCGCAATCATAGACTTGAGGTTGGCGTGGCAGAGCTTTTACCATATAGTGCAGCATAATGATGTCTCTGCACCAACTATCGCAGGCCAGAGGCACACAATTTAGCTGTTCTTGCGCTTCTGAAGCGTGATCCGACCGACGCTTCATAGTCTAAACACAAATAGCAAGGTTCAGCATTCTGTTTAGGCCGTCTCTCAGTTGCTGCATATGTGGGGCCCACGTGGGCAAACAGTACGTGTCCTGGGATAGGGCACGAAACTTTTGGTGATACTTTTCATAGTTGGATACACAGGTGTTTTGGATAACTGTCGCATTGGGACAAAGATACCATATCAGCGCTTAAAAACAATAAAATCCGTTATTGCTGGCTATATTTTGGTTAAAAGTTACTGTTGCAAAGTTTGTTTCTGGCGGCAGCGTTAGTACCCAGTAGTATAGCCAGCTCATAGGTGTATATGTTCGGACTTGCCGGCCGCTGCCCGCCGCATCGCTGTACCTGGTCTGAGGCGCTCAGCTACTGATCCAGGCTCTGCACGCCGACGGCCGACAGACGGTGGCTGGTGACCTGCTCCCCGTGCGGCGGGTTATACGGCACGGTCGTCTGTCGGTGAGCGCGAGAGCTGCCAGAATTCAGGCTGTCGCTGGGGAGTTCGCCCACGATGGTTGATTGTCACGCTGCCTTGCTTTCATGCCTTGAGCTTTGAGCTTACGTCGGCAGCTGGTCACGTGACCAGCTGTCGTCCGCTGCCGCGTGAAGCCTAGTTGATAGGTGTTAGGCTAGCAGCCCGTTCAAATGAAGCTTCCCTAGATAGCACAAGTCACAGAAGCCTGAGATTTTCAGTTGGAGACTAACGCCTTTACATAACCTTAAAAATTTGCAAGTAATTTGATTGCCCTAGGTTCATTACACGAAATAATGTTTGAAGGGCGGATAATTTTCAATATGTCCTGCAGTACCAACATTCGTCATATCCATATTCTCTGGTTCATTTTTGACCGCTAGATTTAAATAACGTGGATGACGTTTCCAAATACTAGTCAGCCTGTAGCCGCATGCTCAGGAGACCTGTCTCGGTCAGTGGTGCGCTGCGTAGCAGCACCGGGCCGTCAGCATAAGTCACCATTTGACAGTTACTTTGTTAGATAATATGATATGTCATTAAGATGCAACTTAACGATGATTGGTCCGGTTGTACTACCTTGGGCAGCATCAAAGTCCACCGAAGTTTTTATCCTGGCAACTACGGCAGTCGCTCCAGTCATATCCTCACTCCCCGTAACCGGGTGGGGGGGGGGTTGATAGGTACCCCTATAATCTCCAAACTAAGCATCGCACGAAAACGAAATAGGTGTCATCGTAAAGCACTCGACGAGTAGGGACCAGCGCTCGACACCACCTCCAAAACATTCCCCCAAAAGTGACGTCACTAGGGGGCCTAGGTTTTCACGACTTACATCATGTTTGTGGCTCTATGGAGTTAGTTCATTTTGAGAGAGATTTGAGAAAGAAGTATTTGGAATCAGAAAAGGAAAACGAAATCGATCAGGACCATAACATTTTTGGCCAACCAAAAAATCAATTTTTCTATCAAGTTTCAAAATTTCTAATTTTCAAATGTTCTTTAATTTGCCTTGCCTAATGGGTAGAGCGGGCCGCAAAACATTGTTGAAGTCAACTTGTTCCAATAAAAAAAAACCTTCTTTAGCCAGAATCTTCGATTTGAACTCTAATGGGCAAATATACAAAACAAATAAGTAATCAAAAACTAAAAAATGAAAAATTCCTCTGGTGCGTTTTGTTGCATCCCTAAAGATAAGCAAACGCTGAAAGTTTGATTAAAATATGTTTATCCGTTAAAGCGTGACGACTGGTTGAACTTTTTTTGGAGGTGACCTCACTTGACCTTGACTAACTTGTTGACCCTAGATGACCTGACTTCAAAATTTCGATGCAGCATGCAAAATTGATGTTGGAAAAGGTATGCCAAATTTTGGCGTGCTACCGCGCCCGTCTTTTACTGTCCACGGAACATCTAATGGGGGTCGTCAACGACCCTCCCCCCCCCCGAGACGACGCGGATTAAGAAACAGTCCGGTACATTTTGATTTTCTTCACATACTTGGGGTTTAATCTCCCTCCTGTGCCACCTGTAGTTTTGTAGGGCAGTGACAGTCTTGTAATGTGCCAAACTCCCAAACTCACGCCTAGCTTCTCAGCTGGAGGTCTGAGAGATAATCGCTATTAGTAAGCAAGAGGAACGGCCGGCGCCGAGAGTTCATCTGCTTTAGAGGACAGTGAACGATAACGTTGCTGTTCCAGATACGCAAATACTTCAAGCAGCCGTCATTAACGCTGCTGTTTACGCAAAGAGGAATCCGGT
This sequence comes from Imbricaverruca yamaguchii, assembly GCA_034440575.1. Classification (NCBI taxonomy): domain Eukaryota; kingdom Metazoa; phylum Arthropoda; class Thecostraca; family Neoverrucidae; genus Imbricaverruca; species Imbricaverruca yamaguchii. Next base: position 1,029,100 of record JAOTOL010001538.1, read on the forward strand.
TTCATATTAGAATGCGAATACAAAGATGGGTATTACCAGCAGATATCACCACATGGTGACAAGTTGGCCAAGTTCAGTAGAAGGGCTCGCGTGTCTCCTTGGGTACTCCTCTAGTTGAGAAGACATGATCAATGCCATTAGCGACCGTTTCTAGAATACATATCTGCGGAAACAAAAATGTAAGAAAATGCAACAAAATGACGCTAGTGACAGTTCATTTCCATGTTGCAAAGGCCTGCGCTTTTCTCAACCCTCGCAGTGCTGCAGCATCTCCTACGCCTCGCAGTGCTACAGGGGGTTAATTTTGGGCCATTCCCATCATCAAGTTTTGTTCTGACCTAAATAAAGAGATGCAATTAATGGCAAAACGTGGCTACATCATAAAGTTATTTGCAACATTTTTGTTGTCGACCTTACAGGTCAGGTCAAATAGATCCGTGTCGGAGTTTGTTTAACCTTACATGTTAGATCGAATAGGTCCGTGTTATGAATTAGTTGGCCTTAAAGGTCAGGTGAAATAGGAGTTTGACCGACCTTGCAGATCAGATCAAGTAAGTCCGTGTCGGGGATTTTATCGACCTCGCAGGCCAAGTCAAATAGGTTCGTGTCTAGGATTCAGTCAGTCACCCGGCTGTCACTATAGTCGTCAGATTCTGATCGTGAAGCGGATACAATTTCGTGCTTCAATACCGATGACATGCTCGCTAAAGATTTAGTCCAAGCTCATGACACGCACAAATGAGGCCACTGATCAGGCTGTTTGAAGAATTCTGGTGACAAATCCATGTTGAAGTCAGGTCATCTAGGGTAAAAGAATTAGTCAAGGTGAAGTAAGGTCACCTCCATAAAAAGTTCAACCATTCGTCACGCTTTAACGGATACAGGTATTTCAATGAAACTTGCAGCGTTTGCTTATCTTTAGGGATGCAACAAAACGTACCAGTTTATTTTTGTTTTGTTTTTGTTTTTGACTTCCTATAAATTTTGTATATTTGCAAATTGCAGTTAAAATAAAAGATTCTACTTAAAGTAAGCATTTTCATTAGGGCAAGTTGAATTCGAACAACGTTTCTCAGCTCGATCTACCCATTGGAAAAGGAAAATTAAAGATAACTTGGAAACTAAAAAATTTGAAATTTGAAACAAATAACACTTTTATTTTTGGGTGGCTAAAATCAATTATGGCTCTGGTTCATTTCGCTGTCCTTTTCTCATTCCAAATAGTTTTTTTTTCTTCATATATCCCCAAAACGAATTCCCCAGAGCCAAAAACATAATGTAAGTCATGAACAGCCGTGAAAATGTAGCCCCCCTGGTGACGTCACCTTGGAGGAAATTGCTTTTGGGGTGGATCCGGACCCCACCCGTCCAGCGCTTTCCGATGACACCTCTTTCGTTTTCGTGCGACGCTTAGTTTGGATTTTAGAGGGGGTTACTCTCCGCCCCCCCCCCCCCGAGACGGGGTGTGAGAATCTGACCGGAGAGACGGCGCGGGTTAAAATCCATTTCAGAGGACATTTTCAGTACCGGCAATATTTTCTGCTTTTAGTCGCATACCTGCAACGCTGCCATGCCAAGCCGGTTAGTAGTCGAGAGTTGAAACCATTAGGAGCGTGTGCGCAGCACGATATGTCTTGTGAAGCCATGCCCCAAAATTCACGCACACAATTGACGACAACATGCTGACCACTGTGAAGAGATCACCCTTCACAATCGTCAGCATTCGGCAAAATAACGGCTTACATTGGCCAGCTGATCACACCAGCAGAATACCCGCTCAATAGCCACCGTACTTGTTCTCCTGGTTATGACTCCATTGAGCGTCCTTCGGCTCTGGTGCGGACAGTAACTAATAGTCTCATGGAGTGTCCGTGAAACTGCCCCCATCCGCAGTCCCCCAATTCAATTGACTTTAGAGGAAAATCGCCCCTTTACTCTAAGGCGACAGTTTGCTTTGGTGTCATGTTCCGTCCTCCACAATCTTCAACACCCAGTCTCCCACCCCCAACTGGTTTGGTGCTGTGTGAGCTACCTACACGTATGTATATGCGCGCGAAGGCAAAGTTTTGGGAACACCATATAGGCAGGTGTCGTGTAGTATTTTCTTGTGGCCCAATAATCGTTGTGCTCGTTTTATATTGCATGCTCCTTCACCGTTAGTTTTTTTCAGTGCGCATCATAAGAAAGTATTTGACTAACCTTAAGGGGTTTATGCGACATTACGCGATTATGCGAATATTACGGGATAATTATTCGACAGCAGATGTGCCAGAAATAATAATGTTCCCATGCAAAAGAACCATGCTGTGCGTAGCACCCATGTCATTTCTGATAAGCAACCACCAGGCAGGACCGCTTTGTCGAACTCACTAGCGTCGAGTTACCCGCCTATGACGAATTGTATGTGCACATACTTAAACCACAGGGGCGGTCATTGGCACCAAAATACGTGACTGTACCGATCCCACCCCCTCCCCAGAACAAAATGCCCTCGAATTTTCCCCACTTTATTTCTTTGTTTCCGAAAATTTCCAGCTGTTTCTCTCAGGGGTACCTCAAACTGAAGATTTTGGTGGATTCCATAGATCCAAGAGCAGATCCATGAATAATGTTGGCTCAGATAAAAAGTTAATCACTAAAGAGCTGACTAAGCATCACATCCAACTCCAGTAAGAGTGCACTGGTCACTAACAAATTTCCTCGTTGGGCTTTCGGTTCTAGTATTTGCCACTTCTTGCATCTACCTAAGTGGGTGGGTGGGGAACTTGCTCCTGCCTTTCAATTTTGCACATTACCTTATTTTCGCGAATAAAATGGGAACATTTGTGTGCAAAACATGGCCGGATGTACCTCAAAGGAATCCCTTACACAGCGATCTCCATTAAGAATAGAATAAACTGAAGAAAAAAATCCGCATGCCCTGCGCTTGTTATGGAACGAATGCGCAATATATGGTGAACATGCCAGGGACTAGCCTTTGCCGACCGGCGATAGAGCTGTTTTGAAGCTAAAATGTAAATGCGAACTCAATTTTCACCAGCATTACTAATCACCAATGGATAGCTGTTCCCATTTTTTTCTTTGCTATTTCCCAGTGAGTGAAAACATCATTTGTATGAAAATAGCATACAAAAATACTTTCCAGCTCTATTCGGGTAAGGCACTGCCTTAGTGCCTTACATCGGCCAACCGCTCTCCCCCCATTAAACCACTTTGAAAAAAAAACCCTTTGACCAGTGTTACAGTGGTCAAGTTTCCTCCCAATATAACCACACTTTACAGCTTGTTAAGCATTATAAGATTAAGTTAGAGCCTCCGACCTATTTTCGCATTGTGGAATCTTATTGTGTCGCTGGAAGCTGATGTTCAACTCCAAATTTTCATCTATTCATTTGTAGGTTATTCAGGTTGCTATGACAGGAAGATCTAAGTAGCAGCATTTACCATTAGCATGCATATATATACATATATATATATATATATATATATATATATATATATATATATATATATATATATATATATATATATATATATATATATATATATATATATATATATATATATATATATATATATATATATATGTATATGTACATATGTCTATGTGTATATACATATATATATATATATATATATATATATATATATATATATATATATATATATATATATATATATATGTATGGATATATATGTATATGTACATGTATGTGTGCATATATACATATATATACATGTATATTTATTTAACATTCCAAGAACAGATTATCCACTTTATGGAACGTCCGTCAGTTAAATCGTTAGCACGCATGCATAGAAAGCATTTCCGTCTTCTGTTTTGGAGGCTGATGTGATGAAGGTTAATCCGTAATCTTGTTCGCACAGGATGTGTTTTAAGTGTCGAAGCCTATTTTGATGTTTTGGTAAGATTTTGTCATAACTCAATGCATGTTGGCATTACACACACGGCTATATTCCGATCACAATGCTCAATGTTTCGGTATTCATACAGCATGGTGATAACCGTAGACAAGCTACACACAAGTCGGCTTGGCCATTTTTAAACATAGCGCGACGGCTCGAGATCAGTTGGTAATGAATGTATTGGTGCAAAATGGTACATATACCAACCTAACCCTGTTATTAATGCATTATTCTTTTTAATCAATTATGTGTTGCATGCATATATATGAAATATCTTCTAAGAATATGTTGCCGGCGGACTCTCCACCGGCAGCGCCGGACCCTCCGTTGTCACCATTGAAGCGTCCGCCGACGGCGCCGGACCCTCCGTTGTCACCATTGGAGCGTCCGCCGACAGCGCCGGAACCTCCGTTGTCACCATTGGAGCGTCCGCCGACAGCGCCGGACCCTCCGTTGTCACCATTGGAGCGTCCGCCGGCAGCGCCGGACCCTCCGTTGTCACCATTGGAGCGTCCGCCGGCAGCGCCGGACCCTCCGTTGTCACCATTGGAGCGTCCGCCGGCAGCGCCGGACCCTCCGTTGTCACCATTGGAGCGTCCGCCGGCAGCGCCGGACCCTCCGTTGTCACCATTGGAGCGTCCGCCGACGGCGCTGGACCGTCCGATGGATAGCAGCGCTGGACCATAACTTCCTATATAAACTCAGTGAAAACGCCTGGTGGTGGGTGACTTGTGCCCATGGCTCACCGATGCGAACGAAGTCAGTTTCGTTAGTTCCTTGAACGTTAACTTAATAAAAACGGTGCTGCTGCCTACGACTTCCGGCGTTTTCATTTCATTGTCTATCATTGAACTGATTGCGACCCTCGATGGAGATGCGCAAATGATTAGAGGAATTCAGAGCTTATTCCGACTGAAAACCATGACAAAAGTTTTGATGTGTGGCTTGGGTACCATAAACGATTATAACTAGCTATCAATATTCACCCTGCAACCAATATTCAGCATTCGCGCAATATTCATCCACTCAGTCCGTCGTGCGCCCTCGCGAATGAGAGACGGGATGACATGTCCAGAAATTAATGGTACGGAATGCAACACAAAGGTTCTGCGCTCTGCCGGCAAAGACGTGTTAAAACTGGCACCTCTGTTCTGGAATGGCGAGGCGTGCATATTTCGCTATGATCGTTATGTGCAATGCAGCGCATAATTGTGTAGATTTGCTATTATTTTGTTTTCAAGTTCACATTGCAGCAACCAGTCGTCTGTCTCAGTGGCGTTAGTAACATCTTGTGCGATGAAAATCAAAGGTAACGTTTCCTCTCCTTTAAGTTAAGTGTGCCAAATACCCGATACAGTTTCGCATATATCGTGGCTCCGATTGCTGTAGAGAGAGAGAGTTCGGAGAGATGGTTCTGGAACGCTCTTTTCAGATAATTATTGGGGCACAACAGGGGGATAATGCACGATGTTTTCACCATGACACCGAATGGAGCTATCCGAGTTATCATGGTAATAGATAAATGAGAACTCATTCGTCTATTATCTACAAACACATGCTACTTCCACAGACAACACATCTCCAACAATCAACAACCAACAATAATTGCATCTCACACTCCAGAAACAGCCGCTATCGCCGCCTGGTGGCGGCCTGGCGAGACCCACAGCCTAACCTGACCTAAGTTGGTCGAGCTGTCGCTCCGACGACTGGATCGGACGCCGGCGTCAGCCCGACCGTCGGCGTGTGGTACCCCGCCCCCACCCCCCGCACCCCGCCCCGCCCACATGGCGGCCAGACAATGTCCGCCGGATGACCCACAACTTTCACCATATAAGGCAACATGCGTGTCCGTCCAACTTTTCTGCGGTTTGATGGGCGGTGTCAAACGGGCTTGGGTGGTGAAACTAAGCCTGATGAAAACAAAACTCAATCACGTATGCACACTCAGCTTAAGCACCCAGAACAGATGGTCCCCGATGACCTTTCTGTGAAGTGATGGCGCCGTCAATTGCACCCCGACAGAACTCAATATCGCGCTGCCCAAAGTTGTGCGAACGGTCGACCGATCTACTGGCAGAATGTTGCTCTTCAATTTAATGCTTCCGAAGTTCAGTTGGCGGGAGGGCTTCCACCAGCGGAATGTTCCTCGATAGCAGAAGAAGCGGTAAAGGGATCCAAAACGAGTGTGGGTCCGACAGTCACGATGCTTCATAGGCTGCCAAAGGTAAGTTCAATAGCAAAAGAGCTCCAATAACAAAAGGGAGTCCCAACAAGAGAATGCAGCTACAGCACCTGATAGGCCCTTGAATAACTGAAGGTAACCACCTTCATCCGGTGAGAGAAGATATTAGCTAACGGCTAAAATACGAGCGTCCCAAACGTGGACAGAGTTTCGAGCAGCTCAATATGCTGTCTGCAAAATACCAGTGGCTAAATGGTCTCAGGACAGCAAAGCTGGTAGCCAAGAGTTAATGGGCTTGAACAGCTGAACACGACCGAACAAAGACAGGGACCCGCCGGCGATACTGTGTGGGAGGCGCATTAGCCGTGATCGTGCATAAAGTGCGTCGAGAAGCACCCATTAAACAGGAAAACTAGTCTGACAGTTGGCAAACATCAAAATAAAAAAGCAGAGCTCAGTGGGAAAATTGGAGGTTGAAATGCGATATTGTACCTTGGAATACTGTTCAATATTGGCCGCCAGCGGAAATGCCGCCGCAGCCCACTTTCTTTGAGCACAGTTTAAGCACATCTCATGGAGACCATTCGGATACGACTTGGTGAAGGTAGATATTTAAGGAACCCATCTGGCTGACAGAAACTCATCTGACCGAAAAGCAAAACAGAACGCGAACCGCTGAAACAGAACAATAATCACGCTTTCAAAAGCGTGACGGTAGGGTCGGATGGGACTGCTCGGGTGAACTTTTCTACCCTGCACGGGAGTAGACGCGCTCAGAATTCGCTCTCGCTCGTAATAAGCCAGTGTCTTATGGTATTAGCTTATTACTTCATTCCACGTCCATCCAACGTCCACATGGGTGCCTTGTGGCGCCCGTGTGGACTTTGAATGAGCGAGAGCAAGTGGCAAAGGCGCAGCGTAGTAGAATCTCACCGCATATCAGTCGTGAGCGCATTGCCTTCAGTATCTACGCATCATCATGCCTGCATGCGTGTGGCTGTGCACTTGTGCGAAGAGTAATTATGCGATCATACGCAGCGCAAGATCTGCCAATTCCCCGTCACATCCACCCATTCCGCTGTTCAGCAATTCAACGAGAGTAAGTGGCACCGATTTCCTCCAGCGCTGTCGTCGGCAATTTCAGTAACCCAAAATGCAGCTATCTAGTTTTATTTCAGGTCGCTGATCTGTACGCATTCAATGCTCCATTTCAGCGCAACAACACTGTCCAGTTCCATCTACAGTCGCCCTTCCACAACACTTCATCAACCTGGTCGTTAGTACCGCCAGTCTCTTCCGGCACTGACCTTCAACGAATTGCCTGTATTGGCAGCAGTCTCGATACCCTGCCTCCCTGTCGTCATCTCGAGAATCCCATCTGCAGTTCTCCCTCCGAGGCACTCGACTCGCTTGAGATGGTTTCCCTGTGGCGCATACACGCTGCATAACGTATGGCAGTTTCGGTCCCACGTGGTGTACTCGGGAACGAAATGAATGTGCTTCAGATATGCGTCGCCACGAGCGGAGCGGTTGCATTCTGTGTCACGTGCGCGACGGCTCTATCTCAGCCTATGTCACGTGTGTGATGGCTCTGTCTCAGCCTGTGCCACATGTGTGATGGCTCGGTCTCAGTTCGCGCCACGTGTGTGATGGCTCTGTCTCAGCCTGTGCCACATGTGTGATGACTCTGTCTCAGTTCGCGCCACATGTGTGATGGCTCTGTCTCAGTTCGCGCCACGTATGTGATGGCTCTGTCTCAACCTGTGCCACATATGTGATGACTCTGTCTCAGCCTGTGCCACGTGTTTGACGGATCTGTCTCAGTCTGTGACACGTGTGTGACGGCTCTGTCTCAGCCTGTGACTCGTGTGTGACGGCTCTGTCTCAGCCTGTGACACGTGTGTGACGGCTCTGTCTCAGCCTGTGACACGTGTGTGATGGCTCTGTCTCAGCCTGTGCCACATGTGTGACGGCTCTGTCTCAGTCTGTGACACGTGTGTGACGACTCTGTCTCAGTTCACGCCACGTGTGCGACGGCTCTGTCTCAGCCTGTGACACGTGTGTGACGGCTCTGTCTCAGCCTGTGACACGTGTGTGATGGCTCTTTCTCAGCCTGTGACACGTGTGTGATGGCTCTGTCTCAGCCGGTGCCACATGTGTGACGACTCTGTCTCAGTTCGCGTCACGTGTGCGACAGCTCTGTCTCAGCCTGTGACACGGGTGTGACGGCTCTGTCTCAGCCTGTGACACGTGTGTGATGGCTCTGTCTCAGCCTGTGCCACATGTGTGACGACTCTGTCTCAGTTCGCGCCACGTGTGCGACGGCTCTGTCTCAGCCTGTGACACGTGTGTGACGGCTCTGTCTCAGCCTGTGACACGTGTGTGATGGCTCTGTCTCAGCCTGTGCCACATGTGTGACGGCTCTGTCTCAGTTCGCTCCACGTGTGTGATGACCGTCTCAGTTCGCGCCACGTGTGTGGTGGCTCTATTTCAGTCAGTGACTCGTGCGAAGCGATTACACGTCAGTCTTGTGATGACTCTGTTTCAGTTGTGGTGCATCTTGTGCGTCGTCTCGCAGTACCAGCTGTATGCGGCCGACGTGAGCCAGCAGAAATGCCGTCGCGGTTTCAGCTACCAGGTGCGTGGCGCCGACAGCACCGCTTTCCCAGCCTCCCCGGTGGCACGGCAGGCTAATGAGCCTTTGTCGAGTGTGGCCTCTGGCTTAAGTCTGACTCCAGCCAGACATCTGCTCTGCCGGCCCTTACCCGGGACATGGCAGTAGCTGTCGTGCTGGCAGTGTTCGCCACCACCTGGCACCACCACCGGCATAACGTATGCAGGGCCACAATCAGTCATCACTTTATCTGGCCAGAGCAATCGGGATAGCTCCATCGTATGCATAGCCTACTACGTCGGGGAATCTGGGAGCAAGCAGATGGAAAAGATTGTCCCGCAAGTGTGTCGTAAAGTGCGCCGGTGTTGAGTATGTCGCGTGTATGCATGTCTCAGCGTGTGCACTATAAAATCGCCATGTGCGACATCCAATAATATTTATAGAAGAAACAAAAAACTACTTTTGACCCGGCCGCATAATGCTCATGATAGACTCTGGTCACCTCAGCTTACCGAGCGTCAAATGCCACGTGCATGCATGAAGAGGTTCGAAAGTGATCGGTGGGCCAAACGTATAGAGAAGCCTAGTGCTGCCAAGTTGGTTGATAGGGCCCACCGAATGTGATTGTATTTGATTGTGGTTGTACATGTAATTCCACGCTAAGATAGTAAGAAGCTTGTGGGGCCAAGGCAAATATGGTGCGGTCAGGCTCGACCAAAAACATAGGACACTCCACCCTTGACCACGTGTGTGCATCCATGCTGCCTCAGTGCATTGTCGCCTTCTCATGTTGTTACTTCTAGCATTGGCGCATACGACCCACATGATTAAGCTTGTACAGTGAGAGCATATTCTAAAACAATATTCTGAGATAACATTTTCTTGAGCGGGGTGTCTAGACCTCCATGTATATGCTGCTGTATTCCAGGTTTCCTCAGATACCAACTGGCTTAGTGTGATGACCAGTAGTGTCGCTCGCTATGTGATCCAACAGTGCGCCCTTACAACTGGCTTAGTGTGATGACCAGTAGTGTCGCTCGCTATGTGATCCAACAGTGCGCCCTTACAACTGGCTTAGTGTGATGACCAGTAGTGTCGCTCGCTATGTGATCCAACAGTGCGCCCTTATCCACAATTATGTTCGACGGGTGGCCACAGAATATATATTTCTGGTAAATCTGCATAACTCACAGCGCTCATGATCTTTAATTCAGTTCAGCCATATTATGGAGAAATGCATACAGCAAATCCAACGTTGTTTGAACATGCATGACTACGCCTTGCATCACTTGTGTGTGCATTGCTGCAATGTCAGCTTACGCCGAGTTGTAGCATTGTTGCAGCATCGTTGGAAGCAAATGGGCTGGTACTTAAGGGTCAAGAGCTTATGTTAAAAACGAACTGGATAGTTTCGAACTTCGATCACCGTCGGCAGCACGCAGTCTAATACTGGCATTGATCTACGGACAACACCATCCAGGTCTCTGTATAATGTACGCTTTTTGCTGTTAACAACTTTGCCTTTGAATCCTGAAAGACATTCAACCCGTTTTACAATGGTAAATTTGCGATACAAGCAAGTAGTCAGCCCAGCGGAGCATTTATCTCTGAATACCACAACGCACCGGCGTCCCATCGGCAAATAGCCAGCAATAGCGAGACAGAGGGTAATTGCTATATTGCGGCCATCCACGCCGCTGCTCCAGAGCCACCGAGCCCACGGCTACAGGCGGCACAAGCAGACAATAGCTTCGCTATCATGAACTATGAGAAGATTGGAAAGGATGCAACAAAGTACAGTGAAGTAATGTGCAGCACACTCAAGTTCAATGTAACGTATGCAGAAATCAAGAATTTCAGCATACGTTACAGTATTACAACGACAATGGCTTAACAATGGCCATGCATCATGATTCACTGGCGGCCGGCCCACGTACCGCACTGAGGAAATGCCTCACCTGAGTAGAGCTGGGAACTAGTTTTGTATGGTATTTTCATAAAATGATGCTTTCATCCACTGGAGAATAGGAAACCTGAAAAACTGGAAGCAAATATGCATTGTGGACTCATAATTATGGTGAAAATTGAAGTTCGGTTACATTTACACCATTTACATCTCAGCCTCCAAACAGCTCTATCACCGGTCGGCAGAGGCTAACCTCTCGCACATATCGTCATGTAGTAAGTTTTCATTTCACAGCAAGCGCAGGGTAGGCCGGGACCCTCCAATATTGTTTGGCAATCGGTGACATCACATGGGCTGGACAATTGCTTAGTCCCGTAGGCGCTCAAGCGAAACTTCCGTGTTTTCCACACGATATTTCCGATCTTAAATACCATAAAAATTGGACAAAATGGGGTTCATTTGAAAGCTTGAAGAATCTTGTCCACGAATATGAGCCGTGTTTTCCCTAACAACAGGACTTTTTGCTTGGACCCACCCTGACTGAATACATGTCAAGCGCCGCAGGAATCGCGTGGTGCCACGGATAGTAGCAGTATGATGAGACAGGCCAACTGAAGATCACTGCCGCGTAGGAGGGGTAGGAGCAAGTATGAGATAACCGTTGCAACATAATTCCTCCCAACTCGTTGCAAGGGCGTACGTTAGGGTGAGGGGTACTGGAGGGATGTGCCCCCATGGGAGGGTGGTACCCATCCGGCCAGGAAAAAGCGCCATCATATTTAGGCCACCGGCGGAGGCACCTATACTGGCTGGAATAGCATGCCCTTATCACCCATGTGCAGATACGGAACCTACAGCTAGTTTTCAGCATTGTTTTCCATTTTTCATGCATATGCTTCCATAACGCGAGTGTTCTTGACGTATATGGTGATAGGCTTGGCACCTTGCAGCGCCAAATTAAGTTGGTCATACTCATCTTAACATAAAATAATAACGGGTATTTATGAAAAATGCTGGTCGAAATCCGGCTATTTTTTCTGTCTCACCTCACTTGGGTGTCACGGACCGCCCCTGCCATGATTGATGGACCGCAGAGGGTACCTTACTCTGGAAGAACGCCGTCAAACCTCACCTCTCTCCTCGTGGCTACCCACCACCAACGATCGATCTGATGTGCTCGCGAACTCAAGATTTCGACGAGTGCTGACCAATATCTCGAGTTTTCTTTGCCGTTTAAACCTAATAGGTATTCCACAATGATGGCAGATAATTGACGAATTGATGCACTGTCGACTGTAGTTGGCTTGAAGATATTGCACAAAGCTTCCTGCACGGTTTCTTTGAAGGATTCGAAGGCTTCCGTTCACATCGGCACCATGTCAAATCAGTCAGTTGCGCATTATTTCTTCCCCATTCCCGTACTCCATGATAGTCACATCTCTCAACAATGGACGCGTCAGTGATTATAGTCGCCGCTGTGCGATTGTAGTGATTATAGTCCCGTATTTCTGTGACAATCACACCCATGGCTGAGAGGTGTGATTGTCACAGAAATACGGGACTATAATCACTACAATCGCACGCAGCTGTGCTCCAATGTTCTGTAATAACCACATCTCTCATCCCTGGCTACGCTAGTGAAATTGTCGCCGCCGTGTTCTTATGTTCTATGATAGTCGCACCTCTCATCCATGGGTACATCAGTGGAAATAGTCTCAGCCATCTGCGTGTGTTCTGCGATGGTCACACCTCTCAATCCTGGATACGTCATCAGTGAAAATAGTCACCGCCGTGTTCACAAGTTCTGTGATAGTCTCACCTCTCAACCCTAAACACACCAGCGAAATTGTCGTGGCCGAGTTCACGTGTTCTGCAATAGTCACACCACTCAACCCTGAACACGTCAGAGAAAACAGTCCCTGCAGTGTTGCAGTGTTCTGTGATAGTCATATCTCTCAGCCCTGGGTGCGTCAGTGTAAGTAGTCTCCGCAGTGTCCACGTGTCCTGTGATAGTCATACGTCTCAACCCTGGACTCATCAGTGATAATAGTCCCCGCCGTGCTGCAGTGTTCGGTGATAGTCACGCGTCTCAGCTGTAGGATGACTCTCAATGGCCGCTGTCGTTTCCTGGCAGTGGTGCTGGGCACCGGCCAGCTGGACACTGGCCAGTGTGGCTCAGCTCTGGCCAGGAGTATGGCAGCGGCCAGAGAACGGCGCCACTTCAGGCATCAGGCATCAATAGTGTCTCGTAGGAGCTTCATGATCAGATGAAGGCACATCTTCGTTCGTCATCAGCCTGTCCTGATGTCACCAACCCGTGTCTCGTGTTGGCAGGCGCTGCTGACATCACCAGCCCGTGTCTCGTGTCGGCAGGTGTCGCTGACATCACCAGCCCGTGTCTCGTGTCGGCAGGTGTCGCTGACATCACCAGCCCGTGTCTCGTGTCGGCAGGCGCCGCTGACATCACCAGCCCGTGTCTCGTGTCGGCAGGTGTCGCTGACATCACCAGCCCGTGTCTCGTGTCGGCAGGTGTCGCTGACATCACCAGCCCGTGTCTCGTGTCGGCAGGTGTCGCTGACATCACCAACCCGTGTCTCGTGTTGGCAGGCGCTGCTGACATCACCAGCCCGTGTCTCGTGTCGGCAGGTGTCGCTGACATCACCAGCCCGTGTCTCGTGTCGGCAGGTGTCGCTGACATCACCAGCCCGTGTCTCGTGTCGGCAGGTGTCGCTGACATCACCAGCCCGTGTCTCGTGTCGGCAGGTGTCGCTGACATCACCAGCCCGTGTCTCGTGTCGGCAGGTGTCGCTGACATCACCAGCCCGTGTCTCGTGTCGGCAGGTGTCGCTGACATCACCAGCCCGTGTCTCGTGTCGGCAGGTGTCGCTGACATCACCAGCCCGTGTCTCGTGTCGGCAGGTGTCGCTGACATCACCAGCCCGTGTCTCGTGTCGGCAGGTGTCGCTGACATCACCAGCCCGTGTCTCGTGTCGGCAGGTGTCGCTGACATCACCAGCCCGTGTCTCGTGTCGGCAGGTGTCGCTGACATCACCAGCCCGTGTCTCGTGTCGGCAGGTGTCTGCTGACATCACCAGCCCGTGTCTCGTGTCGGCAGGTGTCGCTGACATCACCAGCCCGTGTCTCGTGTCGGCAGGTGTCGCTGACATCACCAGCCCGTGTCTCGTGTCGGCAGGCGCCGCTGACATCACCATCCCGTGTCTCGTGTCGGCAGGCGCCGCTGACATCACCAGCCCGTGTCTCGTGTCGGCAGGTGTCGCTGACATCACCATCCCGTGTCTCGTGTCGGCAGGTGTCGCTAACATCACCAGCCCGTGTCTCGTGTCGGCAGGTGTCGCTGACATCACCAGCCCGTGTCTCGTGTCTGCAGGTGTCGCTGACATCACCATCCCGTGTCTCGTGTCGGCAGGTGTCGCTGACATCACCAGCCCGTGTCTCGTGTCGGCAGGTGTCGCTGACATCACCAGCCCGTGTCTCGTGTCGGCAGGTGTCGCTGACATCACCAGCCCGTGTCTCGTGTCGGCAGGTGTCGCTGACATCACCAGCCCGTGTCTCGTGTCGGCAGGTGTCGCTGACATCACCAGCCCGTGTCTCGTGTCGGCAGGTGTCGCTGACATCACCAGCCCGTGTCTCGTGTCGGCAGGTGTCGCTGACATCACCAGCCCGTGTCTCGTGTCGGCAGGTGTCGCTGACATCACCAGCCCGTGTCTCGTGTCGGCAGGTGTCGCTGACATCACCAGCCCGTGTCTCGTGTCGGCAGGTGTCGCTGACATCACCATCCCGTGTCTCGTGTCGGCAGGCGCCGCTGACGGTCGGCACTGACACCTCGGCCGTGCCGACGGACTTGTCGCAGCCGCCCGCGCTGACCGTCATCGCCAAGGACCCACAGACGACGGCGGGCGCCGACGTGACGCTGTCGATCCAGTCTGAACCGCCGCCGACGAGCGAGCAGCGAGTCAGAGTCGAATTCCAACCGCAGAACGGCGCGATCGAACGCCAGCAGACGTCTGCCGTATGATCGCATTGTCCTGGCGTACAGCCTGAGGACGGACGCGTCAGGCGTTTGACGTCGTCTGGACATAGCTGCCGTGCGCGAGTGGGCGCAGAAGAGCGGCACTTCACTCCTGATGTAGTAGTCGCCTGACTGAGTCGCGAACCGTGTATGAAAACATCGGCACACTTCGTGATGGTCAAAGATAGCTGAGTAGCAGCACGTTCGCAGATCACTCACCACTGATCACTGAAGACGTGATGATCAGAAGATGTGGCGTCCTACTTTGGGCCGCGGACGGCTGACCGTTGGCCCAGTTGTCTTGTTCTCTGCTTGTGTCGCGACGGCTGCCGATCTGGCCACTGCAACGACGACTGGTTCAGCCGCTGAAGAAGAAGCTCTTTTAAGATTTAACTGCTTTTAACTGCTAGGTTATATAGCGTCGCCAACCCCTCACGCCGATTGGTCGCGGGTGGACTCCGTAATCTCACCGTTTATGAGATTCAAACCATCGATCAAGAATTCAACACCCTATCGACTGAGCTACCGCAATCCCCATTCTCCCCCAGCCTCTGCAACTGCAGACAATAGTGAAAAATCGGCACGTAGCAAGGCCAAGGGTACTCAAAATGCCACTGTCTGTGACATTCACAATTTACAATTGCCCGAACTGTCTCAATTAGTTTTTCTTGAGCCTTTGTTTACCCGTATCATAACCAGCCTGTCCAATGGAACAATTATGAGGAAATGTGGATGGCAGATAGACGTGGTGTGTAGGCGACGCCTGAAGAGGAAGCCACGCCGTTACACGAAAGGGTGGCCATTGTTGAAGCATAGAGTGTATCATTCCAATAACCTTCTTGTTTTGACAAGTAGCCGTGCTCTAGCTTTGCCTTGGTTGTCAATTCGATCTTTTAGTATTTCATAGCAGCATCCACATGGTAAATTTCGTCTGGGAACTGAAATATGCCACTTCCATTGTAGCCGAGTAAGTAAATTTCTACGCTACTAAGTACATTGTGAACCGATAGTTCATGCTATCAGTAGGCGTCGGGTAATATTTTCATAAATAATAAGTGATAAAATGCTATTTTACATATTTATGATGCATTATATAAAGTATATTATCAAATTTGCCCAACTTATAGAAATGGCATCTGAAGGGCATGCTAGCAGTAGACGTTGAGGTAACACTTGTATGAATTGTACCTACCTGACATCTGGACATGCGGGATATCCAATGCACGTTTTCGCTCTCGCATATCTTCCGGAACTGGGGCGCCGCGGGCGTGGACGATGGCGTGAGTTGTACTCTTGTCTAATGCGTGCAGCTCGTCGGCAGAAGTCAAGGTGCGAAACCATCCGGCGAATGCTTGCGTATGGCTGTCAGCGATTCGACGTGGTTGTGACCGTGGCCGACCTACAGTTGAGATGGTGTCGGTTTGTCCGATCGCTGGGTCTGCCACGCGGATTGGTTGAGAACTGGTGGTGAGCTGAATGCCGCCTTGATGTGTTTACATGCGACTATCACGAGCTTTTCGTACCGCAGTCTTGTATCCACATTGTACGGCTTGGTATGTGTGATAAGAGCATGTTTGGTCGTATTTATGAGTCCTTTCAGTGAGTGCTTCAGTGAAAGGGAATGACATCGCAGGTGGTAGAACACCCGTGTCGGAACCGCGAGCCGGCCGACTCCAACTGCGCAAACTGCTGGAAATTTCGCCCTTTATGTAACCAATCGCTCTGATGTGAGAGGGGCGTGGCATAGTCGGCGGATCAGCGTTTGGTAAAGTAATGAAGGCTCTTCTTACGTCATTACAAACGCATCCGGATCAGGCGCATGTTCAACTCTGAATTGTCCCGTTGCCAAAGGAAGGTTTTTACGAATCCTTTTTAATCACGGCAAGCTGCACGCCATGAAGCTTACCTCGGTAAGCTTCGCTCAGAATCACAACATTGTTCGATGAAGCACCGGAAACGATTTGGAAATAAAGCATCGAATTTATATCGAACTAACTCTAGTCAAGTCTTACTTTATTTGTTTGCATGACTGATTTCCAGCATTGCGAAATAAATGTACGGAACAATATGTGCCAGCTTGATATCCGTGTGAGAACTGAGTGCGATGGGCTACACAGAAAGCAAGCTTCGAGCCGTGTTGTGCGTTCCTACCGTATCACGGGAAAGCTGTTGTTGACGTCACCTACGTGATGGCGCATGGCAGTTTCAACTGTTCCCTCGAGTGCCAGAGCGATGTGTCACTCGGCAAGTGCGTGACCGCGAGAACATGCAGAACGTAGTGGCGCGCATACTCCGTCTGGCTTTGCTGACCGGCTAACAGCAATCAGCAGAATATATATTGACTCAGTTAGTGTAGTTGCCGATTAGAAAGTAAGTACCGAGCACGGGGAAGGACGTGTATTGGCAGTGTCCGGCGACCCAGCCACGAGCACCGGCCACGCGTCCCCTCGACGAACTGCCGGCAGTCACCCCCGCGCGCCGCCGACCTAGCCGCCCCAACCACAGATCACGTTGCAGAAACCGCTGACGGCGCCGAGTGCAACGTGACACCGGCGCCACCGGCGCCGGCGGCCCTGCACCAGCATGGCCGGCTCCAGCACCAGCTCACTACAGTTAGCTAGAAAACTGGTTCTAACGAATCTTCCGAATGAAAGTAAAAATCCAGATAAATAAGCCACTTACGATAAGACGAAAGAGCAAGTTCAAAGGATTCAGCGATGATTCTTTGCGTGCGAGCACTGGAAAGTAGTCGCTCCCAAGCTTCCACAAGCATCATTATGTCATGCTCGATGTGAATTGCAAAGCCACCCGACTCGTTACCTATACCTGCTACGAGTTCGAGTAAGATGTCGATAGACGTATTTGTCCAAGCAATCAGTTGGGTACATGAAAGTCATCGGTGCTGTCCACTGGGTACCATGCTAAATCCGAAGAGATGTTAGGGCTCTCGCCAACATTGCATGGGGTCGGACTTCACAAACACAGAGGAAGAAAAAATGTTAAAATCAGATATCGCTTGGGCTCCTGAGCTCGCGTGGGAAACCCAGACTGATTGTCGTAGGTTGAATATGCTTTAGCTTTATTACGGGAGGACTCAGATTTCCAACTGAATAGTGAATGGTTGCAGACAAAGCAGTTCTACATTAAACTGTGGGCAATGTATGCACACCTCTGATGTCGACAAGCTCAGTGGTCATACCATGAAGCAGATGCCTCAAAGCTAATCCGATGAAATGCAAACGCTCACAGATCCTTCAGTTGGTGATTGTGACAATCTAACATTTTCTCTGCGGCACATTAACGAATTTCTTCGCCACAAGCATTGTATCCGCAAGCATTGCGAGCAAGATAGCCTCAGAGTATGTCTAGAAGCTATTGTGTTTGACAGCTTGTCGAATACTGTGTTGCACTGCTGCTGGAAGCTCTTTCAAAAGTTCGTCGCTGCAGAACAAATTTGTTTTATACATCCGTGCACTCGGAGTGGATTCAACGTAAACACACGCCGGGGAGCCACGCACAACAGAGCTGACATGTTGACATGACATCTGGTGTAGTGTCACAACAAAGCTGACACGACACCGGAGAGCGTTAGCGGGGGTCATCTATAGACGAGTGCACACGTAGGATTCGCACAGCCAGCGCAAGCCACCGACGTTTTGCAGGAGGCCCACCTTAACGCGTTCTACACAATCTGGCACGTGACCTGACCGGGCACACATCCCCAACAGATGAGACATTTTTAATCACACTCATATCGTACACACATGGCCGCGTTTCATGCATTTCATTTAACTTCATTTCACCACGCATTTCATGCGTGGCTAATTCAGCTACAGCTTCAGGCACCACGACAAATTCCAGCGATGGCGTGGAATTCAAATAATCTGTCAATTGTTTTGCGATACTCCCAATCAATATTTTATATTCGTTGTAGTGCCAGAGCAACAATCTTAACCCGCCAGTAACTGGTACCTGGGGGAGGAGTCCCACCCCTTTTCTTTGTTTGCCATAATAGCCAAACTAATTGAGAAGGAGCCTTGAAGCTTAGGCCATTTTCTGTCACGTCAAAATGACGTCATAAAGTCGTTCACAGACCTTGATTTGATCGTCTCAAACGGTTGCTTTTTGTTATGAGATACAATTGGATCAGGGTATACAGACCGAACAATGCAGATGCAGTTGGTGCACCAGAGGTCGTTTTGTGATTGTGTAGAAAAGCTGCCTGTGGGGGACACTTGGAACACATAAATCCCCCCGTTCATGTAACGGCAGGTACCGCGACGGAAGTCGTCGGTTCCGGCGCCGACAGGTCGCTGCTTACTCGGCAGTCGCCGCCAGCCGGGCTGTCGAGGCCAGTGGCTATTGTGACCCCTCCCCTCCGCTCGAGTTGCATAGCTGACCCCGACGCCGTCGGCCGCCGCTGTCTCTGATTTCTGAGGACGTGTCAGTGTCTGACGTTGAATGCGACCGTCATGGGTGTACAGTATATGACAGCATATTCTGGGACCCCTCTGGGCAAATGTGTGTGTATACGCGTACGTGACAGTATGTGACAGGTTGTGTAAGTAGATGAGTATGATAGTTGTCCAATAGAACACGTGTGTGAGTATGACTGAATGGAATGACAGAAGTATGACAGACGTCATACCACGTGGCCAATGTCTGGTATATATGTATGGCTGGAAGTGTGCCTTGACGGTATGTCTGTAATTTAGGAATGGAATTATAACGTGGAATGTTGAATGACTGCTGAGTGAATGTCCATATGACATGGACATATGAAATGTCCGGAGGTGGGCCGTAACGCCTCAAATCTACCGGCTGCCTGTGTGCAGTGTGGTGCAGCTGATGTAGGCATGTTATGGGATACTCTGTTGCCAGCAATAGAGTTGGCCGACCTGGGTCGAGGCTCAGAGGTGTCGAATGTCTTAGACAGACAGTGCTGGTGTAGTGTATTGAGATGGGGCATTGCTTTGGTTAGTTCAGAGCCCCGTGACAATGATGTGGTCCTGGCGTGGAGCCAAGGGCCGTGGCCCTGAGGTGATATAGGCGCCGAGCGAGATGGATCGCTCTCTCTATCTCTCTCTCTCTCTCTCTCTCTCTCTCTCTCTCTCTCTCTCTCTCTCTCTCTCTCTCTCTCTCTCTCTCTCTCTCTCTCTCTCTCTCTCTCTCTCTCTCTCTCTCTCTCTCTCTCTCTCTCTCTCTCTCTCTCTCTCTCTCTCTCTCTCTCTCTCTCTCTCTCTCTCTCTCTCTCTCTCTCTCTCTCTCTCTCTCTCTCTCTCTTCTCTCTCTCTCTCTCTCTCTCTCTCTCTCTCTCTCTCTCTCTCTCTCTCTCTCTCTCTCTCTCTCTCTCTCTCTCTCTCTCTCTCTCTCTCTCTCTCTCTCTCTCTCTCTCTCTCTCTCTCTCGCTCGCTCGCTCTCTTAATGAGTGGACGCTGCAGGGCGGCTGGCTGGTGGCCAGCCGCCCGGGCTCACCATTGAAGGTATGTCTGAGACTAATTGTCTGAAATCGCTGCATAACTGTTGAGATGTAATTTTGTGAGATGGGATTTAGTATGTTTGAAGATCGATTTGTGTGCAAGTTGGAGATTGTGTGTGAACGTTGTTAACAAGAGATTGAGATGGTGTCAGGCTGAGTTTGTATGAAGACTTGGGTGCATATATGTATGAGATGGCCAGAGCCTTTGAAATTTTAAACGGGGTTCACAAAATCATCTGTCAGTTCATCATAGGTGAAGGATGCATATGTCTGTTTTTAGGCACAATGACAGGTTATCTTATAATGACATCAAAAATTCAATTGTAGGTGCAGCCTTTACCGCATGAAACGGTTGATTTCTGTCATCCGATACAATCTAACCAAAGTGCACCCATAGATCACTCCAGCTGTAATTATTCTGAACATATTGGTGTCTACCGTTTACCTAAAATAGGACATACTGGGTTCGACAGAACACGATAGAGGGCATTATGTGGTGCATATGAAAGTGCATGTCCGTTTTTCGAGCCCCTCATATAAATGTACCCTACAAACATACAACGCATTGCGCACTGAACCAAAACGGCAATCTGGCATCTCCCCCCCCTCAGATGACTTCACTTGACCCGAGGACAACACATAGAGATGATGTAAACTCTTGGATTATAATGCATGCATCTACCAACACCTACGTTTCATGTCGCCACAAAGCCCTTGAGTACAGCAACAAATGTGCACTCTTGGAATCCATCCCATATTCTAACTTGACATGTCCCGTCACCTCACAGGCATTATGCCAGATTATATTCAAATATGATATTCCCCACTATACACGAATATTTATGTCAGTTTTTTTTAGCATCCTTGCGAAAATGTGCCTTTGTTGTTTCGTAAAAGGAAATGAATTCTTTCGTATGTTAAATCCAAGCGAAATTTTGACTCCCTCTTCTCAAGTGACCTTACTTGACGCGAGGGCAGACAGTACTTGCATGGCAATTTTTTTTGTACACTACACACATCCAGGCACAGCTGAGATTTCATACTACCCTATTTCCCTGCATTGCGCCAAAAATATGAGCTATCAAAAACAGTATGATGTTTTACTTGACATGACTTGTGGCTTCATCAGTGACCTCCAGGTAACCAAAAATTACATCTCTCGATTGAAGTTTTGGCGCCATCGAACCCCTTTTGAATCGGCATAATCGGTTTATTGGTTGAAAACGAACAAGGTGTTCCCTCCAAACAACTGAAACAGGGCGCCATGCGCCTCAGTGTTTGCCCGTTTGACCATACGGCCATTGACCATACGGCAAAGTATTTGTTTTCAGTCTTTGACGTTTCATGTTTGCTTCGGTGTATTGCAATCGATAGAATATGTGGGAATGATGGATAAAGCCAGGTAGAGTCTGGTCCACTGCATTTGCAACTTTGCAACATGATAGTGTAAAATGTGCCAAATATTGACCATACGGCTCCATGCCAGTAATGTGCTCCGCGTACTGCTTAAACCTGCTCGCTTTTTTTAAATCGTCTTCACTGGATTCCCTTCGAAAGTTGAAAAGACTTTCAAAGTCGTATGCAATGGTTCTATTGCATATGACACGTATGTCCTTCGGCAAAGTACAATGCCGATTAACCAGAATTAACAACATAATTATGTTCCTTTTGCTTCCGGCATCTTAGTTTATTGGGCCTTAGCTCTTTCTACTTGTTTGTTGTTCATGGTTAGCTGCATCGTGCAGCACCATTCTCCCAATACTCATTTGGAAACTATTCACGATGGCGGCTGCAGTGCGTTTCGATACGCCGTATCCATCAGAGGTCTGTGCTGTGTCAGTGAGGTTATCATTATTCACCTCGCTACAACTATCATTTATTCCTGTTCTGTGCAACTGGGATCCACGGGGAATGACTCGTATTCGCTTTGAGTGGGCGCAGGAGCGGACGTAGTTTCCTCTTCATCCCCAGGAGGGGAAGATGTCGGGATTAGGGTCAGTTGGCTTCTCTCGTCTCGCTTGTCTGGTGTGCCTTTGCGCGGCCTCGTGTTGATCGATAAAGCCAAGGCGCACCGTTTGGCAGGTTGGCTGAACAGGAAGAAATGTCCGCTCTGCTGCTGGGATTTTGCCCCCCCCCCCGAGGCGTTTGCATTCTGTTGTGTATTTGTACATTGCAATATTGAACAGTTGAGAAACCTAATAACTTTCTGATTGCATGCAATAAGCGTCCTGTCGTTTATTCGAGCTAACTCTGCAAAGTTCCGTGCAGAACCTTGTATTACAAAGCCTGGCTAATTTGTGGGCACCAGGTGAGGATATAGGCAGCCTTAATTTTCCCACATGTCAGTCACCTGGTTGCCAACGATTTCCACGGCATCTTGAATAACAAGTATTTAAGAAGGCAGAAAGTACACGACGGAACCGGACATTAAACCAATGACAGTCCTAATCATACTTCTCTTCAACTCGACTCATCTATTCCAGACGAAAAGGGCTCTCCTAAGGTCATAATTTCTAGGGCATATGATACGATGACAAAACGAGTGAGGTGAAGCAACATAGTCAAGAATAGGGTATCACCAAAATGTGAAGAATTGTTCTCCTCAATGACTATCCAAAAGAAAACTCATCCCCGCGCCAAATGACAGATAAGTCAACAGACTTCGCAAGTTTTATGAGAACAGCAAAATACAAATCCACCTGCATCTCCCTCCCGCAGTATACAAAATTTGCTGTAATCTTTGCTCCCAATCTCAAAACAATTGAATGACATACCGAGGAGAAACATCACGATCAGTGCGCTTGAGATGCGATGAACACCTCGGGAACGCAAAACACCAGCGAAAAGATATACCTCTGGGTCAACATATAGTCTGTCGTCATTCGCAAATTAACATATCAGCAGCATCATTCAGTATCGGTATTCTCGACACATGCAAAGGCACAGCCAAACTCAAGATCACTGAATCACACTACATTCGCGACAACATACCCAACCCGGTTGGGTATATTGTCGCGAATGTAGTGTAGCGAATGAATGTAGCGAATAATGATTTTGACAACAGCATCGCATCATGGCCACTTCTATTGTCACCACAATGCAACATTAGCTGATGACGATCTTTCTTGTCCAAAACAGTTGCCAGTATGCGTTCGTAGTGCACATGTGTATGTATCTTTTATTTGCGTATGTGGATGTATGTGCGACACATGACAGATTGTTATTAAACATTAGAGTAAATATCTCCATTAGGCATGTAATGTACAAGCGCATACCCTATCTATATCTGCACCGTCGGCATACTTCCAAATTTACAAATTTGTGGAAGTGTGATAGATGATAGTTGTACCACTATGTTGATATATGATAGTTGTACCACTATCCGAATGTTGTGTTGTGAATTACCACCTTGCGATGACCTTCCAACTAGTGATTGCATCAGATAGCGGTAGGTGGCGCTGGGGCGTATTAGAGCCATGTGTGGTGCGGACGTTACGAATGTTGGTTTTGGTCGTTGGCCGTGCCGTTAACGGGCGGTGTTGGGCGAGGTGCGTCCAGTTGACTGCCGGTGGTGACGCAAGTAAGTGGTCGTGAATGGACTGCGCTTAAATATTGACTTTTGCGGAAGCAAGGGGCAACGAATACAGGGAACGTGACGAAGCCATTTATATGTAATTTGGAGACAGAAGAACCTGTAACACGTATTGCGAGCGATATTAATTCCAGAAAATGAACGAATAGAAATTGTTCATTACGTGATACGTGGATATGGTTTCCTCACGTTTTATCACGAGGGAGCTGGCAATTGCCATCAAGGAGCGAGCGGCCGCAGCCTGCAGCAGAGTAGCAGCAGGCGGCAGGACCGTGGGAGGTTCCAGAGCAGAGGAGTCTCTGCAGCAGCTCTTCAGTCGACCTCTAAACCAGACTGCAGCTTATGTCAGAAGCCCCACCAGATAGAAAAGTATGGCGCTTTGTTACGCTTGCCAGTTCGTGAGCGTATGTTGAGAATCAGGCTTGCTGGCCTGTGCTTTCTATGTCTGAGGAAGCTGGGAGCAGCTGCTGTAAGAGTGAGTAGTGCGAGTCCTGCCATGGTAAGCACAACGCCTTGCATTACTATGAGCAGCAATCCGGCGATATTGTAGGCGAGGTGATTGTTAAGCCTCAGTGTGTCCAGCACTGATCGGTGTGCTGATGAGTCTCACACTCAGGCTTCCCTGGCATGGAACAGTGGTGATAACCATTGCATTGTGCTGCCAACTACTAGTGTTGTGGTCCATGGTGTGAATGGGCCAGTGTCTGTCACGTTATTATTCGACGGTGGTTCTGACCGGAGTTACGTGTTCGATGAGGAGTGTCAGCGGGAAATGGCTCGGCACTGAGCGAGTTTCGTATGCTGCCTTTGGTGGAGGGAAGTCCACTTGTGGCCGTGATTTGCGTGAAATCAGAGTGAGTGTTGCTAATGTGTCCTTCCCCACAGTCCGATCCATCAAGACTGTCCAGGTTCCAGTAATATGCCCTTCCTTGCAGCATCGTCGTGTTTCCAAGGAGGTGTTCCCTTCAAGGAGTTGAGCTGGCTGACAGCTATGTCGCTGATCGTCGACTGTGTATTTACATCTTGATAAGTCTGGACCTCTTCTGAAGTCTGTTCAAGCAGGGTTCTATCTGCTGTTCAGGAGGTGCAGTCACGCAGAAACAGAATTTGGGTATATTATCTTTGGTGTTACCACTCCTGTCTCTGGTGCCTCAGATGGCATCGCATGCCAGCTGTTCACCTTGAGCAACCTCCACAAGGACAATATACGTAACCCTTTGAGCCTGGAGGGCATAGGCATCAAGGCTGATGAGCCTATCGGCTCCAAGATTTTACATGATTTCAACTCAGCTGTCCGCTTTTCTGATGGCAGGTGTTCCGGACAAGCTGACATTGGTTTCAGAATTGAGGATTTCTACTAACGTGGCCCTGTCGTCTGCCCCCACCCCCACCCCCACCCGGCCTCGACGAGCTGCCCAGTGAGCTATGTGTCGTGTCAGCTTCCCACGCTCTCGCCCTCGGCAGTCGAGCAGGAACTACGGCATGAGATACTTGGGGCAGGGCGTACCCGTTTCCCGACCAGCACAGGACGGCAATTGTCGACTCGAAGCGTGGAAATACAAACGTGCGGTGCCGAAATGATTTTTGGAACGAAAAAAAACCTGAACAGCAGGTATGAGGTGACACCGCCATAGAAGCAGGGCGACTGTGTTAGCAAGCTAGATAACAGCCGTCGTGAAGCTGAGGCTCGTTTGAGTGCCCTCACTCGTAAACTGGACAGGGTCCCGGCATTGCATGAGAGGTACTCCTCAGCTCTGCAGGAGACTGAGGAGAGTGGTGTGATCGCTGACGTTCCCAACCAGGAGCTTGAGAGCCTTCAGATCACTTTTTGCCTGCCTCACAGCCCGGTGGTGACCGACACTGGCACGACTCTGCCCAAGTGCATGTGGAACAGTCCTCTTGTATTTGACAAGGCGCACAGCGTGGCAGGCAGCAATTAGTCAGAGTGCGTCTAAGTTCTGGAAAACGATAACGTTTTCTTGGTCGATGGTGTGAAGCTTCTTAGTAGCCTTGTGCCCACGAAGCGTGTCGTGCTGAGCCTCATTGCAAGGCTCTTCGAACATATGTGATTTCTTACCACATTCGCGATGGTGGCAAGATGACTGCTTCAGGGCTTTGGCAGCTTAGACTGTAGTGGGATGAGGTGCTGCCCGAGGAGTACTGTTTGATCTTCTCAGAGTTGGTGCGTGGTCTCGGTTCCTTGAGGGATATCGGGATTCCTCGCTCCTACGCTGACCGAGGGTGGGGTGACACGGTAGGCAGCGTGGAGCTGCATGTGTTTGGAAGCACATCTCCTAAGAGTTATGGTGCAACAGTGTACCTCCGCACTCCACTGCCTGATGGATCGTACAGTGTATCACTGGTCATGGCGAAGGGCAGGGTGGCAGCTGTCAAAAGGGTGAGTCTGCCTCTGCTTGAGTTGCTGGGTAGTTTTCTCGCTGCACGTTTGGTAACTTACGTGCGACAGGCTCTGCGTCTACTGAACAGCACCAGACGTTTGTGCTGGACGGACTTGATGGTGGCCTTAGGGTGGATCCGAGGCAGTCCGCAGAGATGGAAACAGTTTGTGGCTAGCCGGGTGTCTGAGATCCGCAACTTGACCAGTCCGTCGAACTGGTCGCACGTGCCAGGAGAGGACAACCCTGCCCACCTGACCACAAGAGGAATAACAGCGGAGTAGCTGATGAGCTCGCTGCTTTGGTTGTCTGGGCCGGGCTGGCTATCCGAGTCCGCTGGTCAGCCTCCAGTCTCGAGCAGGCCTGAGCCAAGTGCGACTGAGCATCTCGAGGAAGAGATCGTTCTGTTCCTTGTTACAGCCGAAACCCAGCAGGGGAAGCCGATCGACGCTGACCGCTGTGAGTATCTGCAGAGACTGGTTCGTGTCGTGGGGTGGATGACGAGATTGATCCGTAATGCACGAATGCCTAATGACGGGCAGAGCCATGCTGGGCTCTCGTCTCAGAGAAGGTCGCTGACGCCAGGGTAGAGTTGCTCGGGGCCACTCAACGTAAGGCGTATCCCAACGACGAGCGAGACCTGGAACAGGATAAGGACCTGGAGCAGGGTATCGAAAGGTTCATTTGTGTTCGGATTGAGCCGTTTTCGTGAGA
Organism: Imbricaverruca yamaguchii; assembly: GCA_034440575.1. Taxonomy (NCBI): domain Eukaryota; kingdom Metazoa; phylum Arthropoda; class Thecostraca; family Neoverrucidae; genus Imbricaverruca; species Imbricaverruca yamaguchii. The sequence goes on from JAOTOL010001538.1 coordinate 1,055,943, forward strand.
TGATGGTCTTCTGCGGATTAAGGGGAGGTTTCAATTGTCTGACCTCTCCTATGAGGACAAATACCCTATTCTTCTACCTAAAAGGCGTGTGGCCGAGCTGTTCGTCGGAGAACAGCACGATTTGATGCGACATGCTGTGGTGTCAACTGTGATCACTATTTTGCGGAGATCGTTCTGGATCGCCGGTCTGATGGCCCTCGACAAAAGGTTGAAGAGGTTTTGTGCCTCACGTAAACGGCAGGACGCCAGGGCATGCAACGAGCCTGTTGCTCGGCTTCCCATGTGCCGAGTGGCCCAGGCTCCGCCATTTACAGTGACCGGCGTCGATTTCGCAGGTCCATCTTTTCTGTAGAACAGCCGAAGCAAAAGTTCCACATTTGTTTGTTCACGTACGTAGTGACCAGGGTGGTCCATCTTGAACTAACAGGCTCATTATCTTTGGAGGAGTTCATGGTGGCACTGGAGCGCTTCGCGGCGAGGCGGGGGTCCGCCAAGCTGGATCTATTCTGACACTGGTGCCAGCTTCAAGGGGCCAGATGCTCGGCTGCAAAGCTACTTCGGACGCTTGGCTCCGGAGTGGAAGTGTATAGTGCCACTGTCGCCCTGGTGGGACGGCTGGTGAGAGCGCCTCGTTCGGTCGGCGAAGGTTGACATCCGGAAGTTACTGGGAACGCGCTGTTTGACTCCGACTGAATGGATGACTGCCTTGTCAGAGGTGGAACCGTGCGTCAACTCGCGCACTGTGACGTTCGTTGGCGACAAAGTGGACTGTGCTAAAGCGCTGACGCCTAACCACTTACTGTTGGGCAGAGGCGCAGGTTTTCAGACTAGGATAGCTGAGGTCCCTGACAGTGTTTCTGTGAAGAACCTTTCTGAGAGAGCTAGGGTTTGCGAGAGGAGGCTGAACAGCTTCTGGTATGTGTGGTCATCAGAGCACCTGCGGAATTTGCCCATTCAGTAAGGAAGTTCTCCTCACATGACAAGCTGTCTGTTGGTTCGGTAGTGCTCGTGCGCGAGGACAATGTTCCCAGGATGAAGTGGATGATGGATGTTGTTACCAAATTGTATCCTGGTAGGGACGGGCTCAGTAGGTCGGCTGAAGTTCGTACGGAGAAGGGTATTCGTACTCGCGCAATTCAGCGTTTGCATGATCTGCAGTTTAGACTTATTCATCCTGGTAAGATCCTGCCACGACTGTTTTGATTCGGATATGATTTGATCTCGCATTAGTGCTGTTTGCCTGAGCACCCAGTTTCTCTGTCACATTGTCGGCAGCGCTATCAAGTCTTCATTATCTGTAATTTTAGCCAGTTGAGATTGTCTGTACTGCTAGCCAGTTGCGATTGCCGGTAGTGCTAGTGAGTTGAGATTGTTTGCAATGTGAGATTGTCAGTGGTGCCAGCGAGTTATGATTATCGGTGGTGTTGTGGAGCTGAGATTGTCTGTAGTGCTAATGAGTTGCGATTTATTAATTTATTACTTGTGCCGTTGTCTCACTTATTCCGTTGTAGAAGGTAGATTGTTATTCCTTGCTGTAACAGTGGGAGAATGTTGTGAATTACCACCTTGCGATGACCTTCCAACTAGTGATTGCATCAGATAGCGGTAGGTGGCGCTGGGGCGTATTAGAGCCATGTGTGGTGCGGACGTTACGAATGTTGGTTTTGGTCGTTGGCCGTGCCGTTAACGGGCGGTGTTGGGCGAGGTGCGTCCAGTTGACTGCCGGTGGTGACGCAAGTAAGTGGTCGTGAATGGACTGCGCTTAAATATTGACTTTTGCGGAAGCAAGGGGCAACGAATACAGGGAACGTGACGAAGCCATTTATATGTAATTTGGAGACAGAAGAACCTGTAACACGTATTGCGAGCGATATTAATTCCAGAAAATGAACGAATAGAAATTGTTCATTACGTGATACGTGGATATGGTTTCCTCACGTTTTATCACGAGGGAGCTGGCAATTGCCATCAAGGAGCGAGCGGCCGCAGCCTGCAGCAGAGTAGCAGCAGGCGGCAGGACCGTGGGAGGTTCCAGAGCAGAGGAGTCTCTGCAGCAGCTCTTCAGTCGACCTCTAAACCAGACTGCAGCTTCTGTCAGAAGCCCCACCAGATAGATAAGTATGGCGCTTTGTTACGCTTGCCAGTTCGTGAGCGTATGTTGAGAATCAGGCTTGCTGGCCTGTGCTTTCTATGTCTGAGGAAGCTGGGAGGAGCTGCTGTAAGAGTGAGTAGTGCGAGTCCTGCCATGGTAAGCACAACGCGTTGCATTACTATGAGCAGCAATCCGGCGATATTGTAGGCGAGGTGATTGTTAAGCCTCAGTGTGTCCAGCACTGATCGGTGTGCTGATGAGTCTCACACTCAGGCTTCCCTGGCATGGAACAGTGGTGATAACCATTGCATTGTGCTGCCAACTACTAGTGTTGTGGTCCATGGTGTGAATGGGCCAGTGTCTGTCACGTTATTATTCGACGGTGGTTCTGACCGGAGTTACGTGTTCGATGAGGAGTGTCAGTGGGAAATGGCTCGGCACTGAGCGAGTTTCGTATGCTGCCTTTGGTGGAGGGAAGTCCACTTGTGGCCGTGATTTGCGTGAAATCAGAGTGAGTGTTGCTAATGTGTCCTTCCCCACAGTCCGATCCATCAGGACTGTCCAGGTTCCAGTAATATGCCCTTCCTTGCAGCATCGTCGTGTTTCCAAGGAGGTGTTCCCTTCAAGGAGTTGAGCTGGCTGACAGCTATGTCGCTGATCGTCGACTGTGTATTTACATCTTGATAAGTCTGGACCTCTTCTGAAGTCTGTTCAAGCAGGGTTCTATCTGCTGTTCAGGAGGTGCAGTCACGCAGAAACAGAATTTGGGTATATTATCTTTGGTGTTACCACTCCTGTCTCTGGTGCCTCAGATGGCATCGCATGCCAGCTGTTCACCTTGAGCAACCTCCACAAGGACAATATACGTAACCCTTTGAGCCTGGAGGGCATAGGCATCAAGGCTGATGAGCCTATCGGCTCCAAGATTTTACATGATTTCAACTCAGCTGTCCGCTTTTCTGATGGCAGGTGTTCCGGACAGGCTGACATTGGTTTCAGAATTGAGGATTTCTGCTAACGTGGCCCTGTCGTCTGCCCCCACCCCCACCCCCACCCGGCCTCGACGAGCTGCCCAGTGAGCTATGTGTCGTGTCAGCATCCCACGCTCTCGCCCTCGGCAGTCGAGCAGGAACTACGGCATGAGATACTTGGGGGAGGGCGTACCCGTTTCCCGACCAGCACAGGACGGCAATTGTCGACTCGAAGCGTGGAAATACAAACGTGCGGTGCCGAAATGATTTTTGGAACGAAAAAAAACCTGAACAGCAGGTATGAGGTGACACCGCCATAGAAGCAGGGCGACTGTGTTAGCAAGCTAGATAATAGCCGTTGTGAAGCTGAGGCTCGTTTGAGTGCCCTCACTCGTAAACTGGACAGGGTCCCGGCATTGCATGAGAGGTACTCCTCAGCTCTGCAGGAGACTGAGGAGAGTGGTGTGATCGCTGACGTTCCCAGCCAGGAGCTTGAGAGCCTTCAGATCACTTTTTGCCTGCCTCACAGCCCGGTGGTGACCGACACTGGCACGACTCTGCCCAAGTGCATGTGGAACAGTCCTCTTGTATTTGACAAGGCGCACAGCGTGGCAGGCAGCAATTAGTCAGAGTGCGTCTAAGTTCTGGAAAACGATAACGTTTTCTTGGTCGATGGTGTGAAGCTTCTTAGTAGCCTTGTGCCCACGAAGCGTGTCGTGCTGAGCCTCATTGCAAGGCTCTTCGAACATATGTGATTTCTTACCACATTCGCGATGGTGGCAAGATGACTGTTTCAGGGCTTTGGCAGCTTAGACTGTAGTGGGATGAGGTGCTGCCCGAGGAGTACTGTTTGATCTTCTCAGAGTTGGTGCGTGGTCTCGGTTCCTTGAGGGATGTCGGGATTCCCGCTCCTACGCTGATCGAAGGTGGGGTGACACGGTAGGCAGCGTGGAGCTGCATGTTTTTGGAAGCACATCTCCTAAGAGTTATGGTGCAACAGTGTACCTCCGCACTCCACTGCCTGATGGATCGTACAGTGTATCACTGGTCATGGCGAAGGGCAGGGTGGCAGCTGTCAAAAGGGTGAGTCTGCCTCTGCTTGAGTTGCTGGGTAGTTTTCTCGCTGCACGTTTGGTAACTTACGTGCGACAGGCTCTGCGTCTACTGAACAGCACCAGACGTTTGTGTTGGACGGACTTGATGGTGGCCTTAGGGTGGATCCGAGGCAGTCCGCAGAGATGGAAACAGCTTGTGGCTAGCCGGGTGTCTGAGATCCGCAACTTGACCAGTCCGTCGAACTGGTCGCACGTGCCAGGAGAGGACAACCCTGCCCACCTGACCACAAGAGGAATAACAGCGGAGTAGCTGATGAGCTCGCTGCTTTGGTTGTCTGGGCCGGGCTGGCTATCCGAGTCCGCTGGTCAGCCTCCAGTCTCGAGCAGGCCTGAGCCAAGTGCGACTGAACATCTCGAGGAAGAGATCGTTCTGTTCCTTGTTACAGCCGAAACCCAGCAGGGGAAGCCGATCGACGCTGACCGCTGTGAGTATCTGCAGAGACTGGTTCGTGTCGTGGGGTGGATGACGAGGTTGATCCGTAATGCACGAATGCCTAATGACGGGCAGAGCCATGCTGGGCTCTCGTCTCAGAGAAGGTCGCTGACGCCAGGGTAGAGTTGCTCGGGGCCACTCAACGTAAGGCGTATCCCAACGCCGTGCGAGACCTGGAACAGGATAAGGACCTGGAGCAGGGTATCGAAAGGTTCATCTGTGTTCGGATTGAGCCGTTTTGGTGAGATGATGGTCTTCTGCGGATTAAGGGGAGGTTTCAATTGTCTGATCTCTCCTATGAGGACAAATACCCTATTCTTCTACCTAAAAGGCGTGTGGCCGAGCTGTTCGTCGGAGAACAGCACGATTTGATGCGACATGCTGTGGTGTCAACTGTGATCACTATTTTGCGGAGATCGTTCTGGATCGCCGGTCTGATGGCCCTCGACAAAAGGTTGAAGAGGTTTTGTGCCTCACGTAAACGGCAGGACGCCAGGGCATGCAACGAGCCTGTTGCTCGGCTTCCCATGTGCCGAGTGGCCCAGGCTCCGCCATTTACAGTGACCGGCGTCGATTTCGCAGGTCCATCTTTTCTGTAGAACAGCCGAAGCAAAAGTTCCACATTTGTTTGTTCACGTACGTAGTGACCAGGGTGGTCCATCTTGAACTAACAGGCTCATTATCTTTGGAGGAGTTCATGGTGGCACTGGAGCGCTTCGCGGCGAGGCGGGGGTCCGCCAAGCTGGATCTATTCTGACACTGGTGCCAGCTTCAAGGGGCCAGATGCTCGGCTGCAAAGCTACTTCGGACGCTTGGCTCCGGAGTGGAAGTGTATAGTGCCACTGTCGCCCTGGTGGGACGGCTGGTGAGAGCGCCTCGTTCGGTCGGCGAAGGTTGACATCCGGAAGTTACTGGGAACGCGCTGTTTGACTCCGACTGAATGGATGACTGCCTTGTCAGAGGTGGAACCGTGCGTCAACTCGCGCACTGTGACGTTCGTTGGCGACAAAGTGGACTGTGCTAAAAGCGAGGGGCTGAATTGGATGATGGATGTTGTTGTAAGGAAGTTCTCCTCACACAAGGGTTGTTCGGTAGTCCTGCGGGTAGGGACGGGCTGTCTAGTAGGTCGGCTGAAGTTCGTACGGAGAAGGGTATTCGTACTCGCGCAATTCAGCGTTTGCATGATCTGCAGTTTAGACTTATTCATCCTGGTAAGATCCTGCCACGACTGTTTTGATTCGGATATGATTTGATCTCGCATTAGTGCTGTTTGCCTGAGCACCCAGTTTCTCTGTCACATTGTCGGCAGCGCTATCAAGTCTTCATTATCTCTAATTTTAGCCAGTTGAGATTGTCTGTACTGGTAGCCAGTTGCGATTGCCGGTAGTGCTAGTGAGTTGAGATTGTTTGCAATGTGAGATTGTCAGTGGTGCCAGCGAGTTATGATTATCGGTGGTGTTGTGGAGCTGAGATTGTCTGTAGTGCTAATGAGTTGCGATTTATTAATGTATTACTTGTGCCGTTGTCTCACTTATTCCGTTGTAGAAGGTAGATTGTTATTCCTTGCTGTAACAGTGGGAGAATGTTGTGAATTACCACCTTGCGATGACCTTCCAACTAGTGATTGCATCAGATAGCGGTAGGTGGCGCTGGGGCGTATTAGAGCCATGTGTGGTGCGGACGTTACGAATGTTGGTTTTGGTCGTTGGCCGTGCCGTTAACGGGCGGTGTTGGGCGAGGTGCGTCCAGTTGACTGCCGGTGGTGACGCAAGTAAGTGGTCGTGAATGGACTGCGCTTAAATATTGACTTTTGCGGAAGCAAGGGGCAACGAATACCGGGAAAGTGAATAAGCCATCTTTATATAATTTAGAGAGACAGAAGAATCTGTAACATGTTGCATTGGCGAGTGATATTAATTCCAGAAACTGTACGCAGAGAAATTGCCCATTACGTGATTCGTGGATGTTTTCAAATCGTTCCACTTGCTTGTCATTCAAATTTGTTCTTCAGGAAGTTCAGGTACAAATTACTAAAAAGTGTAAAATATTCCGATTTCAGGCATTCCGGTTAATCACGCAAGGTCGTCAAAACGCAAACAATCGTGCACATGTACACCAACCTTGCGCACTCGGCGCATTCGCCATACTACGTGCTCTTCTCCAGTTTCTCCTGTGCCTCCCACGTTTGACTAATTGGTGTCACATGATAGTCTTGTGCCATATTTGGCATGTGTATTTACTGGTATTGGAGGCTCGCTTAGGAAATTCGATGAATTCATTTCCATGTAGTAGTTTTCTTCTTTCCACATGCACTGTTGGTTAAGAAATTCGGATGCACAGAGCTTTCATGCACTTCAACTCTTTGGTTAAATATGCTCTCAGATTGTCCACCGAGCCGAGACCATAGCTAGGTGTTTGCTTGTTTACTCGTTGCGTTTTTCGTCGTCTATGGATTTGTTTTAGAGCTCCAGCCATTCTTTTTTAGCGGCCCGACACATAGTTGAAACCCGACTATTTTGAGCTTCGTTGCTTTTTCGTATACCAATGATGCTTTTGAGGTATCGGTGTGTTTTTAAAGACCCCCGATGTCCTTGTTTGGTGCTCGGTCTTTTGTTCCTTTTTACGACCAATTCGCTTTATTGGGGCCCAGCCATATTTTAAGGCCTTGCCGGTGTTTGCGAAACTCGAACTATGCAGGGCCCGATGCACTTTCGACCTCCACATGTGCTCTTAGGGTTCCTCCGTTTGTTTCAGGCGTTTATTTGTCGCACATTTGTGGGATCCCAGCACAACCCTGGTTGCTCCAGTATAATGTATCAGGATTCCGGTGCGAGCTTTTGGTCCCAGATGTATAGTTCCGGGGGACCCGGAGAAGTATTCTTGGTTCCACGCAATTTGTCGTGACTTCTGTTTTTTTTTAAGTCTGAGTTTTGGCCTGATTTCTTGGGCACCCGGCGCTACATATGTGTCTCGCCGCGATTTTCGAGCTCCGGTACGTTCCTGACTCGGACATATATTCTTCGGAATCTCTCCTGATTTTAAGGGGCACCGGCGTGCCTTTTATCGAGTAGTTCAGATGTGATTTGTGGGGCCACGCGGTGCATACAGAGGGTAATTTGTGATGCCCCGACCCACATGTTTGGTACTACCGCCGGAATTCTGGGTCCAGTACGCGACATTTTGGGGAATCGTCGCGAGTTTTCGGGGCGTGTTGTAATTAGCTGCGCCCCAAAGATATTTTGGTGGACCCAGGCGCACATTTTCGGGAGTCTGGTGTAAGTTTTATGGTGTCCGCTGTATTCACTTACAGCCAGCTACGATAATTCTGAGCCCCGACGCGAATTTATGGGGCCCAGCGCGTTTTTGGGGGAACAGGCGCGAGTCTTGGGAGCATGCCCCTTCAGGATGGGTGGTAGCATTTTTCCCTTTGGTACGCCACTGTGGATGCTCAATCTGTTTTTTTTTTCGGAGATGGCACCAACGAGAGTAGAATGGCCGTTCGGATAATTTTCTTTCGGGACCTATTCTGAATTTTTTTCGGTGCTCTGTTCGATTCGACAGAGTCCTCTTGCGATTTTTGTGATCAGGTCTATTTTCTGTAAGCCCCCTGCACGATATTTTTTTTACCTGGGTAGGATTATTCGGGCTTCCGGTGCATTGTTTTTTTCCGATGCCCAGCAAGATCATTTCTAAAAATTACGTCAAGGATCCACAAATTAAGAAGGCGTTAGCCTTCTTCATTTGCGGATCCTTGACGAAAATTTTGTGTTCGCAGGGTGGCATTCAGGGATGATATTGGTTCTTGGGAAACCAGCTGCGATTTGTGGGGCTCTGGCGCGGCGTTTTGGCCCCAATGAGATTTTCAAAAGAAGCGGCGTGAAGTTTTTGGTCTAGTGCGATTTTTTGTGGCCCGTGGTCACTTGTTTTCATCCCTTGCGCGAATTGAATGTGGCTACGACACGTTTTTGGAAGGCCAAGCCGTTTTGTGAACTTTTGGAACCATTGTTGTGGAGCCTTTGGATCCAAGAGTGAATTTTCGTGTCCGGTCTGTTTTTCTTTTCCCCGGCTTCATTTGTTGGGTGATCCTAACGAAACTTTTAGGCCCCGGTGCGACCTGCCATGCCTCTAGTGATTTCCAGGGGCCCAAGCGAGAATTGTTGGTACCTGCAGGTTCAGCTTGATTTTCAGGGGCCCCGGCCCGACCGTTCATGACTCCCATCGTGATTTTCTTCAACACTGAACGACTTTTCAGGGGGCCCAGGTGCACACACATGAGGCTCCAGCGTCATTATCAGGGACTCCTGAGCGACTTTTGGGGACACCCAATGTGAAGTTTTTTCAGGGAGCAGGGACCCTTGGCGCGATTTTTTTAGGCTTAGGGGGATTTTTAAGGAGCATAATACATTTTTTCCCTGAGCTCGGCGGATTCTTCGAGCCCCACAACCTGTCAGGAACTGCCCACAATCCCCCATTCGGTATGCAACTGTGCAACGCAACGCTGCAACATAAGAATCCAAAAGTAGTTCATCTGATTCATTGCTCACACGTGATTTCAACTCCCAAGTTCTCCAGACACTTTGAGGAAAGTCAAACATCTGCTACATGTATCGGCAAGAATGGATTATAAGACAACAGGAACTGCCTGTTGTCTTATAATCCATTATTGTCTTATGTTCACATCACAGTAGTTATGCTGCAATACATACCTTCTTCCACAGGCTGCTTTGGAGATGGATGCTCTCCTGACGTTTGATCAGGGCTGGAGTTGGAGGTGAATGGAGCAGCACTGTGAAGGACATAGCATATCGTTCAAATGACTTATTTATATATGTCCCTTTTTGGTGTCATTTAACCTCAAATTGAAAAGTATGCATCTGTAGAGGAAATGAGTGGTCACATCATGTGCAGCACATGTACAAACACTGCATTAAAAATAAATTAAAAGAAGTCAAAGATTACCATAAACTGAAGAAAAAAACAGACGAGCCAGGCAATATTGAAGGGTAGGGTAACCGCCAGACATGTTTTGCATACATTTTGTCCCCATGAAGCATGCAAAGGGGTTAGGTTTGGTTAAGTCAGGATAGGTTAGGCCTTGTTATGCATGCTTCCAATGCATGCTTATTAATGTGACTAGGATGATGGGACGACTCATTTTCGGTGCAAATGTTTACATTTCAGGTTGTGATCAAAATATCACAAACAATGGGTTTTGAGTTAGGTAACATGGCATAAAAAGAAACACGTTAAAATGCGATATAACCTAACCTAACCCAGCCTAACCTGCTTTTGGGGAAACCAATTCTAAAACAAAATTTAAAAAATATTAGGCAATTTGTTCTGGAAATTTTATAAATGAAAAAGAAGCTTCATTCAACCGTAGTGAAATGATGCTTTTTCTTTGAAAGCAGCTGTTAGAATAGGTTAGGCTGGGTTAGGATTTTTTTTCAAAGAAGGAAATGTACTGCTTGAAATTATCTTTCGTTAAATTATTAAATTATCAACTGTTATCTTTCGGTTTTCTTTTTTCCAAATGGAGGTTGGTTGGTTATTGGCTTTACGACACATCGACCGTTGAGTCATGCACCGTCGCCAATATCTCACGCCAATTGGTCGTGGACGAAGAGTAGCGACAGGTGAGACTCGAACCCACAACCTTTCGATTGTAAAACGAGCAACTTACCCATAAGCTAATCGTCCCCCTCCAAAGGGAGATTAGGTTAGATTATGTTTCATTTTTATGTTATTTTGCTCGTCATGTGAAAAGTAGGCATTTGTATCGAAAATGAGCGGTCCATCATATTAGTCACATTCACAAACATTACATGGAAATGTTGAATTCCAAGAATTCATAAAACACCCTAGAACACAAATTTACTAAAATGAGTGGTCACAGCATGTTCATTACATTTCTAAACATTGCATTTAAGAATTATAAGAAATCAGAAATTACTTAAGCTGTAAATTTACCAAAACGTGTGTCAACCCCTGACGAAAATACAACATTGGGTGCCCCAATCCTGGGCAGAAAAAGCACTAAAGGCAGTGGAATGAAAATATGAATAAAAACAAACTAAAACCAGCACTTCTCGAAAACAAATATGGTAGCTATGTGGTATTAACATAGAAACCCTGAGCACAAACCAGAAAAAGCATGGACTGGACTTGTACATACCAACTTCTTCATCTACTGTTCCTTTTGGAATTGAATATCAGCAAATTGTTTACTGTTCGAAACCACGTCAACTTGCATATACCTCAGAAGGTATGAAGTACAAAAAACGAAGCAGATCGATGTCATATGAGTTTGGCTACCGGATTAAACACTGCGCGCAATTGCACCACAAATGTCTTACCGCTGTGATATTTGTCGATCGCAACTCCAAATTTGAACTTCAGATTCTGTGATTTCTGTAACTGGACATATTATCTTTGCATGTTACGATTTTGGATCTTCTGAAGAACGCCCATCACAATTTGTGGCATTCAATGCGCGCTCGTGTCTCTCCAGATATTTGGTGGTGTGGGTTCTAGTGTTGGAAGCTATGTATGGCTTAGTACCTACCCATTGCTGTCTCCAAGAATATTAATTATAATACAGTGTGCCTGCAGCTTCCTCCCGACTTTTTTTTTATTTCATGGTATCATAAGCTAGTATATCCACAAACTCAATGATATCTGATTGTTGTTGACTGGACTGGATTGTGTGTACATTTGACAATGACTGGAAATTTAGAATGGAATGAATCCAGTTCGAGCTTCATAGGCATGTGCTTTTACACATCCATATGGATGCATGCATGCATGCATGGCCATATGCATATGCACATACATATGCATAGGGTCATGTGTGCAGGCATCATTATGACAATGCAATTGTTGTCTAGTGGCTGCACATTTGTCATACCAACTGGTTTAAAATGCATCAGCATCAGGTAATCTCAACATTTTGTGAGTTATGTTGTGCTTGCAAAGTGGAAGGAAATCCAACTTCTTTGTTTTTTCGACACAAACAAAGGTTTTTCAGACGGCTTTTCAATTTTGCAACAAGAAGTGGGAAGTCAATCCACTATCCAATCCAAATCTGTTTCATTTCAGTACAAAATGTGCTGGTTGGCACCAACCAAGCTTTCTAAGAAGCATGGTGTTTTTCAATTTTTCCTTTAGCTTTTATCAGCATACAAATATAATTAATTATTTGGGGGCAAATCAACATTGAGGGATCCAATATCAACACTGGTGGGGCCATGACTCCCACAAAAGGATAAAATAAATGCTCCTGCACGCACGCGTCTGGCCTGAAGATCTGAGGTCAAGTGATGCAAGGTGATACGAAGTGACGCGAAGTGAGGTGACGTGAAGTGATGCAGTCAAGTGATGTGATATGTGTGAAGAAGTGAAATGATGCTGTCAAGTGATCTAAAGTGATGGTGCCAAGTGATGTAAAGTGATGCAATCAACTGGTGTGAAGCAATGCAGCCATATGATGTACAAGTGTGTGAAGCAGTGAAGTGATGTTGTGAAGTGATGTAAAGTGATGCAGAGAGTGGTTCAGCCAAGTGACGTGAAACAATGTTGTGAAGTGATGTAAAGTGGTTTAGTCAAGTGATGTGAAGTGATACAGTCAAGTGATGCGAAGTAATACAGTCAAGTGATATGAAGTAGTGCAGGCAAATGATGTAAAATGAAGAAATGAAGTTAATTGGAAAATCGATACCTGAATGGGTAGGAAAATTCAGATTGATATGTTATCGAAGGATTGCTCGTGTGTTGAAGTCAGGGTATCCGAATACAGAAGTCAAAACTTCGTGCATTTTTTGCAACCAAAGTCTGTCCCTTGTACAGTTCACATTGACATGCCGATGCGAATTCCATATCAATCCATAAAGTCGCAAATATATAGGAGCGGTATGCATATATATATTTGTGATATATATAGGGTAACGGATATATAGGAGCGGTATGCATATATATATATTCGCTCCTCTGGATAGTCATACCAAAGCTATCCATCTCCACCTCTCAGAAAAGCCATGTCAAAGGTATTCATCGGTCTCCTCTCCTCAGAATAGCCGTTCCAAAGCCATCCATCTCGGAACACCAGAATAGCCACGCCAAAGCTATCCAGCAGCACCTCATAGTGACCACGCCAAAGCTCTCCACCTCGGCACCTCAGGACAGCCACGCTAAAGCCATCCATCGGCACCTCAATGGAAGACGGAACCCCAACAGAATCGGGGAGGCGCCGTCGTCTGTATCACCGAGGCTAGACAAGCTGAATGGACTCGGGATCCATCTACTACCACCGGCGTCCCCAGCCAGTCTGAGGCGTGCTGTTCAGCCGCAATAATCCGCTTGATATCAGCCTGTGTGGTACCTGATCATCCTGCGCCGTCTCTTCGGTCAAATCCAACGAAAGAGGTGCCATCGGAAAGCGCTCGACGAGTAGGATTCGGATTCACCCCCAAAACAACTTCCCCCCAAATGACGTCACCATGGGGATAGATTTTCACGACTTTTCACGACTTACATAATGTTTTTGGCTCTGGGGAGTTCATTTTGGTGGATATGTGAACAAAACAAAATGTATTTGAGATGAGAAAAGGACAGCTAAACCGACCAGGGGCATTACATTTGTTGCCCCCCCACCCAAAAAAAAAAAAAAATGTTGAGTTTTCATGTTTTCTTTAATTTTCCTTTTGCAATGGAAAGAGAGGACCGAGAAGCGTTGTTGGAAGTCAATTTCCCCTACCAAAAAATGCTTACTTTAGCTAGAATCTTCTATTTGAAATGCAATTAGCAAATATGCAATACTTATATGTAGCCAAAAACGAAAAAATGAAAAATTTTACCCGTACGCTTTGTTGCATCCCTAAAGATAAGCAAACGTACAAAGTTTCATCAAAATATCTATATCCATTAAAGCGTGCAGACCGGTTGAATTTTTTTGGGAGGTGACCTCACTTGACCTTGACTAACTCGTTCACCCTAGATGACCTGACTTCAAAATTTTGAATCAGCATGCCAAATTGATGTGGGAAAAGGTATGCCATATATGGGCGTGCTGCCGCGCGCCGTTCATCCACTATCCGCGAAAAACCTGAGGGGGGCGGTTGAAGACCCCCGAGGCAGGACGCGTTATTATGCGTCGCGATCGCGTTTAAGTCGTTCCATTTGTGTGTTCTAATGTAAGGAGTCTGTGACGTGCCTGCTTGCTCCCGCTCCCGGTGCCACGTGCCGTGGTGGTCGGGCTCGCCGGCGCGGGAGCGGCTGTGACGTGGGCCATGACATGAGCGGTGACGTGGGCCGTGACGTGGGCCATGACGTGACCGGTGACGTGGGCCGTGACGTGGCCATGACGTGAGCCGTGATGGGGCGATGACGTGGGCCATGACGTGAGCGGTGATGGGGCGATTACGTGGGCCATGACGTGAGCGGTGATGGGGCGGTGACGTGGGCCATGACGTGGGCGGTGACATGAGCGGTGACGTGGGCGGTGTGGCCTCGTGTTTGCGCGAGGCCACGTGCCTCGTGTTTGCGCGCAAGATTTGTTGAGTGTTCCTCTGCTGCGTCGGTGCACCCGGGGCCATCCGGTGGTGGCCTCGGGTCACCTGATCGGCGGAGCTGGGTCCCGGCCCGGGACGCGATGGCGCGAGGTTGTGGGTGCGGCGCGCTGGTCGGTAGTGGCTGGGCCGACCGCCGTTGGATATTCTACGTTAAATACAGGAGCTGAGGTCGTGAGACTTGAGTCCGTAAACGAGCAGGAACACTGAGCCTACACTACGGAGCCTAGACTATCATGGCGTGCATCAGTTAAAAACCAACATAACAGTGGACGCTTCGCGATTACTTGCTATTTATATAAATACTTATATATATATATATAAATATATATATATATATATATATATATATATATATATATATATATATATATATATATATATATATATATATATATATGTATATACACATATAATATATATATATATATATATATATATATATATATATATATATATATATATATATATATATATATATATATATATATTATATGCACGCACACGCGCACACGCTTGGTGTTCAGTGGCGTGGAATTTGATCCCGAAGGCGAATATCTGAAGATAGCGCCTTGCCTACCCCTACCTAGGGCCCATCCCCCACAATTTTCGGAGACTTCTCGGGTTTCGGTGATTTATTTTCGAAAGGTCACTGTATTTACATAATACAATAATATAGTGTCGGTGTGGGTGTGGGCGTGATTGTAGGTGTGGGTGTGGGTGTGGGTGTGGGTGTGGGTGTGGGTGTGGGTGTGGGTGTGGGTGTGGGTGTGGGTGTGGGTGTGGGTGTGGGTGTGGGTGTGTATGTGTGTGGGTGATCGTGTGTGCGTGTGCGTGCGCAACGCGCACGCATACACACACACATACACTATATTATTGTATTATATAAATATAGTGGCCTTTCAAAATAAATCACCGAAACCAGAAAAGTCTCAGAAAATTGTGGGGATGGCCCTAGGTAAGTAGGGTGCCCTCTTCAGATGCTCGCCCCCTGGACCAAATCCTACGCCACTGCACACCACTGCACCATCGTTCATCGCATCGTTGTTATCGCTACTCCACTGCACTCAATATTGTGTTCATGTGTTATATTACATCCGGAATTATATGGTGCGCAGCAGCAAAGCGCCTGGTATGGCTATGTTGATAGCGAGAGAGAGAGAGAGAGAGATATATATATATATATATATGATTATGTGTGTGTGCGCGTGCGCATGCGCGCACGCACACACACACACATACACACCCACACTCACACTCACACTCACACTCACACTCACACTCACACCCACACCGTATACAATCTCTAATGAAGGCATCCATTTTATTAGCTTAAATGCTCACACGAGTGGTCATCTTCATGAACACAAATGCTTCTTTCTGTTATCCGCTACGTTCAGACAAAGTGTAATAGGAGGATGCTCATAATAATGAGTGAGCCCACATTGCTGAGCCTTTTCAACGCCGTCATATTTCTTTAACAATTAGCTGGAACAGTCGTCATCACAATTATCTGTCTGTTTCGCCATCATTGGAGCGACCGTAGCCCCGTGTGGTTCCAGCCGCCATCGGCGCAGTGGTCTTTCAGACCGACTTACTGCCCTCTCCGACGGTACAGGGTCCTCCCGCGGCTAGGGTTCCTCTCCATCGGTAAGGGGCACTACTTGGCGAACCAGGGACTTCTGTCTGGCCGGAGGCCTCTTTCAATAGGTTGGCCCCCTCCATCAGGCCAGGAGCTCTTGTCCCATCCACGACTTGGGCCCCATCCATTTGTACAAGGGCTCCTTTTGACAGCCAGAGGTCCTCTCAGAAAGTTGGGCTACCTGTCGTTCAGGGGCCCCCTTTGACCACTTCGGTCTTATTCGGCAAGCCGGAGGCCCCTTTTCAAACACTTGGGCCCTGTCCATCAGGTCAGTGGCGCCTTCTTCGCCTTGGGCTCCGCCGACAGCCAAGATGACCTTCATATTGGCTCGGACCCTTTCCGCCACGGTGGGGTCCTTCCAACTATCTGGGGCACTCTCCATCGATCTAGAAGCACCTCACATTAACCCAGCCCAAGGCACTCAACATCTTCTTGGGGTACTTTCCGTTGACTCGGGGTTTTCTTCATCCGCCCGGGGCCCTTTCCGTCAGCCCGGGACCCCTTTCGTCGGTCGAGGGGCCCTACATGTCAACCCATGGGGCAGTCCGGGCACACAAGAGCCCCTCAGGTGCCAACTTGGAGGGCCCCCGCCGACCCTCCAGGGGGCTGCTCCCTTCGCTAACCCTAACCCGCTACGGTACGGACTGAGTGCCGGACAAGATTGCCCGATCAACAATTCTGGGCTTGCACCAATTCGTGTTTTATTTTGCTATTTTGTATGCATTATTTACGCTTAAGTGTACCCATGAGGTCTTGGAAAATTTAGTCCCAAAAAGGATCAAAGCTGGGGAGTTCAGACTCCGCCCGTCCGATGGCATTGTCGTGGCAATAAAAATAAGGCATTAGAAATAGTCATGACTGCAGTTTACTGAGCCACTGAAGCTGCGTTAGCGAACGCTTCCGCTCAGATATAAAACCAACGAGATAAAACGTCTGTGATCTGAGACGTTGGAGACGTCTCTCCACCTGATCTGCGGTTGTGATACGTTATCAACTACGGGAACCGTGGTGGCGCTCTGATGGCAATCTTTCGCAGTAAATGCCTTCAAATAGTGGAGCGTCTTTCAATATGACGCAAGATAGTGGCAGCTGATCATCCCAGCCAATTGCCAGCATTAAGGGCGAAATCAGTTGCTGATTGTAGCTAGCCAGCTGATATGGACGCGTGACGTCAGAGATTACACTGATCGGTCGGCTTCTGGAACCCACCCAGAGACAGATGATCGCGGTATCCATCGTCACACCTCGCTGCGATCCGACAGCATTGTTGTGAACTTCACCCGCACCATCTGATTGTGATTCACAGAAACACGATGATGACTGCACGTGCTGTGCTTTCATTTTCAAGAACATCATCCAATGGCGTTGCAACGATTGTTGCAATGAATGTGGGTATCGTTTGTCTTTGCGGACCATTTGAAGCCAAGGCCATCGCGATAGTAAGCATTGTGACCGGTTGATGTAAGGAACAGGTATCTATAGTAATGCGTGTATCTTCCGATGTATTTAGATACCCACTTGTCCATTTGATGTTTTGATGACTTGGTTCGGCTCTTTGTTATCTTACACTAAGTGACGCCGTTTTACGGCCAATTTTAGAATCCGTGCAGGTACCTCAGCAAAAGTTTGACTAGGGATGACATGGTGCATATATTATTGATATGCTTCCATCATATTTGGCACTGAAATGTGACCACTGTACAAAATAACCCACCTTCGGCACATGAAAATTCCTTCTCAAAGCTCTTCTGTCAAAAATCGCTGTACTGTTGCTGAAATTTGGCTTTACTGTCGAACAAGGTGCACCCATGTTGAACTTGTTTACACAATGTCAGGTGGCCTAAATCGGTTGCTACCAGCGAGGTTAAAGGCCGATGAAGTCCACCGTCGTGCATATATGGGAAATATAAGTGGCTCGACTCGATCTCACCCAGCTCGACTCGAATGACACAAATTACAATTTGATAAATTGTTTTCTCGTACCTTGCAAGTACTCATCTACTCACTCAGAATTATATCTGCTGTGCAATTTAACGCCAGTTGACGCTCTATGCCACTCACTTCTCTCCAGAGGTAAAAAAAGTCATCGTTCTGCCGTTTACTCCGGTGACAAAAAGAGGCCCAGATGAGACACAAAAGCCAGTGCTGGCACTGTTAACATACCTACCTATGCATCTACTCTCATTCTCTCACATCACGCAGAAAACACTGATAAAAGTGATAAAAATGAGCAAAACAAGTTTTTAATTTAAAATAACTTGTGCACTTTGTCCTTTTTGTCGCCTGAATGTTGGCGGAAACTAGGACAAGGATCTTGGCGAACGATATGCTTACCATCCAAACTGACGCGCCATTGCGTTAGCATGCGGCGTCTTCCGGACCGCCGGTGACCCACCGGTGACAAAATGAGACACTCAGGAATGTTGTCGAATTTTGGTCGTGAGCTTGGCAAATGTGCTGCTGACCCAAATTTGGTAGCGCCGGCGGAGATGGAAGCTCTCTTCCGAGCCACTGAGAATCGAGCGCATTTGGTGCTCGAGTTTTGCTTCGAAGGACGCGTTCTGTTTGGTCTCGTTTGTCTCGTCACGGTAACAGTTGCCTATCAAGTTCCTGCAACAGATACCTACCTAGGTGGTAGTAGGTTATTAAACTATCCGTTCAGGAGCCGATTTTTGCAGATATAAAATCTTGAGAGAAGACTAGGCATGCCAAATATGTCTGAATCTACTGGCGTGGGCTCAGATCTAGATGAGCTTTCACAAGAAAGCATGGGGATAGAACAGCCAGCAAAGAGAGCAAGGCCTTCAACTTCAAACTGGCTCTCAAGGCAGATTGTGCAGTGTGGTGAAAAGTCCAAGGATGGTGGTGTGTGTAAAGACATAAGACATAAGATCAGTGCAACTCTGAGCCACAAGGGCCCTTCTTGGTTGCACTCTGTACACTGAACCAGTTGCCCACCAAATCTGCCAATCAGCCCTCCCTGTAATACTGAAAAGCAAGCCCTCTATTCTTATAATGATTGTCTATGCTGTTTTTAAAGATGTTCAATGTTCTGCTACTGACGATGTTTTCTGGCACCTGGTTCCAGTGTTCCACTACCCTGTTGGTGAAGAAAGTTTGCCTTAACCTTGTTCTGCTGTGGTTAATTTTAATTTTGAATTTATGACCTCTAATTGCATCATTTCTGTTAAATTCAAACATTTCCCAGGTATCCTCTCTCCAGACCATTGACAAATTTAAAGACCTCGATGAGATCTCCTCTCAGCCTTCTATATCTAAGTGAAAACATATTCAATTTCTTCAATCTTTCCTCATATGCCAGGTTGCTTATGCATTAACCATTTTTGTAGCCCTTTTGTACCTCTTAAGCCAACAATCTTTTCATAGCTAGGAGACCAAGCTTGGATGCAGTATCCAAATGTGGCCTGACGTATGCACAGTAAAGCTTCCTGATCACTTCCTCACTTCTGTATGATACATTCCTATTTATTGCCCCGAGCATTCTCGTGCCTTCTTCCTGGCTTCCTTGGTCTGTTCTGATGCCCCAATTGGAGTGTAAATTCAGTGGTGAAGAAGAAACCTGAAGCGTCACTATGTATCAAAGCATCCATGGGCTAAATAGCCATATAAAATCCGCAATGATTCATTCTGAGTTGGAGGAAGGTGGAGACAGGCATGGAAAATTGGAGGTAAGTCTGGTAAATAGAGTTAAAGGATTTGTACCTTCAGTTTAGTTATACAAATGTGCTAGTACTGGATTTACAAGGCCAAATTATGGTAGGAAATTGCCCTAAGCTCTCACCAAGTTGGTAGGTAGAGCCATTGTATTTATCGGCTTGTATTACCTTTACACAAAAAATGGTTTCTTCATTAAGAAAACCTTATTTTCTGCATTGATTTATTTTGCATTGATGAAACAATTTCTTGAAGAAGCCTAAAAACAATAATTCGATGATGTTGGAAGGAATATCTAAAAAATTATCATATCGAGATCTTCAGATCAAGGCTTCAGAAGCCCCCTTGAAGTGTGTTTTGTGTGCCATTGCCAAAGTATGAGAGCTATTGAGCTGAAACTTTCTAAATTTCCATAAATATTAATTGTTCACATTTTGATATCCTTTTGAAAATTTTGGTTGTACCGAGGAAGTGTCCAGGCAGTCATTTTGGGGGACATGTTGGTGCATTTATCCTCTATTCATCCCCATGAAATGCCTATGATTTTTGGGTATGAACAACAGCCTAATGTATGTGAAAGGTCATTCTGCATCGAATAACATTTGCCCCATCAAAACCTGCTCATAAACAAGACAGCAGTGGATGTGAAAAACCAAAAAATTTTGATACTTTTTCCTCCCCGGCTACATGAACAATTTCAATGTTTTACATTTTCAGGCTTCAAAATGTAGCTTATGCTGAGACAAATCAAGTGCCGTCTGCCCCATACAAATCAATTGGCAACATTGTTAGAGCAGGGGGTTCTGAAGCCCCCACCAGAAACAGCCTCGTAGAAAAAAAGTAATTTGCTTACATAGATACCATACCTGGCCACATCATCATGCATGCCAACTTATTATTAGCATTAAACATCATCAGGTTATTCCACACTACCCACATGCACCATTTCTGATGTGTGACTATTATCTAACCTTCGTCATACTTCCAAGTTAATATACTAGGTGCCATGTTGGCATTCATAACTATTGATCCTTCTACGCTTAATCAATATATTTTTGGACTGGTAACACAGAAGTAAGCAAGCATCTAGCAGAGCACCACCACCCCTCCCAGCTATTGAATTGGCAGGTTCTAGTAAGGACACAAAAATGGCCTTAGTTTGGAAGCAATTTGTACAAAGCAGCTGGAAGTTTTCAACCTCATGTTCGCAACCCCCTCCATGTTTAACAAAAATATAACCGGATTAGGCCTGTTTGTACCCTGGTATGCATCTCACGGTACGAACAATTCTGCTATTATCAATTTTAGCTGATATATGTAGATGGTGCAGCATGGAAAATTAAGAGGGGGCGGGGTGGGGGTGGGGGCTGCCTGAGCAGAAGGCACCCACGGTACCCCGCCTCCCTACGCTCATCGACGAACAAAAACTCAGATGCACGCCTGTTTTCCACGAAATGGTTACTGGCTGCCACTGGGGAATGGAGCCTTACTTGTGCGTTTGACGAAAAAAAGACAAATTTGAGTTCCTGAAATTGTCCGGTGACACAACCGATACTTCTTTTTACCTCTACTTCTCTCATCTACACTCCTCTCAGTCCTGACTTATGACCATAGGCCGTGAAAAGGGGATTCATAGGGGACTATATTGATACACCTTATTCAAATTAACCCGCGCCGTCGCTCTGGTCAGATCCTCACACCCGGGGCATTCCCGCACAGATCATCCAGCCGAGGTGTCGATTTAACACCCTCCTGTCACGGATTTCGACGAAACTTTCCTCCCGGGGGTAATCGATGGTGCTGATCACGGGTGTGATATTTTTTTATGCGGCATGCGGTTTCGAAGTTATAGCCTCAGGTAATATGACGATCCGCACGTGCAAGAATATTTTCGACGGCAATTTTCACCCATATGCTCTAAGGAATGTGAATAAAAATAAATGCCGGATTGTTGGGGGGAGAGGTACATAGATTAACAGTGATTCATAAATGGAAATGTATCCCTCTTTTAAGTTGGCCCAAAAATTATTTTAAAAAATTTGAAATTTTGCAAAACTAATTTTTATATGAATACTCCTGAAAAATTCCGACTTCGTGTGATTCGGCATTCTTTGTACTACAGGATCAATCAATAAAAAAGTGGAACGGACAAAGAGTAACGAGCCCTATGCACTTAAATGTACCGATGTCGCTCCCGCTCGCACGTTAAACCCGTCCGCCGCGCGCGCACGGCCGCGCAGCGACGACGCTGATAAGCGTCGTCGCTGTGCCGCCCCCCCCCCCTCCAGAGACGGACCCGTCTCGGGGGGCGGATAGTAACCCCCTATAAAATCCAAACTAAGCGTCGCACGAAAACGAAAGAGGTGTCATCGGAAACGTTCGATGAGTAGGGTCCGGATCCACCCCCCAAATATTTTCCCACAAAAGAGATGTCACTAGGGGGGGGGGGCTAGATTTTCACGACTTTTCACGACTTACATTATGCTTTTGGCTCTGGGGAGTTCATTTTGGGGATATTTTAAAGAAACTATTTAGAATCAGAAAACGATAGCGTAATCGACATGGGCCATAATTTTGTTTTGTGCCCCCCCCCCCCCGTCCCAAAAATAAATTTCCTTTTTTTGAAATTTCAAAATTTTATGTTTCCAAGTTTTATTTAATTTTCATTTTATAATGGGTAGAGCAGACTGAGAAACGTTGTTGGAAGTCAACTTGCCACAATAAAAAATGCTTACGTTAGTCAGAATCTTTTATTTGAACTGCAATAGGCAAATATGCAAAATGTATATGTAGTCAAAAAAGGAAAAAATAAAACTTCCTCTCGTCCGTTTTGCTGCATCCCTAAAGGTAAGCAAACGTTGAAGGTTTCATTAAAATATCTGCATCCGTTAAAGCATGACGACTGGTTTAACTTTTTTGGAGGTGACCTAACTTGACCTTGACTAACTCGTTGACCCTAGATGACATGACTTCAAAATTTGGAAAAGCATGTCAAATTGATGTGGGAGAAGGTATGCCAAATTTTGGCGCGCTGCCGCGCGCCGTTTGTTCACTATCCGCGAAAAAACCTGAGGGGGCGGTTGAAGGCCCCCCCCCCCCGAGACGGGACGGGTTAACTGCTTGAGTCATATACCAGAGGTACGTCACATACCTCATCCCACAGCGTATCTGTAGACTTGGTGCAGGGTGGCAAACCCCTAGCAAACATGTCGCTTACGGGTGATTTATATGCAGATGCAGCCGAAAAGAAGACGAAGTGATCACACACTGCTCAGCGTGATTTAAGTATTATGACATCCATCGCGAGATATTCAAAGCAGGGTTGCCTACCGTATATTATAGCCTAGGATTTAAGTAGTTGATTGTTACCAAATACGAGGCATGGCTTAGGCAGCCGACCCGATTAATTGAAGGAGATGCAAAGTCGGACAAGGCTACACTTACTCTAAAGCAATATCTCGATAGGTTCTGATGCAGCGGATATTCGTCGCCAGGCGATGCTCGGCTTTCGAATGGTGCATGAGGGCTCGTCTGCTGAGCGCTCGAGAGCACTTTCAGTGAGCCGTGCGCGAACCGCGAGTGCTGGACTAATGACGCGCCACAGCGCCGGCCGGGACACCAGCCGCAGAGTACAGTCTGATGTTCGGCGGTGGCCACCGGCAAACAACACGACATGGAGTATCTCTGCCCCCGGGCGGTGCGGGTAGCTGCTGATACGAGCGGCCGATCACTGATTCTTGCCGTTCACCGCTGCCGGCGCGGTGGATCCCTCCATGTATTTTCCGGTTCCAATGTTTACTTTTGCTTGCATGCACACATTCATGCACGTTTTTGTATTTGTTCAAATGGTGGTGACTGTAGATAGCAACCCCTTGTGCTGATCGTTGTGTGCACGGTGCAAGCCAGTAAATTTGTCAACAGACAGTGACCAACAGAGGCGCAACCAAGGGGCGACCCGCATCACCCTTAGTAATCCAAAATACACTAGATTGAACAAGACATTTCGAAGATTTTTCACCACGCAAAACCGGAATTGTTGGCGCATGAATCGCGCCGAAAGCAGTATCAGTTTTTCGGGGGGCTAGGCCGCTTCCCTTCAGAAAATCCTGGTTGCGCCTTTGGTGACCAAGACTCAAATTGGTGACCTATCAATTCTAAGCAGACGAGTCTAGTTGGTGCACTAGTTATGCAAATAGCCTTTTGAAATAACAAAATCTAGCGAATAACCTGTTCTTGGCTTGATCAGTTTGACCAGTGACCATTCGTGATAGAGATAAAGCAATTCATTGTTGTATGCTTTGCCTGATTTGCGTTATGGTTGTTTTGCTTTGATCTTCTGGTTCTGAGATTTGCCTGAATTGTCATATTGGCGAGAGAACTGAAGAAAGCACTTCTCTGACTTTCATATCGAGTCATTTCAATTGGTGCACTAGTCTGATTTTACCTAACTTAGCCCGTGTTCGCATTTTGCTCTTAGGAAAAAAGAAATACGGATTAGCAACAAAAATTGACGAACTTGAAACTTTTACACGAAGCTTGATTCAAGTTAACTTCCGTTTTCCTAACTAAAAACAAACAGAAATTCACACAAAACATAAATTTCAAGTTTCAAAACACAGCCTGGCATAACCTACCCCAGACCAGGCTCGTTTTTATTTTTGGTTTGCTTTACGGCGGTAGAATGTGTGCAAAACGTATATCGTAAGCACCCTAGACTACAATAATACCGAAAGTTGCTATGTCCACCCCTGGTCGCAACCAACATCTGGAGACGTCTTCAATATCTTATGTGCGATGTCTGGCAAAACCACTTCATTTCTTGAATTATTTCGTGGAGCCACAATACATGGAGAAAATGGGAGAATCAAAATTGATAGTGGGCATACTTCATCTTGGACACGACGTCGGCTCGCAGCTCGGCTTGATGTGCGTTCCAAGCTTTCGTGATAGCGGACAGCTCTCCGACTTTGGACAGTATTGATGCGAATTTCCGATGCTCTCCGACCGGCGTTCGTTTTCAATTTGGAGGCGATAAGGTCGCCAATCTTGTGGTGAACTTCGAGTTTGACTTAATTATCTTGCAAGCGCGTAATGTGCGCAGCGCACAGATTTGCTGGCAGGAGAACCGCCCTGATCACTTCTACTAGCTCACAGCACAACAGCAACCTCTGGCCTGAGCAACAGACGACCAGCTGTACCGTGGTGCCAACTACGGAGGACAATAGAACATTTTATAACAAAAACCGAGCATTGAGTTCCAGCCGATGCTGTGCCTGCATCGCTGGGCCAAAATCAGCCGCGCGGCGGTACGGGCGGAGCAACTGAGCAGTACGGGCGAGATTACCGCCACCGCGTGGCGGTCTTCACCCGTAACGACGCTCTGCAGGCCTGTCTTCGATCACAAACACAAAAAAAAAACACTTCAAAATTGGAGGGGTCGAAGGGGATAGGAATGGTGTTATCGAGCTGAAAAGTTAGCAGCGTGCGCAAAATGAATGGCCCGCTTGTTAGTTGTAGTTGCCGAAACCAGGGAAGTAACCGCCGAGCACCGGGAGTGCATTTGCAGTAGTCAGCACGAGCGCCGGCCACGCGTCCCCTTGATGTGCCGGATCGCCACTGACCCGCGGCGCCGACCCAGCCGCCCTCAACAGACTGGCGCGCTGCCAAACTGGGCGAGCATCGCCCCGGGCTCGCGACAGCTGACGGCGCGTGCCACCTGACTCACTCACACCATACCAGCATGGCCACTCACTAGATTAGTCTACACTCTTAATGCTGCATGAATCTTCGCCGAAAAACATCCCCTCCTTAATCATTGTCCGATTATCTCCTGCCCCCCATGGATACAGTTACGTTACCTTTCCCTATGCAAGCACATCAGAGCATTATCATACACTATTCACACAAGCATATATATATATATATATATTGCTAACAAACCTGCTTAATATAATTGTCGAATATCGTTGACACCCGCACAGGTCGCAGGCACCACCGGCCGCTGAAGTAAACATGGCGTCGGCGCGCTGCATGTTGAGCTTTGGTGAGTACCTCGTGGCACAGGTTTAAACATCTTCGGTCAGCTGATGGACACGACCTTAGTACTGCAGTAACTTTCAATGACCTCAATTCGACATTCAACATGGATACCAGGAGTGCGCAGAGTGTCATGTCAGCTACTGACTCCGTACAAACTCATGCAGGTCCTGGTGTCGGCATAGTGTTAGGCAACTCGCCATTTCACGTCCATGTCTCGGTGACGACTTTAGTGAGTTTGAGAACGGCGTACGTAAAGCGTAATTTGCGTGTTTAGACTACCTTTTCAGGACGCTTTCGCTCTATGCCACGATGATTGAGAGTTGTAACGCGGCAACCTGGATAACCGCGAAGAACCTGGAGATCCTTTGGTGTCTTTTGATATATGTACGCATTAGTTAATAGCTAAAATGTGCCTTGTCGATAGTCGATAGTCGATTCCTGCCTTGTCCATGTTACGATATGTTCAATAATTATTTATTTTCAATGCTTTCAACTCGGCAATCCGGAAATGCATTCCTTAAAACATGCTTTTAATTCACTTTCTTTGGTCGTGACGGGTACAAAATGATGGTGTTATCAGAAGCCTGGACTGGCCAATATTCGCCTGTCAAAGCTTGGATAAAAACAACGGAATAATTTCAGTAGTAGATCGGCCTTCGCTAACAGCAAATGCGCCATACATATATTTGCTCGAACTGGAGACAGCACGGTTTGTTTGCAATCAAATGATGCGATTCCCTGCCATCGCTTTATCATCCACTATAGTTGTTTAAGAGCTGCCACTGAGTTTCATAACACGATGAAGTCAGAGCAGCTGTGGGGCCACTTTGCCCTCAATCATTTCACATGTATACGCACACCAACACACACACGCACGCAATCCAGCTGGACAGTTTTTTCCGTCCAGAGCGTTTAATATTCCGAATATGTATGAACTGGCTATGAAGCTAAAAAGCATTGCGAGAAACGCTACTCTGTTGAACTGGTAAGAAGCACCCATAAAACATGCATGTATCGTCTTTTCTCGTTTATATGCTCTTACATAATAGGTGATGCAATCCATTGTTTATATATTGGTGACGTCTTGAGTGATAGGTTGGTAGGCATTGGATGGAAGTAAGTAGAGGCGTCACTTCCTGAAAATTATTGGGGTGGGTGGACAAAATCTACTGAGATAATTGGTGAGCAGAGACATTGATTGATGGTCGTCGCCCGTAGCACCTAATGCCAATTGCTTATTTGGTCCTTTCTTATTTGGTTAATAATTGAATTAGTATGAGACGAACCAACATTTTGGAACCAAGAACCAAAAATGAACTAAATCTACATCCATGGAAGCAACGGACCATACTCCATGATGGCTTTGAGCTGTCTTGACGTGAAATCGCCTCTGGAAAGGAACAATGTTTTCTGCAAAGATAGAGAATATACAGCGGATTCCGAATCTGAATCCAAGTAGGTTGGCACCATAGTTTTAAAATGTGGCAAGCGAACCAATATGACGTCCCGTGCACGACCAGCGTGTGAGGTCAAGTCGGAACATTTCCTTGCAGTCCACGTCGAGTGCGATATGCACTGGCATGTAAGCGTGTTTCAAAATAAATCCTTGAATTATTCTGAAGAAAAAAGGTTGCTGAACATGGGTGCATAATTTGGTAACACATCTACGTACCGTAGATGTGTTACCAAATGAGCGTTTTGTTGATTTGTTGCTCAACGCTACTTGTATTTGGCAGCGTTGAATTATGCATATTAGAATTCGGAAAGCTTCAAGCTTCAACAATTGGGGAAGGAAGCCTTTCACGAAAAGCGTTTATAAAAACATGGGCAGAAAGAGTTGGATGCACTTTATGATCAGGTTCATTTATTTGTCATTTTCATAGAGGGTGATTTTGCTTAGTTTTTCTCTGACTAGAGCTAAACTTTTGTAGTTCAAAATCTGAAATCATCAGGGAAGTGTTGAAACACTGCATACAGTCAGGCAGATGGCTGTGATTAGATCATGTCCACCGACATCTGGCAATCAGCATCGTCCGTACACAAACTTCCGAATGGTCCCTCTCTCTCTCTCCGTGTGGTGGCAAACAATGTGTCGAGAGACGAGAGCCGCCATCTGGCATCACTCCAGCGAGCGGCCATTTAACGAGATGGATCAGCGCCATCAAGTTCTGACAACAGGATCTAGCGGCACTCATTGTACAGTGAAGAGCTAGGAGGCAGCATGGGGCCGGTCAGATTGTGTTTATAGCTGGAACACTGCTGTCAAGAGCTCCTGCGCCAATCGCACGAGCCGGCGCACGGTCTGACGACCGCCTGCGGCGTGATCATAAACACGAAAAAAGATGCGTTACATCTAAAATCGCAAACACTGTTGCCAACTGTTACTTGTGTCTTACATTTTGCTAACATGTGCAGCATAGCTAGCATGGAAGACATTCATCAAGCCTTTCAACGCCCGTTTTTTAGTGATGAGGATAATCTGGACGGGCGAGACTTTGACAATGCAAGTTCTTAACTGCAGAGTGCTACTTATTTATTACCAGTAACGTATTTATGGCTGCTGAACCTGGGAGAAAGAGGCGGGAGGGCTGTGGGACGTTGCTGTAGGGACAAAATCAAGCACCAAATCCCGACAGGAAATTGGTGGACCAACCGCAACTGCACTCTCTTCACAGTCCGTGAAGAGATGTATCGTGCCTCAAACTTAATGCACTATGTCAAATTGTCGGATTAGAATAGGTGGGTTTCACAGCCGTGCATATCCGTCCATTTCCACTTACAACCCTCCGGTACGAGCCATAGCTCACATCAGAACATGGGTGGTGAAGCATTTCCAAAGTTGGAATGGTTAAGGCGGTGACGAAGGCAAGATTTTTCCAAGGCGTCCTTCGCATTTTTCAAAACCGTCTTGATTTAACCCACCACTTGTTTTTGCAGTTTCCACAATACCACAAAAAATGAATGGAGCTGAAACGTGCTCACCTGCATGTGCTCTTTTCGGGCCTTCGAGGAATTTTTGCGTACCTCGGGTGCACTGAGCGACGTCAAACTGTCTTGTGTTTCGAAAACTACATCATATGCCATCGAAATATTTTCCACGACGAAGCGCATGTCACTTTGGCGTGATTACGTAGGTAATCGATTCTAGTTTTACGCACCTGCAGGAATTGCGTTATTCCGTAAAACTCGATTCCTTTCCCTAGCCCGAAACGCTCGAGTTGTGTTGGCCGAGTCAGTGCCTGCTCCGCGCTCGATGCCCCGCATGGCTCCCCCCACCTGCGGGGCTGACCAAATGGTGTGGTACATACCATGTGTTAGTAGAGGAGCAGCCAAGGGGGCAACCTGAGGATATATATATATATATATATATATATATATCTTACACATGACAGCCTTGATCAGCTGCTCAGAATTGCTTGAGTATGTTTTTTGTATGACATTAAGAATGAGGAATATGTAAGCTGGGTGAAAACACTTCTTCATTTGGCGATTTTTCAAATCATGTCACTACATTTTCAAGGCCGACTGGGATCCGTTCCACAGATCTCCCAGGTCATGCCCCAGGCCATGCAAATGCCTAGATCTGGGGGTAGATCGATGGCCAAGGGGAACGGTGCAATTCACCGTGTGAACGGAAAGTATACGGCACAGTAATACTGTGTCATGCTGGAAGAGGTAAGCATGCATGATGGGTCTTCTGTTCGCGTGGGATTGTGAGCTACATTTGGCTGCATCCGCGAGGTGTATTGTAGCTTACAATGTGGTGTAGTGACTGAGGGACATTTCTGCCGCATGTTTGGTACATGACCGGTTTGGTCAGGTTAGTCATACCCAGCTCCCGAAAGTTATACATGAGTCTACGCCAGTTTGTCACAGAATGCTCTTAACAGAGGTTGGGACGGTCAGGTGTACCAATCGAGGTTCAAGTACCCAGTCATGGCTGCAGCAGCTCCTTCCATGAGGCACAAGTATGTTGAAACCTCTCCGATAGAACCAGCAAACCAGCATTCGTGGCATACGACAACCGAGACTGGAGACGGGGCGGGCAGCTCTCCCTTTCTGGTGGCAGCAAGCCATCAGATCAAGTACGGTATGCTTGATCTGCTGCACACTGAAAGAACAACTGTTGCATACAATTTTTGACACAGTATGCTACCTGGCTATAGTACCCAGCCAGTCTGACCGAGTTAGTTATGCACAGATCACATTGTAAGGCTGGCTGGCTATAGTACCCAGCCAGCCTTGCACATGATACTTGCCATATGGCGAGCCCCGCGAGTGGGCGGGGTCAGGCGGGGCATCTAGCGCCGGGCATGCAGACCCACACTCGGACAAACACGGCTCTTGCGTTTCGGGCTAAGCAAACAAATTAGGTTGTACGGAATTACACAAAAATACGAGAGCGCAAAACGAGAGTCCATTACATCAGCACGACAAAGTGCCATGCGCTTTGTTGTGTAAAATGTTCATATGGTATTCTATGTAGTTTTAGAGATTCAAGATGGCTTGACGTCGCTCAGCATATAGTGCCGTTACTTTTCCTTTCACACACACGTACGCGCACGCACACGCACACGCGCACGCACACGCCCACGCACACACACACGCACACGCACACGCACACGCATACGCACACGCACACGCACACGCACACGCACACGCACACGCACACGCACACGCACATGCACACGCACACACACACGCACACGCACACACACACACACACACACACACACGAATGTATGCGATTGCTAGGTGGTGACTGCCGGAGGCTCCGCCATTTAGAAACAGTTCAGAGAATATCGCCGTGTTTGGCCTGTTAGTGCCATGTGGCGCCCATATACGGGCACTGTATGTTTGTCATGTAATGTTTGCCAATGAACGTTACGCTACAGCGTAGCGTTATTTTGCAAAATACTGTCCGCTCTGAGTCCATGGTGGCCATCACGTCAGACCTCGTGCACCTGCACTACAACAATCGACTCGGACCCGAGGCGAACTCCCACCCAGTCCCTTCCCCCGTACAATTCGCATCAAACAGCGACATTCCAGCCAAGTCCGGAGAACTTCGAGACATACAACTGCGACCAGTTTTCCAATACGTGTGTAATTCTAGCATCATCATAACATTTGTTTTGCAATGCAATTAGCTAGCCTCTCTCCCCCATTCGATCCGAGTAGTTCCCGGCTCGGACACACTTCCCGGCTCGGACACTCCACACGGGATGTCCGTCGGCCGACATACGATATTAAGTGCGAATGCGTTCGGACACTAATAACCAGATCATGCCAATATCAGTGAGTACTGGGGTAGAATCTCTTGCCATTAGAGTGGTTTCAGGCCATTGTTAGATGTGGCCTAGCGTCCATCCATCTTAATATCAGATTACGTCAGATTTCCGTGGAAGCTCTATCACGTTTAAGTGCGCCTCTGTATGATGCGCTCATCTGGCACACAATCTGCGCGCACGTCGCCTCTGTATGATGCGCTCATCTGGCACACAATCTGCGGGTACGTTCCCTACGCAGACATATTGTTCAACTCAGACGCTCAGACTCGTCAGCCAGACTGCAGACAGAACACTGCGCCCAGGTCACTCCCAGCTGATGCATGCTGATCGCATAGAGTGGCAAGCGCCATTGCATTGGTAGACTAACGCCCGGTGCGCCCCTCTCGTGTCTCCGGCTTTACGGATGTCGGGCGTCCGTCCAAAATGGACTCGACAAAGTAGAGAATCGGGATACTCTGGCCAGCTACGTTCTCGACGGACGTCGGTGGTGCGTTTGCGGCGCATTCGCATCACATTGTGCTCACAGAATTTCGCTTTGAAGTCGAAACAAATCCCACTTTTCGATGAACGTCGGACGGGCATCGCACGGACGTAAATTGCCACTTCGGAATTGTAGCCACACAACCCGCTCGTCGAAAGCGGATACCGGCAAGCACTTTTACGGACGTCTGACGAACATCCAGACATCCATAAAACCTAAAACGGACGACCGATGTCAGTAAAATCGCAACCTGGCCAAAACGGGCACACGGACATGTGGTGTGGACGTGTGGACCGAGCTTAGGCGTGGACCAAACGCAGAGAGCGTGCGTGAGAGGGCGAGCGCGGCCACGCTACTGCCGTCGCTCCACTCTCACACCAAGCCGAGCGGATGCGCACTGTTAGCATGCCATAGTGATGGTCAGCCGCAGCCTTCCGCTACTAAATCGTGAAGTCAACTTCGCAAATAATAGGGAAGTAATGCATGTGGAAGCTACCCCACCGACCCCTTACATGCCCTGAGAAGGCTCATCACTTGCTGTATCAACGGATACCAGTAAACTCGGTATGACGACTATTAGTGTCCGTCAATTTTGTTCGAAAAATTACATGCGTCAATTCAATTTTCCCCATCGCTTTAGCAATAAAGGCTCAGACGATGGGGTGTCGTCGGCGGTGAATCGTCAGATAGAATTGTTGACCAAGGAAACTTAAAAGCCTCCTTCCTCCGTGCAATTTTACAATGACTTATTTCAATGACCGCATCCCTAATGAAGCGACATACATATTGTGCTTCATGAAGTTTGTTTTTGGGCGAGACTCCTTCCAACTAGAATATTGTGATGACGTTGCTAATATGCTAGAAATCGCAGTAGTGGTACATAGATCAATCATGTGAGTGACTAAGCGCTAGTTACCGAGGACCTCCTTAGATAAGCCGACCAAGTGAGCAGTGCCAAGACAAGGAGACGGCGAATTTCACTCAAGGGAACTACATCTCTATGAGAGGGCAAATTCCCCTTGTTTCCTCCGTATCCTCCTATGACCCACACCTGGTTGAATCTGACAGCGACTGCACAAAAACCAAATGCCATTGCTCGATATCTGTCGACGGCGACTCCGTGGGGGCAAGATACCCGAGCGGCACAAACTGAATGTGCCAACGGGCTGAAAACTGTCGACATCAGTGCTATCGAACATGCTGCAGATGTGAACTCCCAACGTACACAGGAAGTTCCCAAGTTGCAATAAAAAATACAGAACATGGTACGTTCACCCTTAACAGAGGTAAACATGGACGGTTCAAGGCCATTTATGGCCACGAGGCATGTACACCTTCACTTTGAACTTGCCTTCAGGCTTACAGCATACCATAATCATTCACTCTTTTAGCATTTGCCTAGCACCGCACAATGCCAACGAGGCAGAGAACACTACAGCCTTGGTTCTCCACCAGTGGATTATAAACAGTTTCCATACATAGACAACTTTTCTGAAATACAAAGATATTTGGCGAAAATTGCTTGTCGTGAACGAATCACCGTAACCTTCTTTGAAATCAAATGAATCTGTAAATGATGCACGGCTTTCCGGACTTGCTCGTCCGAAATGTGTTGAAGACCAGGTTCTAGATTGGCCGGGGGCCAGATCTGGATAGTAAAATTTCGGATTACTACGTGGGGATGCAACTTGTACAGTTGTACTCAGACTGCCAGAGTGCCATGGGATATCGCCACACTGCAGAGCATGACGTATCTCGGCTGCATCAGCGGTGCGAGGTGTCTTTCCTACGCGCCGCTTCCATGGCGAGATTACCGCAGCAGCGCGCGCGACTCCGCCAACCCACGGCACAAGAAACGATCATCAGTCGTTTTATACAAATTGTATTGGGCTCAAACGATCATCAGTCGTTTTATACAAATTGTATTGGGCTCGCCTGTGCATCAGCCCGCACCCGGCACGGCTCCAAACCAAAACAAGAATGTTACACACGCTTCACAATTGGCGCCAATAAACTCAGGGGAGGAATAACGTTTTGATCACAGCGCGATTTGGAAACCGCTTTGATTATAACTCTGCGATCGGGCGTCCCGGAAATGCACGGTGTGTGACGGTTCTCGACGCGCAAGTTCCCACCCACGCCAGCTCCGCACCAGGTGTGCTCGAGCCGCTCGAGCTCGCGAGCGCCGCCCTGCGGACGGCCTAATACGTTGCAGTTCTGAGCGGTGTCACATGGGCACCTTGGCTCGCTTGCCACACAGTCGTCGCTGCCCATGAATGGCTCCCCCTTCTTGGTCTCTTCTGGAGTTACCATCGGAGGACCACCAGGCAGTTGGCATGGACGCCGTGGCAACCAGCCTAGGCAGACTTCTCCTCCTGTATGTCTGAAATCAAACAGAGGCAATCAGTTGGCTGTTCCAGAAACACCACCGGCGCCCTAACCTGAGGAATCAAACAACGCGTGACTTGGAAACGCGAGTGGAGCTAAGTAATTAAGCGGGAGTGTCCATCCCATCTCGGCAGCACCTCGTCCTTCATCCCCTCTCGTCTTCATATCCCTCAGTCACACTATCTATGGCGTGTGATGTACTCGGGACGTCCCGTGGGCACAATCTCCGGATGCTCTGTGGCACGAGACATGACCTCGGAAAGGACGCAAAGCTCCAGCGATGATTGTACACAGTTGGACGAGTTCTTGACTATGTAATTGGCGGACACCGGACAGAAATGAAGGAGAAATCTCGAGTATATGCCGTATCCCCGTGGCACCACCAATGAAAAGGGACGACTTTTTGCTGCAAATGGTAGCTAAGCAAGTCAATATGGAACGGATTTGTCGGGCTAAACCTCAGTCCATACACTGACTTGCAAGAGTGGTGGTGGTGGATTGAAGTTTAGGGGCGCGTCGACATCAAGGGTCACTTTGCGCCCATGACTAGCAAAAGTCGCAAAGTGTTG
Organism: Imbricaverruca yamaguchii; assembly: GCA_034440575.1. Classification (NCBI taxonomy): domain Eukaryota; kingdom Metazoa; phylum Arthropoda; class Thecostraca; family Neoverrucidae; genus Imbricaverruca; species Imbricaverruca yamaguchii. The sequence continues at coordinate 1,090,202 of JAOTOL010001538.1, forward strand.
TCTTTGTTGTTCTAGAGTGCAAAAGGCTGGATTTGAATTCGCACCCAAGACGTTTTTTACTGCATTTTCACAAAGGCCCGGTCCAGATTAATCACAGTCAGAGACGTGTCCATGTTGTACACGCAATTTGGAACGAAAGCATAGTGCTAAAGATTGCGAAAACTGCACGGATTTGAAACGCTGTTTTACTGGGCGCAGTGCAACCTATGCAGTTGATTCGCCCCTAAACCCCAATAATGATGAAACAATGTTACTGCTAGCTTTTCACCAGATGGCCCGCCAATCTTCGTAGTACTCGACTGTTTGGATAGTATATATATTAGTTTATATTTAGTGTGGATTTCCGAGCTCGCAGGTTACAGTGGATTTGAGAGCCAAATGAGACACAAATCAGCACAATCAACAACAACAAAAACATCAATGTTCACCCACCGCTAGCAGTGGGGAGGGGGTTCTTCTCGACAGTATCCGCGTGCTTCAGCTTTTCTGTGTTGAAGTTCTCGATGCCGTCTAGGTGAGACAGCAATTTCTTCTCCTGCTGGATCTCTGCAAGTAGAAATCCGTGTGATACAAGGATAGACATGAATGGTACGAAAAACCCACAGAGAAAGCATCCGAAACAACTTGTAGCTTATCGCATTATGCAAATCATTGATTTTGCCACCCAAACGTACCTGAAATTGACATATCTTGCCAGTGCCACGATACCTTATGTTGAGCATCCATAAAATGCCACAACTACTATTCAATGTATCCCTGCACAACCACAAACACCAGGAGAAGTACGAGGCCACGTGCGAAATATAAGCCAGATGCAGTGGTCGTGCGAAACATTTCCTTCCATGCGGAGGTAAACCAGGGAAATCGCGCGCGCATGCACAAACACTTCAGTGCAGCGCACACAGAACATCGTTTGAAACTGTGGACTCTGTACAAGTTGCATCTATTCTGGAAAACTTGCGTCCATAGGGCGAACAATGCAAACGTAGCCCCACAAGTAGCTTATTTAAATTTGAGTCGCTTATCGTGCCTTACAACACAAACTGTTGGGAAACTTCAACACCGCAATCTGCTTTAGAACACCAACTTTCTGTTCCGGAAGGACATGTTGCGAATGCGAATCTCGGTCGTGGATCCCGGGCGCACACGTCATTCTTCCCAGTCGGCCAAGTCTGAAGAAAAAAATATTAAGACATGCACCCTCAACCAAGGGGTTCCTCAGAGATCCTAGTTGTCAATGGGGTGGGAGAATGAAGCTAAGCACGGCGAAATCGTGGGCGTACGAAGGGGGGCTGGGGTGATCTGAGACAAGCTTTGTGGGTAATTTGGAGCATCGTTACTTCTGTTCAATACATTTCATAGTCTCCCTTAGGGAAAAGATGTTGCAAATGACAATTTTACGAATTTAAATTCAGGAAAGTATACTGTTTCTTATTTCGTCTAAGATGTGCTGAAGGTAAAATAAATAGCACACAAGTTTATGAATGATTAATAGATACATCTCAGTTATTACGCATACTTTCATGTTCGGAGAGCGCCTCCGCCCACTCTCCCATCAGGAGCCTTCGTTCGGGTACGATCATGCGGACTCGAAATGAACCAGGTCACTCACCTTGTTGATTGGGTGGTTCTCGATACACTTTTGATCGATTATTTGGGCTTAAGGGCGCGACGACTACGAGGTCATTTAGCGTCCATTCTCTCGATAAGGGCGCCAAAATCTCTCTCCATATACTTTATGCATGATCACGGCTAATGGCGTCGCCCACTGTTTCGCAGGTGGGCCGAGGGATTTAGAAATGTCCCGAGTGGTGCTATGGTCCTTGTCCACTTTGTCAGACGTTCAACTCAATTGGTCCAACCCGTGGCTAAGCTATTGCATTGAGTAAGTAATTCCATTTGAAGTGCTCTTAAGGCAAAAAAGCCGATCGGCACGTGCTGAAATAGATAATTTCCGTTCTTTGGAGGGGAGACGAAACTAAGACGCGTTGTAATGGATACAAAAGGATTAACCAGAACAGAGTCGACACATCTAACTCTGTCCGAACCGAATTATAGCATCAGAGCTAAATTAATATTGGGCCATGAAAAAAGCACACTGGTCCACCAAAGGTTACTACCAGATCCTTTCCCCATCAGATGTTCACTTGCCCCTAAAGTACACCCGATAACGGTGCATATTACACAGCGTTGCCGCCAGACCAGACATCCGTTTTCTGTAGGTGGCAGCACATTCCATCAGACAGGTGGCAGCACCCATGGAAACTATGGAGCGGCAGAGCGATACCTTCCGAGCTGGGGAGATGAGTCTTCTCCTCCGGTTTGACATCTTTCAGCGAATCCTTGTTGAATCCCTCCACGCCAGATATGAGATTCAGGTGGGTCTTCTCCTGCTGTACATCTGGATAAGAGAGAGAAGCCATGCCACCAAGCTGCAGAATAACGTCACGGCCACCAATGGAAAGGCGCGGAGCTACTGGACGCCTCCATGTACGATACCAGAGCATTATCCAGTACGGATGGAGGGTCGCCCTGTTCCATGCGTTTCCATTGGACTCGATGTCTCCACGCCAAAAGCGTCAAGCAAGCATACAAAAGCAATAAATGGGAAGAGTTAAGAACACGGCCCCTGCGAAAAAAAAACATTCATACGCAGAATAAGCGTGCAGTCATTTGCAAAAGCTTACAATATTTATGCAAAAGTAATCTAGTGATCGCTCAGAACACTGAACTACGCCATCGTTCTGTGCCAGATGAGGTCAAGGTAGCAGGCCAGTGGGATTTCAGGCAATGGCGGCGGAACTTCTCGTCTTAGATTGCGCTACAACTGAAGTCGTTGCCCAAAGCAGTCGATGACTTAGGACTAGTGTTAAATATTACAGTTTGATGGATGATGCATTGTGCCCATTCGTCCTGATATCACCTTCCATAACCGCGGCTTCAACGATTTAACACAGACGAAGCCAGGAAGGTGCACCTTCACCTTCACAGCGAAGGTGCACCTCATTGTCGATGTTTGGTACAGGAATTCCAGTAGTTTCGTTATCTTATCTTTCCCAACCCAAATAGCAGATATACATGAAGATACTTTAATCGAAACACCATAAACGGTGTCTACACAACGCAAAAATGGTAAATCCATACGGGAGCTAGTTACTCATCCCCAAATACTTGCGGTTACAGACGTAATTAACATGTTATCGCCAGAGGCTGTGATAAAGGAGCGTAAAAATAGCGTATGGAAAAAATAGCGTATGCCTCAAACGTTTCCTTCCTTTAAAACCCCCTATAATTCAGAGAGCCACTAGAAGAGAAGGGAAAAAAAAGGGTAGGCGAAGCCCCTCCCTTTCCCTACACCCCCCCCCCCCTTCATACTAAAAAAAAGGGGGATAGGGTTTTGCCCCCTTTTTGAGAAAAAAAAAAAAAAAAAAAAAAAAAATTTTTAATTGGGGGTAAAGTATCCCACAGAGCAACAGAGAGGCGATGCCTGCATTAGCGGTCCAAGCACTTCCACCGGCCCATATATATGGCAGACGCCCCTATTCATAGTGTTAGGCAAGCATTGGCAGAATTCATAACAAGCCAGCCGAAATTGAAAAGAACACATCAAAGTACCGAGCCCATTCGAGCACCCATATGTCCCGACCCCACGGCGATTATAATCGTCGGCACCGTACTTTTTATCCGATCGTTCGTCCGCCCAGAGCCAATCGGTTCGGAAATCGAGGGCAAGCGCAGAGAAATTAGCATCGCCCCCAACAGCTCCGCAGCGTATGAAATGCATCGTTGTCGCGACCTCCATCTCGGCGCTGACCCGGCCCGCACACGAGCGGCTGAATACAGAACACGGCCACAAGCGAGCCACCGTCGCGTACAACACAACTCCGCACACGAGCCTCTAAATCAGGTGGCGCAGACAAAACAGCAGCTGCTTGCTATGCGCACCGTGTCTGGCCTGGTTCAGCACACCAGCACTGTTCCGATTGTACAGCATGAATCAGCTCAGTCGCGTGCAGAGGAGACAACTGGCCACGGTACACAGGCCACTGACCTCGCTCTGCCCGCTCGGACCACACTCGGACCAGATGGTGTGGCGGAAGTGTTAGCTCAAGCGTCGCCAGTGGGCAGTGTTGACGCACACATTATTTAGCCAGTTAGTTCGACTTAAACGTGATCGGCTGCATCTAGACCGCAGCCTACGCATAAATCAAAACAAAGAAAGGTAGATTAGAAGCAATAGGTGAACACAAATGTATGCTTAACGGGAGGAAGTGAAGACGTCAAGGCGGATTTGATGCGAAAAAGCACCCTAAATTCCTTTCATATAGAGTAAACAGGCGCCAAATATTTATCCAAATGCAGCGCAGTTGGTGTGTCGAGTGCAGACTGGTGCATAATCGATGCGATTGAGTCATCAAACCGAAATAACCAACCAACCATCGAAGTGAAAATATCAGCCAAAGCTCTGCCAAGCGAGAGACTGCGTGCATCTACGAAGTGACGTCTGTGGTCGTCTATAAACTGGCGCATAAAGATCAGAGCGCAATGCACTACTGGTGGTGTGCGAAATCACGCACGCAAGATATGCTACCGGAAAGGAGATGCTAACCGCGGGTCACGCTTGCAGCATTACCCGATACGGAGAAATCATAACATGATCCTGATCTGCCTTCGCGATCTACCCGAACGCGAGCACTAGATCGACTGGCCGACAGATGGTATGAGGCGTTCCGTCGGACGCGATAAGCTTACCAGGCTGTTGTGGCTCCAGGGGAAATAATCGGTGCATGATCAGCCCCCGAGACTACCATTTACAGCGTAGGCTCATCCATAACGTAGCGGAACATTGGCCGTCAGTGCAGTCATTACATCACCATTTCCGCCGGAACCACTCGGATGGTGGGGTGGGGTGGGGATTAGCGACAAGCAGACTACATTGCATTGATGTGCGAGGATTAGAGACCATTCCTCATCCTACTGCATCTGGAACCCTCCCACTGTCCCTGGGCCCTCCCACTGTCCCTGGGCCCTCCCAAACTAAGCGGTATCTGCCTGAACCGTTCCCAGCACACAGACAGTGGTAGCATGCGCAGCAGTACATACAGTTCCAGCACGCTGGGGCATTTGCAAAGGTAAGGGAACATTGCAGACCACTGCAGTCATCAGCGAATTATCCAGACTTTGGGACATAACACGCCTTATCTAAGCTGCCGGGCTGATCAGTTTGCGCGCGTGCGGTCGTCCGCGGGAAAACGGGCGCGCATCGGCGATCCGTGGCAGGAGGTAGGGCAGGCGTTCTGCGGCGCAATGGCGCGTGACGGGCCGGAGATGTGGGAGCCGGGAGCCGGGAGCCGGGAGCCGGGAGCCGGAAGCCAGGAGCCACCAGATGGGCCGGACAGCAGCGCGCGGGTCGACGGAAGCGGTCGTGAGCGACAGATGGCCGGCCCGCCGCGCCAGCAGACGGACGACTGGTGACGTCACGCCCAGCGGCCACGCCCAGCGGACTGTGTGCGGGTGGGAGCGGCGTGATGACGGACGACGCGCCGTGGACCGTTTGTGGTGTGGGACGTTTTCAGTCACGATGGGGAATGGAATGGAGGGAAACATCTCGTACCCAGGGGCTATTTGGTTACGAACCACGTGGTGGGCCTGATCCGCTACACAACATCCGAGCCACGTGGTGGGCGCAACTTATTCCACAACAACCCAATCACGTGGTGGGCCTGACCCACTCCACAACAGCCCAACCACGTGGTGGAGCAAACTCAATCCATAACAGCAGAACCATTTAGTGGGCCCGATCCAATCAACAACCGAAGCATATGCCACCAGTAGAATCCATGCAGCATCGTCTCGGTCTTCAGGATCATTCCAGAATATCGCCTCTCCATATTTGCCCTCTTCTCGTCACTGGGACGCCTGAAAATGGTCTCTCGTTTTCCCAAATAGATGCCGTTTTTCTTGAACCGCATCTATCCTCCTAAGACAGTATCCTATCTCGGAACATCTGAGAATTTTCGTAACGATTTACCTCAGGTCGACGTCATGCTAGTTCTCGAGTCTTTTGTCCTGTCATCAGCACACTCATTCAAAGACCATCTCCCGATCTTCATCCTCCGCCCGATAACGTCCCATCCCGATACCATGGACGGGTCCATAGGCGGGGAGAGCGTCGCCCCCTAGCACCCCGAAGGTGGCCTCCGACGGAGGGGTCGCCCCTACAGATAAAAAATGCGCCCATCCCCGGGGGTGGGGAAGGTCGAGTGCACTATCTGCCAAACATCCGCTCAGAAACTTTTTGCAGCCGAAGACGTCCCTCACGGTGGAGAAGCGCCCATTCAAAATTCCTCCCTCCTTAACGGTAGCCTAGATCAATCAGTGCCTCACATCGCCCTCGTCCCTAGGCCGATCTTCCCACAAGTCTCGGCAATTTCATCAATCTGTGGCCTTTGCTGTTCTCCAGAGGCCGTGCCCATCCCCAGGCCACTGACCCAGACTGCGACCCTTGTGAAAGCGGCGAGGTGGTCGTGAAAAGGCGCGCCACGGTCGCCGGGTCCGTGGCGAGAGCGGCTCTCGGCGGGCGCCGCGCCGCAGACACCGCCGCCGCTCTGCGGCTTCACATGCTGCCATACAAGGAGCGTCGGCGGCGCGTGGGTCGGCTGGTCGCGCTGGCCGGCGGCGCGCCCGTACGGATGGTGGCACATCCTGGCCGAGTACAACTGGCCGGCCGGCGGCGCGCCCGTACGGATGGTGGCACATCCGGGCCGAGTACAACTGGCCGGCCGGCGGCGCGCCCGTACGGATGGTGGCACATCCGGGCCGAGTACAACTGGCCGGCCGGCGGCGCGCCCGTACGGATGGTGGCACATCCGGGCCGAACTGGCCGGCCCGGCGCGCCCGTACAGATGGTGGCACTGTCCGGCCGGCGGCGCGCCCGTACGGATGGTGGCACATCCGGGCCGAGTACAACTGGCCGGCCGGCGGCGCGCCCGTACGGATGGTGGCACATCCGGGCCGAGTACAACTGGCCGGCCGGCGGCGCGCCCGTACGGATGGTGATCCGGGCCGAGTACAACTGGCGGCCGGCGCCGCCCTACGGATGGTGGCACATCCGGGCCGAGTACAACTGGCCGGCCGGCGGCGCGCCCGTACGGATGGTGGCACATCCGGGCCGAGTACAACTGGCCGGTCGGCGGCGCAGTCAGGCGAGAGCGGCCGGAGGCTGGCAGTGGCCGGCACACTGCAGACACACACCCAGCCAAGGGCTGAGGTATCTCCTCCAGTGTTGAGTAAAGACACTAACTGGAGAAATGCTCTGGAATTTTAGCTGGGGATGGAAAAAAATAAGAAATTTGGAGCCGTAGCCAGGGTCGGGCCGGTCCGATGTTACCAACCCCGGTTGGAGCGAAGACGAAATGTGCTAGCCAAAAGACCAGTCAAGTAATGCACGTTTCTTGCATATAAAGTAGTACCAGTTGTCTGTTTAATCAAAGTCAAATAGGCATATAAGACCACCTTTAAAAACCTCGTTCATTCCCAGAACATGAATTGATAATAAACATCTCAAGTATCCGGCATTGGGGCTTATGGGCGCATCAACTACATGGGTAGATAATATGGAGCTATGTTCAGCACCCTTACTTTCACTTGGTATTGGCAGGCAATGGTACCAATAGCGTTGCGGTTTAAAAACAACTTGTAAACCAGGTTAATTCCTTTCACTTGCCATCCTCAATCTAAGGAAGTGGCAAAGTTAAGACTATCAAGCTATTATCCGATAATTATTCAATAATCTGCAAACCGCTGCAACATGCATCTCATCACGGCATGACACTGCCGGATTCAGAAATCCAAACAAATATTACTTCAGCAATTAACATCGTGGTAATCCACTATAAAAGCAATATACATTTTCTAGCATTATCCCTACATGAACCATAGCAGACTATCATAGCATAGTTGTGGAGATAAACAACGCCGAGAAAAATTGGATGGGACATGTCTCATAACCACAACCCCATCGCTCCTTCCAAAGTATGGTAAATGGCAAGTCGCGACGCCAGCTGGTCCAGGTCCTATCGGCGACTCCCAGACAGTGTGGAGGGAATCTCTGACATAGGCAATGTGATCTGCTAACGTTCGGCAGTATTGCTGATAAAATACGCACAACCGCCCAACTACTCAGGAATGCATTCGTTCGATAACTATATGAAGGAAATAGCTGAATGATAAAAAAAAACAGTGAAGATATTAATCGATGGTGGGATTATGAAGAATACCAGCAAAATGCACAAGGGTGCACGGGTATACAAGACACATACGCTAATGCACGCAGCACTCTCAGCCCACTGCTGTTGTGAATGGAAGATGCCGTTGTAATCTGGCGCATTAACAGACGTGCACCGCCAAATAAAGCCGGCAGCCGCTCGGCTCAGCAGGCGGCTATTCCGGTTGACCGGTCACCGGTCCAGCGGCACCAAATTTAGGCGGACCAGCACACGGCGGGCCGCGCTGCACACAACAGTGCTGGGCCGATGCACCGGAGTCCAGTCGGCTGCGCCGTATAGGGTGGCGCGAGCTGCCGCCGCCACGGCAGGCGCGGATGTACCAAATATGGGCATGGCGCTGGCCGCCGGCCGACTACATAGAGGGAGCGGCCGGCGGCGACCTCGCCTCGGGCGGTGGCCGCGGCGCCGACCAGTCAGTGCTGGTAATCGGGACATTTGATCAGATGGGCTGATCATTCCGGAAGACTTGCAGAGGTCCATGGGCGCTTCAGAGACGTCCATGCTGATCTGGAATAGCCTGAGCGAGCTGTAAACAGTCGGCTATCGGGCAGGGTTTGTGTTCGGAACGTCTTGCGGGAAGGTTGAACTCATGCAGCTTGCTGAAGATGGCAAGACATGTGGCAAGGTTGTGTTTTGAGGTAATTGTTGAATTCTTGGATTTTTTCTAATGCGATGTTGAATGTAGTCAAGGTGATTAGACCCCTCATTTCCTCCACAATTGCATATTCTTCAGTTGGGAGGCAAAGTAACGGCAAGAAGTAACGTAACGGCAAGCAAAGTAAGACAAACTTGGAGACGAGTCATATGACATCAAATAATGTTTAAGAACCAACAAACTAACCGAGCCTAACATAAACACCCATGTAAGAAAACAACCCTTAAAAAGTAGATAAAAAGCTCAAAACATTTTTCTGTCCAAAGTTTCAACTTAAAAAACCAACCTAAATCTAACCTGGTCTAAACTATTTTAAAATCAGGTTTTTTGTCACAAACATAAATATTGAAGAATTGGAAAAATAAACAATGATAACCTATCCGAACCTAATTAAACGTAACTACCTGTATTGTTTTCCTCATGGAGCTAACATGTGTGCAAAACTTACCTCGTGAACGCCTAAATACCAGAGTTTCATTACATTTTGCACAGAACTGCAGAAACACCAGAAGTAGCATACTTGTAAAGCTTCTCAAATTCAGTGAAATTCCACAATATATCTGACAAGCTATGTAAAAACGAACCCAACAATCCATGTATACCATACATATGCCATACATAGTGATTCCAGCTATCGCATCACTTCAAGTTTTCATTGAATAGTCATCCTTTTTTACATTATCTCCAACATCAAAATATGGCAGTAGTTGCAGAGGGCATCTTACTCACTTTGCTTCATCAATATCGTGCTGAAAGCTGTTGGACGACATTGGCCTACTAGTACCGATCACAGAATACGTTGCTCTACAACTACCTACGCAGGACTGAACACGTCAGCCTGCACCCGCAGATGGCTCATCAAGTCTGCCAACACGGAATAATGAGTTTGGTCGGTTATTGGTTTTACGACACATCGACCGTTGAGTCATGTAGCGTCGCTAATCTCTCACGCCGATTGGTCGCGGGCGAAGAGTAGCGACAGGTGAGACTCGAACACACAACCGTTCGATTGTGAGACGAGCAACTTGCCCCTGGGCTACTCGTCCCCGAATAATGAGTTTAAAAATAATTTGAACTCCACAATATAGCAGACATAGCACACAAATAATACAAAAAATTGTGCTCCGTCTAAAATCCATGGCAATTCTAGCTAATGAACCAATCAATATTCCATTCTATAGTGATCCTTGGCTAATAGTCGTTTAGGATGGGAGCTACATGATGAAGTCGATGCGCCCTAAACCCCTGACAACTAACACTCGTCTAGGGTGTTAGCCAACCCACTACCTGCAGTGGTGCAGAAGTCGAAACACTGGTGGGGGTAGGAGTGGTTCGGCTTCCGGGTGATAAGTCTGACAAATTCCACCTTTTCAGTCGATGGTCAAACTGGATGCATTGGATAACTCAATGGACGAGGTTCTGCTGTCAAATACCATGGTAAGACAAATTACATCAGACAAGTATGGAGACATTGGTCACACAGACATTAACTAAATGCGCCAAGGTGACGTCTTCATGCATAAATCATCGAGGCCGGGCTGGCTGCCGCGGTAAGCACGAAGTAACTTCATCGGTTAATGCCGACTGATCGCGGGCCTTACAAGATCGCCTGGAATTGCAGGAGTGCAGTTCATTGGACAATCTTGAGGATTGAATGCCCATGAAGTAATACATCAATGTGAAAATGAGAATACAAGCTACCTATATAACCCGTACCGGGATAACATCAATAACTATTTTCCGAACTTCAGGACCGAAGGCGTGAAGATAACGAGTTGAACCGAATGCAACATAAGACTGCTAACTTTAACTACTACACGGTATCTACCACGCCGTTGAGGTGATCCATCAACATTGCGACATTTGCACAGTTGAATAGCGACGAAGTGCCTGCGAGAACTTGACATCCCATTACGAGCGGCAGTACAGTGGCTTTGCTACGTTCGTATATACTTAGCTCTAGAGCTAAGTAGATACGGATCTGGGCCTTTGATGGCTGTTCATCACCCTAAAGCTGGTCTGAAGCAAGACATATAAAGCTGCTGTGCGCCTCTCTGGTGTCGACGTGGATCTCTCACTCCGGCAAAATCGCATCGGAGAACGTGAACTACAGCGGCAACACCGGCTACAAATAGAAACAGACATACCGGCCACAGATGTACACCTCCGCACCTTGGGCTATGTACAGACATGCCGGCCTCCTGGTAACGCACCGATACCCCCGCCACCATGCACATTGCACACCTATGTCCTGGCTGACGCAGGCCCGAGCCGCTCCAGTGGCTGTTGTAGTGCCGTGGGAGGCCACACCACGTCCAGCATCACTCCGCTTCCGGGTGTAATTCACGTGTAAATATCGCGCGACGCTGTCGGGGAGTGGAGCTCCCACGCCCGCCGGCCCACACCAGCCGGCCGGCCCACACCAGCCGGCCGGCCCACACCAGCCGGCCGGCCCACACCAGCCGGACGGCCCACACCAGCCGGCCGGCCCACACCAGCCGGCCGGCCCACACCAGCCGGCCGGCCCACACCAGCCGGCCGGCCAACACCAGCCGGCCGGCCCACACCAGCCCGCCGGCCCACACCAGCCCGCCGGCCCACACCAGCCCACACCAGTCCGCCGGCCCCACCAGCCCACACCAGTCCGCCGGCCCACACCAGCCGGCCGGCCCACACCAGCCGGCCGGCCCACACCAGCCGGCCGGCCCACACCAGCCGGCCGGCCCACACCAGCCGGCCGGCCCACACCATCCGGCCGGCCCACACCAGCCCGCCGGCCCACACCAGCCGGCCGGCCCACACCAGCCCTCCGGCCAACACCAGCCGGCCGGCCCACACCAGCCCGCCGGCCCACACCAGCCGGCCGGCACACACCAGCCGGCCGGCCCACACCAGCCCTCCGGCCAACACCAGCCCTCCGGCCCACACCAGCCGGCCGGCCCACACCAGCCCACCAGCCCACACCAGTCCGCCGGCCCACACCAGCCCACACCAGTCCGCCGGCCCACACCAGCCCGCCGGCCCACACCAGCCGGCCGGCCCACACCAGCCCGCCGGCCCACACCAGCCCTCTGGCCAACACCAGCCGGCCGGCCCACACCAGCCGGCCGGCCCACACCAGCCCTCCGGCCAACACCAGCCGGCCGGCCCACACCAGCCGGCCAGCCCACACCAGCCGGCCGGCCCACACCAGCCCACACCAGCCCGCCGGCCCACACCAGCCCGCCGGCCCACACCAGCCCACACCAGTCCGCCGGCCCACACCAGCCCGCCGGCCCACACCAGCCGGCCGGCTCATACCAGCCGGCCGGCCCACACCAGCCCGCCGGCCCACACCAGCCCGCCGGCCCACACCAGCCCGCCGGCCCACACCAGCCGGCCGGCCCACACCAGCCCGCCGGCCCACACCAGCCACGCGCCGGCCCACACCAGCGCCGGCCACACCAGCTGGCCGGCCCACACCAGCCGGCCGGCCCACACCAGCCGGCCGGCCCACACCAGCCGGCCGGCCCACACCACTGGCCACACCAGCCGGCCGGCCCACACCAGCCGGCCGGCCCACACCAGCCGGTCGGCCCACACCAGCCGGCCGGCCCACACCAGCCGGTCGGCCCACACCAGCCGGTCGGCCCACACCAGCCGGCCACCGTCAGGCGCTGCGGACAGAGGTTCGCCGCTGGCTAAATACAAATGGTCCACGTTCCCCACTCATCCTTTCCGACTAGTAACGCCGTAGATGAGATTTGATGCAGTCTGAGCTGCGGTGGGATAGGGACGCTCTTAAGGCGGGATATCACCGGTCAGTACAGCACTTCCTAATGGTGTGATATGACAAATCAGCGAAATGTGAGCTCAAATCCAAGGCATGATCGCACACGTCAGCTGAAAGTGGTATCTGATAAGGCAGCCCTGCCTTATCAGAGCTTCTCAGACATGGGCAGCGCCTGGTGTCACAAAGTGGTGGTGGTTGTTCGTTTTGCGAGAAGTTGACCGTTCATTCATTGACGACATCGTTGACCGTAGCGTCGTCAATGTCTAGGCATCTAAAAAGGTAAGCAGCATAAATGAATGGTTTTGCTTCAATCTAATCGAACCATGTGTGGAAGGACCTTCACAACCTCCACGAGAGAATCCGTGGTGAAGCCAAAGAGCAGACATCTCACCATTCGTACCACAATATCCTGAAGCGACCCTGAATCGGCATTGCCACCGCCACCTGCAGACAAGTCGCCGATAACGGAATGCCTCTCATTACGCAAACAAATCTCCCCAAATTTTCCTGTAACACGGAAATTTCGAGGAAATCACTTATTATAGACGGAAATTTATCACCAAGCTGTTCGTACCGAACATTCGGTCGTGTTTTTTTCCTGTCCCTCAAAATTTGGCCATTATTATTCATACCATTGCTCTATTTACCAATTCATCCACCCACGGATCATGTAAAAAATAATGCCTTCAAATGAATTTTGAACAGTTATCTAATGATAGGAAATTTGCGGTCGCTTTCAACGGCATTACTCGACCTCGCAGCAAGGAAACTGAGATGACAATTTTCGGGAGCAACGGACAACGGAGATGACACAAATGCAGGACCAGGACGTGCTTCGAACAATGATAGGCACCTCCAGACTGTCAAGATAGATCAATGGTGATGCCGATGATCTCTTGGCACCTCGATCATACTCCACCTCACCGATAAATTGTCGGAGGATTTAGTGAATCGGCACCTCCACTCTGCTCCGGTGCACATAACTAGCGTGGTTACAGTCAGCTGGCTACATTGCCAACATCTGGAAGGCTGAATTAGCCTGAATCATGAATGCTTCGTTCATCACTGGAATTGCCATGTTGGCAACTCCATCGAGAAGCACACAAATTGTCCCGCCCAACCGTTGTATCTCGAAACCATTGGGCCGTTTTAACAATCTGAGTTGTAACTCGAAGTTCGGTAAGACGTTCAGAGCACATCCCAATCCTCCGCCCTCCCCACTCACTGGACACATCCCCGCAGGTAAAGAAGCGAGAGCTACCAGTAACCTGAGTCGATCCAATTTTGTCCCAAGTGAACTTGATACCTCGCCTCCATACACACAATGGTGTTCGTGGAACGTCACAATCATGGGAGACACTGCTCTACCCGCAGTCAAACTCAAGCTGGCTATTTCTACTGGTTACTTATCAGGCACACGTTTCCGTTGAATTAGCACAAATTAGGCACGCTTCAGTTTGTCTTTCATGGTGTTTCATTAGTAATATAAATCATGGTTCAAGGACATTATTGGTAAAACAAATTTTGTGCATACGTTGAAAGATGCATTAGCATACATTCACAAAAAAGAGGAAGGTGCCTTTGCATACTTGCTTCATGTTTACTTGTGTTCACTTTACGTACGCGACAATCTTAATTCCAAACACGTGACCTCCGTTAGTCCTGGGTATTAAATCTGGAATAACACTGGCAATGTCCCTCAGCGAGAGCAACGAGCTAAAACAAGGTTTTGTGTTTGCATTCATTTGCATGGAGACATGAGTCGGCCCAGAATGGACTAAACTTCGTCACAGGTACTTATATATTTTGGGCACGTTTTAAGTAAGTTTCACAACAAAATATATGCTAAGCACGACAGTGCTTCCACGCATGGGTAAGCAGTGCATACCGTGTCGACCTTTGAAAATAGTCGCTGTTCCCAAATGGTTCAAACGAGTCCAATGTGTGAAAATCGTTAGTCTCGTTAGTATGCTTGGAAGTGTAATATTTGGTTAACAGCCGAGGGGATTTACCAGTGGTCGACGGCAGCCGGTTCTTCTCCTGAGTCTCGGTCTTCTTCAGTTGATCGGCGTTAAAGCCCTCCACGCCCTCCAGCAACGCATTGTGGGTCTTCTCCTGCTGGACGTCTGTTGACATGCACACAAAGCGCATTCACCACCGCTGCTCATTGGTCGGCCGGGCCAACGTCACCAGGCGCTGCCCAGTCTGTGCGGTCGCATTGGTGGCGCTGAACAAACAAGGCCGCTACTCATGCATCCCAGAGTGCCACACGTGCCGAGAATGGCAGTCGACAGCGGTGCGACGGCAGCGCGGTGCATGCAAGCACGCATCACGTGGCGGCTCAGGGGTGGCGCTGACGTGCGGAGGTGCGGCACGTCTCGTCAGACCGGCATCGGCACCGGCTGCCGCTCCTCAGTCACCTGGCAGATGTGTCACCGGGGATGGCGGGGTACAGAGGCGGGGTACAGAGGCGGGGTAACCGGCAACGGCGGGGTACAGAGACAGGGTAACCGGTAACGGCGGGGTACAGAGACAGGGTAACCGGTAACGGCAGGGTACAGAGGCGGGGTAACCGGTAACGGCGGGGTACAGAGACAGGGTAACCGGTAACGGCAGGGTACAGAGGCGGGGTAACCGGTAACGGCGGGGTACAGAGGCGGGGTAACCGGCAACGGCGGGGTACAGAGACAGGGTAACCGGTAACGGCGTGAAGGCGAGTGAGGCCAAGGCTAGGACGAGGACGAGATAGAGGGTGACGGCGAGGGAAAGAATGCGAGAAACTGAGACGGAGAAATAGAGACAGATAGAAGAAAATTGAGAGAAAGGAGAGAGAGAGAATAAATAAAGAGAAACAGAGTAATAGGGAAATAGAAAGAGATAAATGGCGAGAAATAGACAGAAATAAAAATATAGAGAGATATAGGATAGAGCATCAGAAAGCAAAAGAAAGATAGAGATCGAGAGATGGAGGAAAACATTCTCATCTGCCTAACTCACTCGGTGGATTCCTGCAGTAAAGCTGCCACTCCGTGACTTCAGCCTGTTCCGGGATTCCCCTGCCCACATGCACTGGTCCAGCCATACACTGTCCCCGGTAAGCTGCAAACAGAGTCGGGAATTCTTTTCGCAAGCCAACTACCCCACTTCGCGCTCGGCTGAGACGACAGCAGCCGGCCACGGCAGGATAATGGATGTGCAGAAGGCGAGAGAGTAGAGGCGAGGAATCGTTTGCTTACCCTCCTTGGTAGGTAGTACCACCTTCTCGACAGTCTCTGTATGCTTCAGCTGGTCAGTGCTGAATCCCTCCAGCTGAGACTTGACGGTGGGCGACACCTTGGGCAGGTCCTTCAGAGTTGGGCTCGTGGGAGAGGCCATCGTTGTAGTCTGCAGCTGGTTACAGAGGAAAAGTCGAAGTCACCATATATTGCGAAACCGGGCAATCCTAGACATATATCAACAATCATGGTCGCATCAATTTCATTGCTATCGCCGGAGCTTTGATGAATTCCTGCATGACAGGATATACGCTTGCTGCTTTGCACGTGTTAGTTCATAAGTTAAAAGAATAAATAAATAAGAAAATGATTGATTTCCACTTAAAGATGTATTAATGCGTATAGCCCCGGTAGAAACCTGAACATAAAACTGCACAGTTCATCAGATATAGCTTGGATTACGTGCATGTTACATGTCTGGTAAGATGCTCCAAGAGAATGTAATATTATGATGGCGAATCCCTCGTTTCTGCCTGTCCCATGTCCAGTAAACTTTTATTCCAGCCAGCCCAGAAGTTCCTCAAATTAGTTCGCAACAGCTGCAGCATTCAGTTGCAATCGCGATAGGAAATCAGCATGGAAGTGCGTTCTACGCTGTTTAATTCGTTCCATCTTGATCCCATTTTTTCCTTGCTTACGACGAGGTCTGTTGCACTGTGTATGGAACTGTTCAACTTGCTAGACATACACGGCACTTCGGCAATCAACGACGTGATCTTCTGCACCTGGCTACGCAGCGTGACAAACCTCAAGATGCGCCAAGTGTACGACCTGTTCGAACTCTTCGACGTAGATCGTTCGGGTGAGATAGACTTCGACGAGTTCTACCTAGTGATCGCCATCCTGATTGCCGTCAAGGACAACGGTGAGAAGGAATTCATCTATCGGCACTCCCGCGCAGTCTTCAGCATTATGGACTTTGATGCGTCCGGCACCGTCTCGGCCGAGGAGTTCGAGCGGATCGGCTTCATGTTCAACTTCTACAGTACGGCGGTTCGCTCCATCTTCAAGGAGTTCGATGTGTCGGGCGACTCAGAGCTCGACTTCAAAGAGTTCAAGCTGTTCTCGATGGCGTGCATCGATCAGCAGCGAGCAATTTGGATGAAGGAACAGAGGAAACAGCTAAACAGAAACCAGCTGAAGTTTGTCACCGACAACCACGACTTGCTGCTCCAATACATAAACCAGGGCGACATCCA
Source organism: Imbricaverruca yamaguchii (assembly GCA_034440575.1). NCBI lineage: Eukaryota > Metazoa > Arthropoda > Thecostraca > Neoverrucidae > Imbricaverruca > Imbricaverruca yamaguchii. The sequence goes on from JAOTOL010001538.1 coordinate 1,107,391, forward strand.
CGAGCTGGAAAAAAGTCAGCCATAAAACACCAGAAAGCAACGCATGCGCGCACAAGTGGATCGTTATGACTGCGGAATACTGTTGATGTATCCATGCATCTTGACTCAAAATAGTGCTAAGCGTCGTACTCCAGATATATGAAGAAGTTAGTTCGTTGGCGGCTTAAAGTTGCATCGTCTCTCATTAGCATGATTGTCACATGTATGTGTTAATGTATTGGGTTGTGGTGAAGCATAGTCGGTGTGAAGAATATTGTTGTTTCTGTATCTTGGCTACAACGCCATCGAGATCTCTACCAACTACCAATGGCGTAGCGGCTGCTTCAAGGGAATAATCTATTTAAGTAAGCTACAAAATGCCAGATTAAAAATAGCCATCCGAACTGTAAAAATAAAGGGCATGAGCACCCAGAAAGCATGTCAGCAGATTAGATTCATATGAACTGACTACAGCTAATTCCTTCCAACAGTTAACACCAGATAAAGTTTCAAATAAACATTCACCCCGTGAAGAGAAAACATTAGCAGCATCCGGACGCCATCTTCACCAGAGGGACATCCTGTGCTACCAATGTAATACAATTATTACTCGCGACAGTTTGCAACCACTAGAAACCCGCCGGTATACACGCTCCAGGATCCCAGCGAGTTTCGCCAACGCGCCAGACGAGACAGCCACCCGTGCGGCGAGCTCGCCGCCGCTGTTTGCCCGTCCGGCGACGCACGCGGGCCCCACGAGGTCGTGGACCTCCAGATCTCGCGGCGGCCGGCGCCGCCCGGCCGGCACGGACGTGCCGGACCGCCTGACGGGCCGGCCGCCGCCCCAGACAGCCAGGCTGGACGGCTGGACGGCTGGAGCGGACCGGACCGGACCGGACCGGACTGGCCGCCGCCCCAGACAGCCCGACTGAACGGCTGGACGGCTGGACGGCTGGACGGCTGGACGGCTGGAGCGGGCTGGAGCGGGCCGGAGCGGAGCGGACCGGACCGGACCGGACCGGACCGGACCGGACCGGACCGGATCGGATCGGACCGGATCGGCCGCCGCCCCAGACAGCCAGACTGAACGGGACGCTGGACTGGACCGGACAGGACCGGACCGGACTGACCGCCGCCACAGACAGCCTGACTGGGACGGCTGGACCGCCCCAAACCGGCCCCCCCCCCCAGACAGCCAGACTGAACCCCAGAAAAACGAACGAATGAACAATCAAACTGAACGACTGAACGACTGAACGACTGGACTGCGACTGACGACTGACGACGAAGACTGAACGGACGACTGGACCGGACCGGACCGGACCGGACTGGCCGCCGCCACAGACAGCCTGACTGGGCGGCTGGACTGGACTGGACTGGACTGGACTGGACCGGACTGGACCGGACCCGACCGCCGCCCCAGACAGTCGGCAGAGAGTCTGGAGCGGAATCAGAGTCCAGTTTGGCGGACTCAGCCACACGTCCGGTCTGTCCACAGCCGGTGTCACCGCGCTACTCGCTCCGGTCTGTCCACAGCCCGTGTCAGCGCTACTCGCTCCGGTCTGTCCACAGCCCGTGTCAGCGCTACTCGCTCCGGTCTGTCCACAGCCGGTGTCAGCGCTACTCGCTCCGGTCTGTCCACAGCCCGTGTCAGCGCTACTCGCTCCGCCTCCAGGCGCGGATCCAGACAGGCTGGGGAACTTCAAAAGAAGAATTCAGGTCCCAAAGAACTTCAGATCTGAGCAGCTAAGCTCCATTCGTCGGGACAGCTTAAGATAATATATCTCAGAATATTTTTTGGTTTCAGAGAAAGTGCCATTTTAGTGCAGCATTCCGACAAAAACGGCCTCTCAGGGAGCATGGTCCTTGTGCCCCCCCCCCCCTCCCCTCCCTCCCTCCTCGACCCGCCAGTATCCGCATCAGATGACCGACATGAGGTTGGCTCTCATTGAACAAACGTCAGCGCTGATGCAAATGGTCTCCAGCCGCGTGAGATCGGTATGTGCAGACCACCTACAGCATTAATCCTCCCTTCCCAGTGTCCTTCCATCCGCGTCAGCGACCTTTCCGTAGATAAATCCTATCTCATAGATCCACGTTCCATGCCGCCTCCCGCTGCGCTTCCATCATAAATCATTCTGTTTGTATGGGTGCCCATCAGGATATCTACCATGACTCCCTGTTCTGCTCCACTCCCCTCACTCTTCCACTCTGTCACCTTCCCTTTCTCAAGTCAACTGGACCAAAGCACATTCTTTTCTTCTGACATGGGAGGAATATACGAACCATTCTCAGCTTCCTGCTCCCAGTTAGTCAAGACCCCATTACAGCTACCCACTAATAATTTGAATGGCCACCTCCCGTGCTTTTCCTGGTCAGGTTGCTCCGTAGTTCGCTGGGTCATCCTTCAGATCAGACATGGCTGATTTGTGAGCGGCTGCCATGGCGCGTGATGTTATCTGTACATAAAACAGTCCGGCTGATACGAGGCGCCGTCGGAAAGGAGCCGCCCCTGGAAAGAATACATCGCACACACCGTCGCATAAAAATGCAATACAGTTTCATTCCAATCATTTCAAAGCAATAATTTCACGCCACTGCAATATTGTGCCCGACTACAATCCACCCTTGTTATCTTAATCATCCCTAGCCACTGTCGCGTTACCTTCTAGGTTTCGTCTTAAATATCTAAGTTTTCCAATAGATTCTGTGGAGTATTCTGGATACATCGTGTGTGTCACTATGTGAAATTGTTTGGGGGACAATTGATGCTTATGACATTTTCCCCCGGAAAGAAGCGTCATCGGTTCAAAACGCATGTAGAAGGGAAGGGGAGGGGAGGGTGCACATGAGCGGTTTGGAAGGGCACCTTCACATGTTGAATGGTCCAGCTTTGGTCTGATGGGGGTGGCCTATGATTGGGGGCAAAATTAATTTAATGATTGCGGAAGCTAGTTGCTTAGCCCCCTCAGCATATACAAAGTGACACTCCTGGATGCATCTATTTTTCTGTTCCAGAAGACATGCACAACCGGCGACTTTTTCGCCTGCACATATTTGTGTCTGTTCCAATTCCCATTCAAACAACCATAGTCTCCGCCAACCTACCGGTGTCTCATACAGAGAAGAGTCCAAAGTTATGTGAAGTAAGGTCAGAATTGAGACGATCTAGGCCAGACTAGATAGGGCGGCCCAGGAAGAGCAACAGATGGACACAGCGAGGAAAAGTGAAAACACAGAGCTAGAGTTAGAGCTAGAACTAGTTAGATCTAGAGATAGAGGTCAGGTCGAAGTAGCTAGCGGCAGAGGGCGACAAAGGGCGGCATAGGGCGATACACGGAGGTACAGGGCGATACAGGGAGGTACAGGGCGATACAGGGCGATACAGGGCGGTACAGGGCGATACAGGGCGGTACAGGGCGATACAGGGCGGTACAGGGCGATACAGGGCGACAGAGAACAGTACAGGGCGGCACAGGGTGATCGAGGGCGGTACAGGGCGACAGAGGGCGGTACAGGGGAACAGAGGGCGGTACAGGGCGAAACAGAGGGCGGCACAGGGGAACAGGGCGGTACAGGGCGGTACAGGGCGGTACAGGGCGAACAGTACAGGGCGGTACAGGGCGACAGAGGGGGTACAGGGCGACATAGGGCGGTACAGGGCGACAGAGGGCGGTACAGGGCGACAGAGGGCGGTACAGGGCGACAGAGGGCGGTACAGGGCGACAGAGGGCGGTACAGGGCGACAGAGGGCGGTACGGGGCGACAGAGGGCGGTACAGGGCGGCACAGGGCGGCACAGGGGAACAGAGGGCCGTACATGGCGGTACAGGGAAACAGAGGGCGGCACAGGGCGGCACAGGGGAACAGAGGGCGGTACAGGGCGGTACAGGGCGGTACAGGGCGGTACAGGGCGGTACAGGGCGGTGCAGGGCGGCACAGGGCGGCACAGGGGAACAGAGGGCGGTACAGGGCGATGAGAGTAGTCGAATGACTGCCCAGTCAGCAGCCGCCCAGCGACGGCTCGGTCGGCCCAGCGACGGGCCGCTCGCTCCGATCGGCATGGACTGGAACCTCTGCGTACCTCGACAATGAATTGGAGCTCGACAGTCCAGCAGGCACAGGTTCCCAGGAGCCGGTGCTCGGGCTAGATCAGTCACATCCAGGGTGGCTCGACATAGCCTACCCACGTGAGGAGCAGTGAGGTTGGGCACGGCCACGCCACGATCAGGACGCCTGAGAAATTCAGCGCCACACTCTGACGCATAGGCAAGACACCTCAGAACCTGCGATGCTCGTGTGCGGCCGGACGTGCACGGCCGGATCTGCATCTATGTGCAGAGTCAGATCAGACCGAGGTCAACCCCGTCTCCACTCATGAAGGGAGGCAATGCAACACCGAGGTGACTCACAGGTGAGGCGCTGCACACCAGGAAACAAATGGTCACCTGACCAACCCACGGAGCCGGCACCGGGCTGGGGAGATAGCATTCGCTCCGCGCATACTCGAACAGCAGAGAGAGAGAGAGAGAGAGAGAGAGGCAGGCGTCCTGCAGCGCCAGTACTACACGCGTTCCCAACTAGAAATTCGTGCCAATCGGTAACGTCATTGAAACAACTGTACAGTGACGGCCATCCACTGGATTTCAACGGCGACGACGCTTTGAGGTAGTCTGCTGTCTTCTGTTTCAGACTGGTCCTGTTCCGAGATCAGTCACTTCAGACCGGTTCTGGACCTCCCAGAGCGGCCATTGACACAGCCACCCGCTCGACAAAATAACGTTATCTTTCTAGTCAGCCAACTTGACACTAGCGTAGCATTTTTTTATCGGTGTGCAACAGTCTCAGAAGGGGGAAAACTGTGTTTGATGATCAAAGGATGCTTGAGCATGCGATACCCCCCGCCCCACCTTTCAACGTACCAGGAAACATTCGGCACACATTATTATGGTTGTGATTAATTCAAAATAAGCCGACCGCAAACAAAATAAGCTGACCGCAAAACCCCCATTTCTTGTCATCGCGCTATGCAAACCGTGGACAGATTGCGCGACCGGATTTTGTATTACAAATTAGATACATTTAATGCAATGAAAATAGCGCAAAAAGTGAACAGCTTGATTAACTTAAATAACATCAAGTTTGATTAATTGACAACCTAATTGACGGGATTAAAAGGACGAATTGTGAACATTGTTGCGTGGTTGAAATTCGTTTCACAAGCGAAACAACATCGGGATAAAGGAAGAGGCACGTGGTGCACATAGCTGCATGGTCACCTGTTTAATCACCTGCTGAAACTCGCAGGGTATCTGGATTGACACCGGCACAGACGAAGCGTGCGATGCTCGGGAACACGCGTGACCAGTGAAAGCCTCCGGTACAGCACTTGGGGGATCGGCGGCACGCCAACGTGTGACGTGGCGGTGTTGGAACCGGCGTACAATGCGGGGGAGTAGGAACATCGAGCAGAGTCCACTGTTCTAGTAGTAAGCGACCCGATATGCATTCCACCACCAGCCGCGCCAACACCGGAATTTGTCGGCGCACTCAGCGCTCCTGACTTGTGTGACTGAGTTGCTCTGCCGACCTCGAGATGACGGCACGAGCCACCGCCCAGCAGCGCCGACACAGATTCCGCCTCGCGTCATACATGCTGACGCCGCAGCGTCACACATGCTGACGCCGCAGCGTCACACATGCCGACGCCGCAGCGTCACACATGCTGACGCCGCAGCGTCACACATGCCGACGCCGCAGCGTCACACATGCCGACGCCGCAGCGTCACATGCCGACGCCGCAGCGTCACATGCTGACGCCGCAGCGTCACACATGCCGACGCCGCAGAGTCACACATGCTGACGCCGCAGCGTCACACATGCCGACGCCGCAGCGTCACACATGCCGACGCCGCAGCGTCACACATGCTGACGCCGCAGCGTCACACATGCTGACGCCGCAGCGTCACACATGCCGACGCCGCAGCGTCACACATGCCGACGCCGCAGTCACACATGCTGCCGCCGCAGCGTCACACATGCTGCCGCCGCAGCGTCACACATGCTGACGCCGCAGCGTCACACATGCTGACGCCGCAGCGTCACACATGCTGACGCCGCAGTCACACATGCTGACGCCGCAGCGTCACACATGCCGACGCCGCAGCGTCACACATGCCGACGCCGCAGCGTCACACATGCCGACGCCGCAGCGTCACACATGCCGACGCCGCAGCGTCACACATGCCGACGCCGCAGCGTCACACATGCTGACGCCGCAGCGTCACACATGCCGACGCCGCAGCGTCACACATGCTGACGCCGCAGCGTCACACATGCCGACGCCGCAGCGTCACACATGCCGACGCCGCAGCGTCACACATGCCGACGTCGCAGCGTCACCGGCAGGTGGGGCCAATGTGCAGACGTCGCTGGGATCGGGGAGTGCACGAGGCACGGCACCTGCTATCGGCAAACGCGGCAGACACGGGCCGGCGGAGCCTGTTCGGCACTGTCAGCAGCCGAGTCATCGCCACCACAGGCTGTCCGCTCGTGAGCAGCGTCACCTGACGACACGACGGCAGGCACGTGCTCGCCAGACTGGCATCTCATGGCCTCAGTCAATGCTGCCCGCGCCAGCCAAGTCTGGTGTGTGGCCCCATCGCCCATCGCCCAATCCTTGAACTGAACTTCAGCAGACTTGGCCATAATCCGGTAGAGTGGGTGGATTCCCCCACCCCTTGTTTTAGCCTGCCGCTCCCTAACCCTTTGTGATAGGAGCGTAAACCTCTGAATTTCTTGACCTTTTGATACACTTTCCAAAAAAATTAATTTCGTGATTATACCAGAGGCAGCCCAGGACGCAAATATTTGATGGAGCACTTCAGAAGTATTTTTTAAATAAAGCAGGAATATCGCATGCATCTGAGCAAATTCGTTGTCGTTCAGGTGATTTGCAATTCAACTGCTCATCCTACCTTGCTTACCGCCATTGCTTACCTGGAAATAACCATTTTGAGCATAATCATGTCAGAGGCGAATCCAGGGAAAGGAGAGAAATTACAACCAGTAACCTGTGTTCTCAAGGTAGCATCCTTTGTGCTGCTGTTCCAAGATTTTCAGGGCGGAGCAATGTAAACTGTAATCATGAATCGCAAGCAGTGGCGGAGTCAGAGTTTCCAAATAGCAGATGACCAGGTGATAAATATTCAGGACATGCATTGCGTCCAACGTCTTTTCCAGCCAAAGACTGAGGAAGGTGTCGTTATTTTGAGACGAAAACTTCGTTACGCTCGAATGCACTTCAAACACCTCAAAATCAGTTATGGGCCCACGTTAAACTTGCAATTATTGCATGGTCAAGTTAACATTGGAGATGGCGGGTCAAGCCCCTCCCCTCCCAATGTACGTAACCAACACCCACGCAGCGGGTCGCAACGAACCGTCACCCGTACTTTAAGCTGCAAGCCTGTAGCCCCTACCGACCACGGACTCGCATTTCCCCATAAGGGTCCTGAGCATTGCCAAGTCACCACTACAGGATTACCGAGGCGCCCCAATCCCGATGAAGTCAGTCGTCTTTACCTGCGACTCGTCACTACTCCATCCGCAGGCACGCACACCCCGGAGTCACCGATGTTCCAGTACCGTCCGCCGGAACACGTCAAAATGTCTGCCTGTGTGCACGTGACGTCCTTGAGTCGCCGATGTTCTGGTACCGTCCGCCGGTACACGTCAATAGGTGTCTGTGCACGTGACGTCCCTGAGTCACGACTACACTGGCGCCATCCGCCGACCTACGTGGCCACGTCAATAAGTCGTGTCTGCGAGCTGGTGAAGGGCCTGAGTCACGACTGTGCCGGCGCCGGCTCGGCCGGCTCACGTCAATACGTCTGTCTGTGTGGGCACGTGGCGGTGTCTGAGTCAGCACAGGGCCACGTCAGGCAGTGCCCGCCACGCCACCGCCGCACCGCCAGCCGACACTGACGGACACATGTTTACCATTGCGCTGATGTCAGCGGGAACTGGCCACAGCCAACTGTCAGGTGTACATGGTGCCAACGGTATCCACAGAGGCCGACCAGGTCCGACAGGACAGACCTGCCGGCTGGGCAGGACAGAACCTGCCCGCTGGACAGGACGGGACAGAAGCTGCCGACTGGACAGGACATGACTGAATCTGCCGGCTGGACAGTATCGAACGAAAGCTGCCGGCTGGGCAGGACTGCACTGGACCTGTCTGCTTGGCGAGACTGGACTGGATTGGACTGGACTGGACACGACACGGATTGGACGGGCTGGTTAAAACTGAACTGATCGACAGAAAGCTGCTGGGCAAACGAAGCCATCTGGTCAGTGAGACTGTTCAGACGGTAACGCTCTGACTTCGAGAACGAGAATACCATCATGAGATACAGTGTTGATTGGCAGAAACAAACAGCTATACAATCCCAACATCGGGTCCTGAAAACGACTATAGGGAGAGCGACCTGGTAGCTGCGAAGTGTTCCGAGCAGTCCTAGTGAACGAGAATCAGGTTTCGATCTGTGCTTCATAATCTATGTAGAGGAAAATTGTGGGGAAATCGAATACGGAGATGACATCCTTCTTCCAACCTGTGATATTAGAATCTCGGTTTGCACTTTCCAGTGAATCTTGAACACTGTCACAGAGCACTTTGGGGCGGGGATATCCGAGTGATTAAGGTGTTGGGCTATGGGTACCAAGGGTCACGAGTTCACCACTCGCACCGCTCGGGACATTTCCAAATCCCGCAGCCCACCGGCTGAACAGCGGGCGGAGCCATTAGCCGTGAATCTGCATACAGTGCGTCGTGAGCCACCTAATAAATAAACAGAGCACTTCGTTGTTAAACGGAGTGTGACAACGAGTGACATTCATTCACCCTCTGAATATGGGAAAATTAGAGTACGGTCTTCTGGAAGGGATAACGTTCTGGATAACCAGGAATATCCAGGAACAGCCTATTTTCCAACCCTGGTGATAATCGCATTCTCAGTAATGCGCTGCAAGGCTGAAATTAACTTTGCGGGGAATGAGCCGACCTTGGCCAACAGCGTGGGGTCATATTAGCCCACGGCTACAGCGAGCCGGAAGTTCGAACACTTCCGACAGTTTCCGGTATCCGACTGCTGACTTTATCAGTGCTGGAGCAGAGGAAGTCGCTCTTCCGGCAGGGCTGCAACCGCCAGTCTCGACCACAGACCTTGGGAGACGTTCCGAGCTCCCAAACCGAGCCGCTCGCCGCCAGTCTCGACCAGAGACCTTGGAGACGTTCCGAGCTGCCAAACCGAGCCGCACGCCGCCGACTCTGTAGTCGCCTGGGGTACCGGCCGACTCTGTAGTCGCCTGGGGTACCGGCCGACTCTGTAGTCGCCTGGGGTACCGGCCGACTCTGTAGTCGCCCGGGGTACCGGCCGACTCTGTAGTCGCCTGGGGTACCGGCCGACTCTATAGTCGCCTGGAGTGAGTACCGGGTGAGACCGCCGTCTATTTATTGGCTACACTGACGTCCTCTGCCCGATCAGCGGTAATGGCCGGTATGCGGTTCCTGAGAACGTGACGGGAGAACGTGAACGCGTGTGGCTCCCTTTCAGATGTGACGTCAACGGAGTCCAACGATTTCGCACTTTCCGGGAACAATGATCCGATGGGGAGAGAATGCGACAGTTTTTTCGAGGTCAGTAGTCTGGTGGCCTATACACTCAAAGCGGCCGCTCGGAGACGGCAGTCAACAGTCACAAACTGGTAGACTAACACGGCCCAACAGATAAGCTAAAGGACATTACACCAGAGGGATAGGATAATCGACTCATTGCTTTCACCCCAATTGCAGAGGCCCAAACGAGTTTTATGAATGCAATTAACATAATTATCCTTAATCTCATTCATCCCGGATATGAGACGGGCTTATACCTTAATTAATCAAACGTCGGCGTTAACATGCAACCAATTATCGAGTGACAAATGTCATGAAAGGTCGGTGCGGAGTGGAGAAGGCCCAGTGATGCGGTTATGGCGACGACCATCGCCAGCGGCTAACTGCATTAAAGAGGCAGGATTGGCACACCAACGTGGTGTACCAATCATGTTGTGTACCACCACATCCACAGCGTGCACGTCCACACTGCGCCGTGCACGTCCACAATGCGCCGTGCACGTCCACAATGCGCCGTGCACGTCCACAACGCGCCGTGCACGTCCACAACGCGCCGTGCACGTCCACACGATGTCGTGGCGCCGATGCGGACGTCCACACCGCGCCGTGCACGTCCACACTGCGCCGTGCACGTCCACACGATGTCGTGGACGTCCACACGATGTCGTGGACGTCCACACTGCGCCGTGCACGTCCACACTGCGCCGTGCACGTCCACACGATGTCGTGGACGTCCACACGATGTCGTGGACGTCCACACTGCGCCGTGCACGTCCACAACGCGCCGTGCACGTCCACAACGCGCCGTGCACGTCCACACGATGTCGTGGACGTCCACACTGCGCCGTGCACGTCCACACTGCGCCGTGCACGTCCCACGTCCACAGTGCACAGCGCACGCTGCAGTGAGCCACGGCGCGCCCGGTTACCTATTTACGTCGCCGGCAATGTTGCCCAAAACCCCGCCGGTCGGGTAACATCGCACGCGACCTAAGTCGCACCACCGCACTCTGGCGCGAGCGAGCTCCCACCGAGTGGTCAGGCTCACAGCTGTGCTCGTGCGCGTAGGTCGCGGTACGCAACATGTCTGTGTGTGCACCACAGTACGCCCCACGAGTGCAGGGTGAAGACACGTCCGGGCAGTGTCCGAGCGATGCAGTAGAAGTCACCCACTTCCCATGGGCACAGAGAAAACGTATCTAAGAGAGTTGTTCGCTCAGCCTGCCAGGAATTGATCGACTACCCGTCGCATCAATTACTTCGCCTTGCACTCTGTGCTCACAGAGGTGGCTGCCATGAACTACCGATAGCCAGCCATTGATAGTCCCGCAATAAGAGGTTCTTTGAATGGATGATGCCAACAGGATGTCCGATTACACCCGCGTCGAGGTCAAGAGGCGAGAGTAAAGGTTTGCTATTAAGTACTTTTCGCCAGTTAGGCAAACATGCACCACTAGATAGCAACGATAATGCCCAAGCCCACCGTTAGATGTCAACGAAGGTCAGCGAGACACATCCCTATCAGAGATCCCCTATCACTCACGTCCACAGTCGGCACAACAGCGGCGCTCGCTCCACACCAGAGGCCCTGTGACGCTCATGTCTGCAGTCAGCGTAACGGCCAGCTCGTAACGGCTCGTAACGACAAGCAGCCCGACAAACTGTTCCGTATATGGACTATCGAGAGACATGGATCTTCAATTAGCTGGCGCAAACATCAAAGCGAGCAGGCAGCCCTGCATTCGGCATGCGCATGAGAGAATACAAATAACCAGATATTCGTCTTTTGTACAGGCCATACAGGGATTGCTTCTTCGTATTTGTCGATGGAGTAGTATAGGCAGATAATTCGGTCGGACTTCTCAGAACGAAAATGTGGGTACTTCAACGGAAGAAAAAGAGAATTGCTTCCGGAGCAAATCCAAGTTCTAGTCCGGCGTAACGACGTAGAGCAAGTTCTAGTCCATACCTTCTGCAAATTTGAATCGAGCTACAGCAAGTGGCACATGCTAACAGCCCACCAGCTAAATATCCAGTTATGGTACCTGTTAGACAATTTGTCTCCACGACAATTCATATCTTAACGCAGGATAATCCTAGAAACAGGGAGATGCACCAAGACAAGTCCGTTTCAGCAGGCTCACCGTCTTAGAAGTATGTCGGACGGATGTAAATTAAACCTGGTTTCTGGAACTGTAGTTGCCGATTAGAAAGTAAGTGCCGAGCACGGGGAAGGACGTGTATTGGCAGTGTCCGGCGACCCAGCCACGAGCACCGGCCACGCGTCCCCTCGACCAACTGCGGGCAGTCACCCCCGCGCGCCGCCGACCTAGCCGCCCCAACCACAGATCGCGCTGCAGAAACCGCTGACGGCCGTGACCACGTGACAATGACCACGTGACCACGTGACGCGCCGAGTGCCACGTGACACCGGCGCCACCGGCGCCGGCGGCCCTGCGTGGCGCAGGGCCAGCTCCAGCACCAGCTCACTACACCTCCACCTGATTATCAATAATCATCATCGTCGTCCGGTATACACGATTCACTTGGTACACCGCAGCCATACAATTCGACTGGCGCCCGCCTCACACGCATACTTCGCCGGGGCGCGGCTCGCCCATCCCGCGCGTCCTCAGTGACCACACATTCAGCGCTCGGGTGGTCATACACCGCATCGTCCTCAAAATCCTCCGCCCTGCCCGCGCCGTCTGCGAGGTCTGCACTCACTTCTGCCGCCGCCCACGCATCCGGCGGTGCCGGTGGCGGCCGCTCCGCCTCCGGTTCTACCGCCCCACCCGCACTGGGCGACACCTTACGCGGCTGCTCCATCACCTCCTCCGGTGGGTCAAAGTCCCCAGACTCGCTCGCGCTCCCGTCTGGTCCGGCGTCCTCACTCCCGAATCGCCGCCGGACACACCGCACGTGCCACGGGGTACCGTCGACCTCCACCAGCGGTGTCGGGAGCAGCCGCGTCACCACACCTCGCCGCGACACATCCGTGCACCGCGTCGGCTGACCTCGGCGTCGTATCCACACGGTGTCACCGACTTGGAGCATCGCGCGCGCACGCTCAGAGCCGTCGTGTGCCACGGTCATCGTCCGGCTGGGCCCCTGCACATCGGCGGCCACCGGCATGTCCCGGCCAGCGCGCTTGAAGAGCCCGGCCGCCGGAGCGCTGGAGGGTCGTACACCGTCGCGAGGCGTAGCATTGTAACGGTGTACCGCTTCACCGATGGTGCAGTCCTGGCGGGCCGCCATCACCTTAATTGTCCGATGATGGCGCTCGACAATGCCGTTACCTCCTGCCTCGTGCACGGCCCGAAAGCGCAGCCGGACCCCCCAGCGCGCCGCGAACGCAGCCATCCGACGACCCCGGAATTCTGTCGCGTTGTCCAACAGCAACTCAGCCGGCGCGCCCCGTTCCAGGAAGATGGTTTCCAGCTGGCCCGTGACCTCGGCTGCGTCGGAACGGCGCAGCAGCCGCCACATCCCGTACCGGGAAGGCCCACAGTCGATCACCGTCAGGTACGACCGGCCCCGGTAGTGGGTAACGTCGATGGCTAGGCGTTCCCACGTCAGCGGCACGCTCAGTGACCCGCGCTGCCAGCGCGCAGGTGGCGGGTCGATGGACTGGCACACATCGCACTGCTGGATCACCGCTCGCACCGCTGACCGGGTGGCACGCGCGTCCTCGCTCCGACGCACATACCAGAGCGTCCGGCGGACCCCCTGGTGCCCGGTGTTCTCGTGCACCTCACGTATCCGGGCGGGGTCGGCGTCTGGTCGCGGGGCCACGGCTGCCGCGACGGCGCCTGGTGGCGCGTCAGTTGATGAGTCCGGCAGTCGAAGCCACTCTTTTGGCACACGGGTGAGTGCGTCCGCCGGGTTGTCCGCGGATTTTACCAGGCGGACCGTCATCTTCAGGCGAAACTCCTCCACTAGCTGTCGAATGACGTCGATCCTCCGGCGGATAAGCATCTCCCGGTGCGCCTTAGTCCGCAGGCGAGAGCGGCCGCTCAGGGCGTCATCGATCCACTTGTGAACCGTGGCCGAGTCGGTACGAAGGTCGATGGTGGTAATCCCCCACGCAACCGCCATGTTGACACCGCTGAGCGCCGCGTCCAGCTCGGCCATGTTGATGTGCATGGCCGCCTTCGACTCCGGCCGTAGCCAGCTCGCGTCCTCCACGGCGCCACTGACCGGATCCTCCAGGATGACCCCGGCAGCAAGGGAACTGGCGTCCGTCCACACCACCAACTTGTCCCCCTTCAGCTGCCAGGGGCCTCGTGCCGGGTCGGCCCCCCTTACCCGCACCGCGACACAGTCGACCTGCTCGCGCAGCCCGGCGTCCATTGTCGGGTCGTCCCAGCCTGTCGTCAGGGCGTTGACGCGCCGCTTTAACCACGCGGCCGCCGGACGCAGCCACCCCACCACCGGCAGGTGGGACACCAGGTGGCCGCACCACGCGAACAACGCTCGACGTGTCAGCACCTCCGGGGGCGCGGCCACCGGGTTGTCGCGGCGCCAGCACAGTTCTCCGTCGTCCGCGCGCACCCGCAGCCCGAGCAGTCGCGCTCCCTCGGCCGCCCGCTCCGGCGGCTTACAGACCAGACCGTACCGGGCGAAGTGCTCCACGACGTGGTCTGCGCTGACAATGTCCTCGTCTACCAGTAGATCGTCCACGTAGGGCAGCACCCCCGGTTCACCGCGGCATCCTGGAGCAGGACGGCCCGCACCACGGCCTTCATGACGAGCGGCGCGACGTTCAGCCCAAAGCCGACGCGAGTCAGGCAATACCTCTGGCCTCGCACCTCCACCGTCTGATACGGCCACAGCCGCCGGTCCAACCGGAGCTGAAGGTACGCATTCCGCAGGTCCACCACCGCGACGTGAGCGCCGTGCCGTCGCCAGCGGCGAAGCTGGGCAGCACAAACGTCCGCGTCCGCGGTGTGTGCGGTAATGTGGCCATTCAACTCACGGTAGTCCAAGACAGGGCGCACCCTGTCCCGATTCGGCTGCCGGACCGCCATCAGAGGGATCAGGCCACGGGCCGGGCCATCCACCCGCTCGTCATACGGCTGCAGCCACCCCTCCCGGATCCACAGCTCCAATTCAGCGTCGTACGCCGGCCGAACCGCCGGCGGTACCGCATACTCCGCGACTCGGTTCCGCAGGCTCTCGGACCGTTCCCGTCTGCCCACACCCATGCCACGGTCCATTCGCCCGTCCGCGCGGCGAATCGCGCCGTGAAGTCCGCTGCATCCACGGCCAAGTCCCGACGGTCGACCTCAACTGCCGCCGCACGTCTGTCGGTGTCCGCAGGCTGATGCCACCCAGGGCCGTGATGCCAGACATCCCCAGAACCACGTTCACACCCAGCGGGCGGTCTGGCACAACCAGCGCCGCGAGCATCACTCGCCTGCCCTGGTATTCCACCTTGACCGTGACCGACCCACTGCACCGTAACGTTCCCCCGTTCACGGTTCTCATTTCCACCGTCCGTGGCGTCCACCGCCGGCAGCAACCTCGGTACACGAGCGTGTCAGTGCATCCGGAGTCCACCAACACGCGTCGCTCGCTGCCGTCCACTTGCATCCGGGCGACCGGAAGGGCGCGATCTACTGATCCGGAGACGGCGCTCGCGCTGACGCGTCCCCCGATGCGTTTGGGCAGGCCGCGGCGAGATGACCCTCCCTCCCGCATGTCCAGCAGCGTCGCGGTAGTCGTGGCCGCCGCGCTTCCTGACGAGACGGCGGGGGCGCGGGCCGCGACGCTGCTGCCGCAGCCAGCACCTCGTGATGGTCATCGCTCAGGATGTCCCGGGCCAAGCGGACGAGACTCGGCAGCGCCATCCGCTGTGCTCGCGTACCTGCCTTTAGCTGGCTCCGTACCGGTGCTGGCAGCCCCGATATGAATTTGGCGTCCAGGATGGACTCGGGGAGCTTCTCGTCCGAGACCAGCGCTATGAGGCGGCGCAGGTCCGCCAAGTATGCGTCCACGGACTCCCCTGGTCGCAGTTCTCGGTCCTGGAAGGCGGCGTACGCGGCGTGCCGGTTTAACGCGAACGCGTCGTATAACGCGTCGCGGACAGCCGCCATGGAGTCCTGCGCCTTGTCGGGTAGCTGCTCCCAGACAGCGAAGGCTGCCCCAGTCAGCCGTTCCGGGATGACGTCCACGAAGTTGACGCCGCGTCGTCGGCACAGTTTCTCTGCCCGCGTAAACCACTCGGCCACATTCACTGTACCGCTGAACTCGGGTATGTGGCGCGTGTCGAAATTACGCGGGCCTGCCACACCCAGGGTCCCCGACACCTCCGCGAAGTTCACCGATCCACTCGCGCCCGACGTCGCCTCCCGCGGCTCTCCCTCTTCATCCCCGTGCCCCGGCATCGTATTCGCAATGTATGGCCGAAATAGCTTGTAGTTGCCGATTAGAAAGTAAGTGCCGAGCACGGGGAAGGACGTGTATTGGTAGTGTCCGGCGACCCAGCCACGAGCACCGGCCACGCGTCCCCTCGACCAACTGCGGGCAGTCATCCCCGCGCGCCGCCGACCTAGCCGCCCCAACCACAGACCGCGCTGCAGAAACCGCTGACGGCCGTGACCACGTGACAGTGACCACGTGACGCGCCGAGTGCCACGTGACACCGGCGCCACCGGCGCCGGCGGCCCTGCGTGGCGCAGGGCCAGCTCCAGCACCAGCTCACTACAGGAACAGATGTTCTTTTGGCCTGAACAATATCCATCTAAACAGCTTGATTTATTATGATGGGATTAAACCCGCGGCTACAGAGTACTCGCTCAACAAGGTCAAACATGTATCCTGTCAACCAGTGACAAAACTCGGCTGTGAACGTCCGTGCGATTGATTTTGCGGCACTGCCATTCATTCATTAAAATGCCTACATAAATGAAGGCAAGGCTACCACGCATTAATTGTTTAAAAATGCGTGCCCAAATACCATCGTGTGTGGATACCACTGCACTTCTTACGGCATTCCATCATTTCTCTTCAGACAGTCGGAACAGTATTGCTCATCTGTCACACACACCACAACGAAGCAGTTCACCAAGGCTGAGTCACGGGGCCGTCAACGAATGCCAACGTCGCCTTCCAGAACGGTCCCGTTCGCACCAGGAGGGCTTCGATCCACCTCACACACGAGAGGTACGAGACTCGCGGTCTGACCTGGTCGCCTTCAGCCAGCCTATCCTGCACCAGCCGGAGCCGGGCCGGGGCAGCTGACCTGACCACCTCCAGCCACGTCTCGGCATGGTCCGCACCAGCCGGAGCCGGGCCGGGGCAGCTGACCCGACCCGGCCGGTGTCGGCCGTGCCACGTCAGCTGACCTGACCACCTCCAGCCACGTATCGGCTGCACCAGCCGGAGCCGGGCCGGGGCAGCTGACCCGACCCGGCCGGTGTCGGTCGTGCCACGTCAGCTGACCTGACCACCTCCAGCCACGTCTCGGCATGGTCCGCACCAGCCGGAGCGTGCCACGTCGCTGACCACCTCCAGCCACGTCTCGGCATGGTCCGCACCAGCCGGAGCCGGGCCGGGGCAGCTGGCCCGACCCGGCCGGTGTCGGCCGTGCCACGTCAGCTGACCTGACCACCTCCAGCCACGTCTCGGCATGGTCCGCACCAGCCGGAGCCGTGCCACGTCAGCTGACCTGACCGTCTCCAGCCACGCCCCGGCCTGGTCTGCACCAGCCGGAGCCGGGCCGGGGCAGCTGACCCGACCCGGCCGGTGTCGGCCGTGCCACGTCAGCTGGCTGACCGTCGGCGGCCGGCGGCCGGCAGCCGGCGCCGCCGGGCATCGATTGTCTGGTCACGTGACCGGGCAACTGGCACCCGCCCGCAGAGGTGGCCGGAAACGCGCCAGCCGCGCTGCCACAGACTGACCCGAGTCACGGTCCAGCCCGGGTCGAGGGCGGTCAGACGGTAGCCGGGCTGGTTTGGAGCAACTGGTCGGCCGATGGTCAGATGGACCACAACCGGAAGCCACCCGGCCCACCAGTCAGACATTGTGTGAGCACAGATCCCCGAACACAGACACACGCTGCTGAGAGACCGGCAGACGTTTTGGAGCCTCAGCCGGAACCAACCAAGAACGGCCTTGACGCCCATTGAAAGTTTACATTCAACGCCATTCCGGAGCTTAAGCAGTAATCCATCAAGGTGATACGCAACGAAGATATTGTGTTGCGATATTTATAGATAAGACATTGTGTAAGTTGCATGCTGGTTAGCGGGCATCTCGAAGATTTCGGTGCACACGAGTCAGATCATGGATCATGAGTCATAAGTTGAGGGTCATGAGTAATGAGTCCCAAGTGCAGGCTCATGGTGGATGAGTAATATAAGTAGAATCATGAGTAATGAGTAATATGAGTTGAGTCATGAGTAATGTGTCATTTAGTCTAGGTTCATGAGTACTGAGTAATGAGTCATATAAGTTGAGTCATGAGTAATAAGTTACGCTTAATGAGTCGCACGCCTGATGCGCACCACGCGTGATGAGCCGCACGCGTGATGAGCCGCACGCGTGATGAGCCGCACGCGTGATGAGCCGCACGCCTAATGAGCCGCACGCCTAATGAGCCGCACGCGTGATGAGCCGCACGCCTGATGAGCCGCACGCCTGATGAGCCGCACGCCTGATGCGCACCACGCGTGATGAGCCGCACGCGTGATGAGCCGCACGCGTGATGAGCCGCACGCGTGATGAGCCGCACGCGTGATGAGCCGCACGCGCAATGGGTCACACGCGCAATGGGTCACACGTGCAATGGGTCACACGCGCAATGGGTCACATACACCACGAGTCACATACACCACGAGTCACATACACCACGAGTCACATAAACCACGAGTCGCACACACCACGAGTCGCATACACTGCGGGCCATGTACACCACGGGTCCTTGGCGTCAACATCGTCAGCATAGTCATAAGAGTCACCAGTCACAAGAGTAACAAGAATAATAAGTCAAAATAGTCATGAGTCACACAAATTTGACTGGGTTGAACAGACTGGTGAAATATCAGTCTCAAAGTTTGTCTCAAGATAGTGTCGTGAGCGACCACAAAGATTCAGCGGTTTCATACGAAAATTCGTCGGGAGCGACGATTAATTGATCATTCGATTTTAAAGGAGCGCCCACCACAGGGTCATTCGGCGCGCCCATCGAAACGGGCGAACAGATTCCCAGATATCGCATACTGCGGATAAGCATGCGATACCGACAAACAAGCGAGAGATAGTGTCTTGTCAGATTGCCTAGAAATGATGTTCCAGCAGACGGCTGGAAGATTGTGTCCCAGCAGATGGCTGGAACATGGTGATCAGTCAGATGGTTAAAAGATGGTGTCCGGCAGATGGCTGGGGGATGGCACCTCCGCAGAACGCCAGAAGGAAGTGGTAAGTAGATCAGATCGCCAAAAGTTGTTACCAATTTATAACGGCGGCATAGCAAGCGATACAGGAACAATGGAATGGAGGCCTCGTCGGTCAAACACGCTACATGGAGAGCACCCGTTGATCCGGAAGTTCACTTAAGATTCAAGTTTCATGTTGTTCCTAGCATGCATATTTCAACGAAAAGCATTTATCTATAAATCAAAGCTCAAAGTAATTCTTCCATTTTAAAGTTGGAATCGCGCAAAAAAAACCTTGAAAATGTGCTCGCAACATTTAATAATACCATTGGCAAAACTACTCGCCTTGCATTACGGGTGAAAGACCTTCATACGTGCTTGCTCGGTTTCAGTAATGGCTTGACCAACAAACCGTCCGTGTAAGCGGAGTGAGGAAAATATTCAGTTTCATAGTCACTACCGTTGGGAGGAAAACGGATGGTTCATGAATCCCATCATTCGACATACTACGTTTGCTTACGTTTATTGCCACTACGGGTGAATGTAATCAGGGAAGTAGAACTGGGAAAGGTCACACCGCGAGAGGAACCAGACACCCCGCTCTCGTCGTGGCTTAGGCTTAACAATGAAGGCGGAAGTACGTCTCGAGTTCCTGCTTGTTATGAAGTACTTAGAACGTAAATTCCGCTCGCAACATCCGCCCCGTACATACAGCACATTAGCTCGAGATCCTGTTTTTGCACACATAATTACAGAGGCGAGGGCCTCTTTTATGCAAAGTTCTCACGATCAGAGAGCTTAAGGCGGCATGGCGTGCGGATGCCAAGCCACCGACGGATCCGAGAGAGGGAAAAGACGATCCGCCCCAACAGACGTTTGAATCTAGATAACGGTACAATCACAGTACCCTCAGAGTCCTCTGAAGTCATCTGGTCTTATTGCATCAAAGACCCGAGCACTTGCATTTACATAATCATTGTAATTTGCTCTACTCCTCCACGCGAGACTGAAGTTTTGTCCCTCTCAATGAGCGTGTCGTTGCATTCATTACAAACTACAGAGCGTGGTGCAATTTATGGAGCAGAGACCGCCTAGAAGAATGCAATAATCAGGAATGAACATGTGGACATGTGCAGTGATACTGGAACGCTAGTGAAAAGTGAAAGAACCAGGAATTTGTTTCCTTATAGCTAATCACTAAAGTGAGATATACCCCTGGCACAAACTACCTTCCTTTACAGATTCGTGTATGCTTAAGTCAGAATCTTGAATCCCAACGTAGAGAAAATGGAGCATCTTGCTGTGGGGGCGGGGGTGGGTCCAAGTGAATCTCTAGGCCTTTCTTCGTATACGATAGCGGTGGTGTGCGATTCTACATTGCCTTCTGGGGCACAGGTGCCATTTGCCCTATACTTCCAGGGAACTCCCGGGGAATCTCGAAATCTAAATAGTCCCGAACTAATCTGGTGCCACCAGGCGCGCACCCAGGATTTTTCCATGGGGGGCCGGACCGAAAAGGGCACTTGGCTGGCTCCAAAAGGGCACTTGACCGGCTCCAAAGGGGCACTTTGCGGCACGGAGCACGCTGGAAGGTTTGTTTACCGGGGGGCGTGAAAAAAAATTCACCAAAAAGGCAGTTTTGGGCCCGAAGGTCACCTTTGGCACAGGTGGGGCACATAAGGCAGGTGATTTGGGGGATACATTTGGGACATTTCGGCCAAGAGGGCACTTTTCGGTCAAAAGGGCACTTTTGGCCAAAAGAGCACTTTGGTCTCATGGGGGGCGGGCGGGCCCCCTGCCCCCCTCCGGTGCGCCTATGGGTGCTAGCCAGCGGTGTCAATAATAATCGCTTCACGAGTATGGTATTCCCTACCGCCGGGTGACACGGGGAGGTCGGAGAGTGAAACATTCCAGAGCGCAGGAACTAATCTTCACTCAATGACAATTACCTAATGAGCTCATGGGTGGTCTGTTCCAGACTGTAGTGACAGGATTGGATGTCCCTATTTTAGTGCCCTTAACAAATTTGTTCGTGGAACTCAACGTCTGGTGCGGTGCCGAGCATAAAAAGTTGTCAAGCACAGAAGCGCAGCCAAGGAGGCTGGTCCAGCACATTTTGGCAACGCCTGCGGTTGTTAGAATTGGGAGCATGTACTGCAGTGCACAGCAACCCTTCTGCTGTCACGGCGTTAGGTTGGGGCCGAATATTTAAGCGCTTCATTCAGTAGTCGGCCTGAGCGAAACCGCCGCTTCCACCTCCGTCTCAACGCCTCTTCACTCCCCGTCTCCTCCTGGAATGTTCAACCCAGCTCTTTGGCTCACCTTTTGCCGGTCTCTGGGACGTACGGGCGGAACACTCGTCAGTCGCTGACTGTGGACAGCACGGGAACCTAACCGAACCGGCCTCCTCCCGCCCAGCCTGTTGTTAGCCACCAACGCCCTCTACCGGTGGCCTCGGCAGGGATCAGCCAATCAGAGAGCGGTAGATCATGGAGTCTACTGCCGCATGTAGGTCGCCAGATTTGGCGAATTTTCGAAAAACTGCGACTTTACTCAGCTGGCGGTACAGAAAGTCGGCGCTGTCATTCATGAACATATGCAAGAGCAGAGCTTCCGCAAGCTATTTGCAAGGGAAAAGGGACGGTCGTAGTTTGTGGCAATGGTGCACTTGGGACATGTCCCCCGCAAATGTCCTGTATGCCTCCACGCTTGCGCTCCTGGACAGCCAAGCATGTTTAAATAAAAATGCATGGGAGAAAACTAGGACTGTTTTATGACATACCTTAGGTTTAAAGTACCTAAAATCTGCTCAGATTCGCAAAATATTTGACAACGTTACCTTGTGTACTTACTAGTCTTCGCTCATTCTTTGAGCTGATTGCGTTCTAATGCGTCGTAGAATACATTCTAAGCACAACTTTTTGTTGTCCTCGCAGGTCAGTTATTGACCAAGTCCGAAAATGTGCAATCCTACTGTAAAAATACCCGTTTCTTCGGCACGAAGCCATCATTAGAAGTAGCATGAATAACAGCATGTCGAGTGTCATCAGAAGTAGCATGGGAATTCGACATGCCAAATATATGGAAGGCATACGATAAACGATGGGGAAAAGTTTGTCGAAGAAGGAAAAAGCTATGACGTCAGCAACTCAAGGATATTACATAACTCTCCATCAGGGATGCGGAGCCGGAGCCGGAGCCGAAGCCGGAGTCGCCGGAGCCGAAACATTTTTCCCGGAGCCGGAGCCGGAGCCGGAGCCGCCGGGACTTTTACTCGGAGCCGGAGTCGGAGCCGGAGCCGTCAAAAGCAGGGCGGCTCCGACTCCGAAAGAAGTGTAAATTAAACAAAATTAGCAAACGCGAAATGAACACATTATACCTAGTATGGTATGGTATTGTATGAAAACGCATTTTGAAAAACCAAAATGTTTAAATACGAGTAACATGTAAAAATATCATCAAATAATGGTAGAATAACCAATAACCATATTCTAGCCTCACTAGTCAATGCAATAGTTCCATGTTTAGTTCAGTTAAGTTCATTGTTTCCATCATCAACTGGTTGTTGTACCTTATTAGAATTGAGGTCAAACATTACACTTTACAACAATGGTGTTCCTTGGACCGTTCACGGGATGGGGAGTGTTGTTGATTCGAGTCTCCCCTCTTTTGATTGCTCCAATACGCCTTACTGTCTACTTCCATGCCGACCATGAAACCTGCCAATACGTTCTCCATCTTCATTGCCGTCTCCGCCATCCTGGATATGGGCGTGCACGTGCTTGTATATTTCCTCCACCGGTTTCCCCTTCACGGCAGCCAGAATTTCGAACCCGAGATCCACATGCAGAGTAATATCTTCGGTGGTCTCCCCACTGATGTTGATCAATGGCAGGGGGAAGGGGAGCCTTTGACCAACATGAATCCCTTGGACAGAAAACTGGCCCACCCTTTTCTTGGTGGTGGAGTCTATGGAATGTGTGATCATTCTTCCTTCGCCTGACTTTTCACTGACCTCATCTGCAGTCAGAGACAGAGATTCAGTCTTAAGCAAATTGATCGCCTCCCTGATGTTTGGCTTGGCAGGTAGCGTATCCTTGTCATATCGGTCTTCCTCGCTACTACCCAGCTTCCACTTCCTATCACACATTCCGTTGCCGACCTCGCTCACAGCCTTGGAAGCTTCGTCGATTGACAGACCGTGGCCTGACAGGTTAGCGACTGTGCGGTAGAATTTCTCCTTCACCACTCGCTCCGACTCTCTGATGTACCGATATTCAGGGGGAATCGGGTCCTGGACTTGCTACACCTCGTCGCTCTCCATGAACAGCCTCCTCCTCTTCATCTGCCCCAGCTCTACAGGATCACTGTAGCCACCATCTTTCGCTGGGGTCGGCTCTGTGCTGCTGCTCGTCAACAGGATTGCTCCCCGCTTCACTAGTAGCTCTGCGATAGCGTCCAGCGACTCGAATTGGAACTGCTCGTCCCTTTGCTTCCTGCTCGTACCTGGTCACGCCCTTCAATGTGAACACGTCCTGCACGGTGCCCTCGGCCGGAGTTGGATTACTGTCTACATCTCGGGTCGGCATGGGAGATGCGTCACTCGCTTTCAGCTCGTCTTAACGAACCTATAAGTTACCAGCTATCGCCATGTATCCTATCAGTATCTGTGTAACAACAGCTCGACCGCTGGCACCGGAGCGCCGCGCCGTGTCGCCGTAGCGGCGATTTTCAGCCGGCCTCCCGCCCGTATTGACGTCGCGGTGCCGGTATGAGCCGCGCGGCGTTGAACACCGAAAAGTGATTTAAGCGGGGGCGGGTGCTTAGTTAAAGATAGATACAGGATTTATATGGAAATGTTGCTTATAATTGTCTGAAGTTTGCGCCCCTGAGTGGTCGCGGCTACCTTTTTTTGGCATCCCCGTAGCTCTTACTTAATGGATCGATCACGTTTGGGATGTACTGAGCCGGAGTCGGAGCCGGAGCCACCGGGACATTTTACTTGGAGCCGGAGTCGGAGCCGGAGCCGTCCAAAATTTTTCCGGCTCCGCATCCCTGCTCTCCATAGATTAAAACAAAACTGAGCTTGCCGAACTATGGCGAGGAACCTAAAGTTAAGAAAATATATTTTACATCGCATCGAATTGAATTTGGCCATCCAAGCCGGGAGACCGGATCGCAAGCATATTTTCGTGTGGGTATCCTTCAGGCGCGGGGACAGCCTTAGACTCCTTCGGCTGTCACGCGCGTCTAGAACATGTAGGCAACCATCATTAAAGCCTGATTTTTTTACTCGTCTGACTTGGGTTGATGATGTCATCACAAATTTGGTGACATTTGCTGATTGCAAGAATAGGAAGTTGGTGTGTTGCGACCAGGGGTGTAACCACTTGTGGAGAGCTTGGGGGACATCTCCCCCAAACAAAAACAAAAATATCAAAAGTGCAGATGAGACCCACTCAATTTTTCCGTGTCCCCAAAGCCGCAGCCACCTAAGTATGAAGGTTGCAAAATTATAATGAATCATTTATAACCTTAAAATATGTATGCAAGAGAATCGCCGAAAGCACTACAAACCGATTCAGCTAATGAGTGGGCTCCACAGGCTCTCTGTCGTCACACAATATCCAGATAGTAAATCAGTAAACGTTGTACATTTTTCCATCTATAATATTCTTGAATAACATGAACCTTGACCATAGTCGTGTCTTTGCTTGGGTGGAAAACTGTCCCTTGCGAGGCAGCAAATTTGCATTATCGCAAGGCTTTATAGTCTTAGGTTGCATTCCATTGCGTATATATTGATATATCTTGAACAAACGTGACTGGGTGTCCTTGGGTATCTGCAAGACCACAGAGGGGAGTCATGGGCAGCCTTAACCAAGTACGTCAAGTTAACGCATCCAGTTAAGGTATTCGCATTCAGTGACGTATTTGCCAGGGGCATATTTATATTGGCATCGGCATTCAGCGACAGGTTCATGATCGTTCGAATCAATTCCGAAAATGCTTCTGCTTGCACTGAACACGCTGGAAGCAACTACGCAGGTCTCACATTACCACTTTAATGGACAAGATTCAACGCAAACCGGTTTCTTCGGTTGTTTCCCTTTTTTGTCGTTTTCACCCAAACCTGCCCAAATCTGGTATCAAGCAATAGCCTGTGGTGCACCATCGTGTAACATTTCAAGCCAGTACATGTTAAGGTTAATCTTCTAGGTCAAAGGTTAGCTTGATTTATTTGATTGCGATATTCGTTAGGCGTCATGAGCGAACATAATACCGGTGGCGCCGCTTTGGTGGTATGTTTGTGAAAGAACACCACCTGAGTGAGAATACTCTGATTAATGCTATATTCTTGTTTCTGGAGAAGGTGCAAGTGATTTCCAATGGTCAAATTTCAACAACATTAAAACAAGCTTTCTTATGATGTGTGGTTCGTTTTATTATCAAATAATTTCACGCTGTCACTTTCACTGGAGAATCTAGCCCACCGTTTTTTTTTCTTTTCGTGAGGACAACTTTCCGATTTTGGTGTCAGCCTCCGCACCTCCCCCCCCCCGCCACCAATGGCGTGCCTAGGATTTGCATGAGAGGGATCGGATGGATTTGGAGGGTGCTCATCCTGTCATTATTTTTGGTTTAATAGAAATGCTTGATCCCAGCAGGCAGAGGCTAGGCTGGGGTCGACTTTTGGTGCAGACATAAGATCGAGACAGGAGAGGATGGAGGCAGAAGCTACCCCCTCAGGAGAAGGTTGAGAATGGAAAATCTAGACTAAAAATAAGGACAGACATATACTTCAATATGCACCTTTGAGTTCACAGCATGATATTCCTAGACATTTTAGTTTACGCAATGATCTTGACACAACAAGAACAAAAAAGCTTTGCATATGTCAAATTACCTCATTTGATTATCAATCCATGATTATATCTTCAATGGGAGGTTGGGTCAGGTTAGGTTCTGTTGTATTTTTATTTAATTTTTTTAAACGTTGCTTTTTTATCAAACTCAAAGCCTGTTTTTGGTGCTATTTTGCCCACACACTGAAAAGTGAACAATTGCACAGAAAACGAGTGATCCTAATTGGTGCTAGTCACATTCATAAATATTGCATTGGAATGGCTTATTCTAAGGATTCATAAAACCCCTTCAACCATAAATTTACTATCTAACCTTCCATGTCAGAATTTGTTGAAAGGATTTTAATTTTGCTTGAATCTTAAAAAGCAAATAAAAATGGACCAAAACCTGGTCTATTCTGATCTGTTGTTGGATAAAGCATGTCCATGATGAAAATTTATTTGAAAAGTTTTTGATTATTTTTTTTTTCAACTAAAAGGAAAAACCTACTTAACCTAGTCTAACCAATCTGAACCAAACGTACCCCTATATGCTTGGTTCATGGAGGGAAAATGAGTCAGACTTGTTTTGTGGATACCATAAAATGCAATAATATTCGAAACATAAGGCAATAATCACAAGATTCTAGGAAGGTACCTATGTACCGACCTAGGTAGGTACTAAGTAATAGACAAAGCTTGCCTGGTGTTGTGAAATTTGAAACTTCTCAGAACAAAATATGATGAAACTTGCTGAAGGCCAATACAATTTTCAACCAACAGACTTCAAAGAAAAGACTAACCTATTACCAAAGTATTTCCTTGTTGAGCAAGGCCATCCAAATCACTATCCAAGTGTGCAGCGGTATCACCATAGTGGTATACTTGCAGTGTAAGTTAATATTTGAGTTCTTGAAATTTCGGTTTTCTAATGCAATGTTTATAAATGTTGTCAACATGATACAACTGCTCATTTCCTCTGCAAGTGCATACCTTTTCAATTGGGAGGCAAAGTAGCACCAAAATAGTGGCTAAGAGTTGGGTAAGAAAGCATTAAAAGTAATGTTCAGAGTAACAAAAATGTAGTCTAACTTAATTTATCCTAGCCTAACCTTACATGCAGTAAAACAAACTGTTTATAAAAAGGGAAAATTTTCAAACTTTTTGCATCAAAAGATTCACCTTAAAAAGCTTAACCCAACCTAACCCATTTTTAAAAGACAAATGTTTTGGGAAAATATCGCTTAAAATGCATTTTTATAATCTTTCCAACTTTACCGGGTTGGTCGTTGATAGCCCTCCCTCCCCTAGGGTTTTCCGCGGACAGTGAAAGAATGGCGCGCGGCAGCGGACCGAAATTTGACATACATTTTGCTCCATTAATTTGGTATGCTGTGTCAAAATTTTGAAGTCAAGTCATCTAGGGTCAACGAGTTAGTCAAGGTCAAGTGAGATCACCTCCAAAAACGTTCAACCAGTTGTCACGCTTTAACGGAGGAAGATATTTTAATGAACCTTTCAGCGTTTGCTTAGCTTTAGGGATGCAACAAAACGCCTAAGAGGAATGTTTATTTTTTTCGTTTTTGATTACATATTAGTTTTGTATAACTGCCCGGTAGTTAAATTCGAAGGTTCTGGATTCAGTAAGCTTTTTTAGTGGAGCAAATTGACTTTGAACAACATTCATCGGTCCGCTATACCCATTAGAAAAGGAAAATTAAAGAAAACTTGAAAACTCAAAATTTGTCAGTAAATAATTAATGGCCAAAAACGTATAAAATGGTCAAAAATGTATTTTTTTAAATGGTCCTGGTCGATTTCGCTTTCCCTTTCTGACTCCAATTTTTTTCGAAAGCTCATTCAAAATGAACTCCCACAAACATGACGTAAGTCGTGAAAACCTAGGCCACCTAGTTACGTCACTTTTCGGAGAAAAATGTTTCGGGGTGGTTTCTGGCCCTACTCGTCGAGCACTCTCCAATGGCACCTATTTCGCTTTCATGCAACGCTTCGTTTGCAGATTAGAAGAGGATCCTTAACGACCCCCCCCCCCCGGGACGGGGTGTGAGGATCCGACAGGAGAGACGGTGCGGGTCAAAACAGAAGTATAACCGAACCAAACTGAACCAAATCTAGCCTATTTGTTTGGTCCGTGAAACCCAAGGGAGGTGAGCCAGACCAAAAATCGCCTGATTTCGATCAGTATTTTTCATAGGTACCCATTATTATTTTATGTTAAGTTGAATATGAACAACTTAATTTTGCACTGCAAGGTACCACGCCTATCACCATCGTTCCGAAGTCAGTGAATTTCAACCCTCTTCCTTGTGTTCAAATGCTTCCGAAATTGCCGGAAAGATTTGATATATATAATGTCATTGAGGTTTCCATATATTTCCATTTCATAACCCGAAATGGCTGGCATCACACACACACACACACACACACACACACACACACACACACACACACATATTATATTTATTTGTATATATAATATGTGTACATATATATATATATATATATATATATATATATATATATATATATATATATACATATGTTTATACACACATATACATATATACATATATGTGCATATTTGTCTATATATATGCATATATATATATATATATATATATATATATATATATATATATATATATATATATATATATATATATATATATATATATATATATATATATATATATATATATATATATATATATATATATATATAATTATTATTATTGTTGTGATTCTTGTTATTGATTATTTCAGTGCAAAATGCATGAAGTTACTGGGAAGCCCCACAACGATGGAATGCATGCTCCAATATATCTCATGTTAAAAGTCTAAATTATTAGTGGACAGAGACAGCATTCAGGGGCACTTGCCCTTCAAAAATATACAAAAAGAACACGCCTGGTCTAGATGTATATGAATGAAAACTGGAAAACAATCCTGAAAACCAGCTGCAGGTTCCGTATCTGCACATGGGTGATAAGGGTGATCGTGCTATTCCAACCAGTATAGGTGCCTCCGCCGGTAGCCGAAATATAATGTTAGCGCCTTTTCCTGGCCGGAGATAACCTTCCCATGGGGGCACATTCCCCCAGTACTCCCACCCTTGTTTACGCCCCTGCACCGAGTGGGGAGGAATTATGTTGGAAGTTATCTCTTACTTGCTCCTACCCCTCCTACCCGGCCGTGATCTTCAGTTCGCCTGTCTCATCATACTGCTACTACCCGTGGCACCATGCGATTCCTGTGGCGCTTGACATGAATGTAGTCAGCATGGGTCGAAGCGAAAAAATCCGAGTGTTAGAGAAAATACGGCTCATATTCGTGGACAAAATTCTCCAAGCTTTCAATTGAGCCCCATTTTGTCACACTTCGATGGTATTTAAGATCAGACAAATGGTGTGGAAAACGCGGAAGTTTCGCTGGAGTGCTCACGGGACTGAGCAATTGTCCAGCCCATGTGACGTCACCGATTGCCAAATTATTTTGGAGGGCCCGGCCTACTCTGCGCTTGTTATGCAACGAAAATTTACTATATGGTGATATGTGCGAGAGGCTAGCCTTTGCCGACCGATGATAGAGCTATTTGGAAGCTATGATGTGAATGGTGTAAATGGAAATGAACATCAGTTTTCACCATAATTATGAGTCACCAATGCATATTTGATTCCAGTTTTTGCAAGTTTGCTATTATCCAGTGAATGTAAGCATTATTTTATGAAAATAACATACAAAAATACTTCCCAGCTCTACTCAGGTGAGGCACTGCCTCAGTGCATTACACGGACCGACCGCCCCTGTTTGTTTGCTTCATTAGGGTATATGTATAAAACTTGTCTCATACCTAGATACGTACCTTAAACTGCGATAAAGCTATTGGGACCCCCCGGGAAACCATGGGAACAGGAAGCCATGGGAGAGGTAAGTAAGGTAAACGGTATGTCTATATTTGCTACAATGGAACCATCGTCCAGTATTTAGTTTTTTTCCTGCTATAAGAGGGCAACGTTTAACATACTTACAGTGTGACTCTATGGTGATGTGAAATTGGGCCCAGTACATACGACACGAAGCTAGATGTTCACAATCAATGATGAGTGAAACTTGCTAATTTGGGGGAACGTTTTGTCCGCAAAATATCATTTTTAACATTGGCAAATCTGAAAATCAGGCATTGAAAAAAGAAGGGGCTGAACTACTAGGTTTTTGGGGGAAATCGGAGCTACCTCTCTATCCTATCCAAGCTTACCGCGTCCCTGGTTTGTCCCCCCCCATTTAGAAACCGTGGCTGCATCCATGCTTGCGAATGGCGCGTTAAAGGCAGACCAGTCAAATTCATTGGCGCTATTGTTCCAAGCATGATCGGGAAGGAATAGGGCCAGAACTTTCTCAAGTTTATACATGTAACTTTCCATAACACCATGTCAGCCAGCAACACTACATAACTGAATGTTCCATACCTGTTCATATTGGCTGATGTGAGCTTGCATAATGATACATTGCATACGAACGTGCATGCAGTGGTTGGTGGTCTTGATGTTTGTCTTGATGGCCACGGCAATTATAATCGACAGTTCCTGGATAATCGGGGATGCTAACATGGCACAAAGTTGGCGCAGCCTGGACGATACGCAATGTGAAAAGTACATCTTAAAGGGAAGGAAATGTCGTCGGGAGTTTCACGAAGGAAGTGCGCACACGTGCGTATGTACGCTAAAACGTTCGTGAAAACAAGCCTCCAGACCGTTCTCACCAGCTCCCACTTGCGTCTATGAGTCACGGAGCTATCTTCAGGTTCCTTCATCCCCCACTTGTGCCCAGGGCACGGAGCCAACCGGAGACTGCTCCTTCCCTGCCTCCACCGGAGCCGCTGGCATGGAACCGTCCTCACAATTCTCCCACGTGCGTTCAGGGCACGGAGCCAACTTCAGGGCCGGGTCAGCTCGTAGACCTGCAGGTAGGCAAGGAGGCAGTGCGAAGAACTCCACCACTTTATGTCACCCCGCCCGAACCGGAGAACACCTATATTTGTGCAAGTGAAAACCTACCCCATTCATTCATGATGACAATCGCCAACACTGCCGCCACTTGGTGATTGCACACCAGCAGACCTGCGCGAGGCTCGCGCCGTGGAGTCTGCTCATGTCTGAGGTTGGCACCTCGATAGGCGCGACCAAAATAGTGCGGTCCCCGTGCGGGAAGGATCTCGAGCAGCCGCCGGTCCGCCGACTGTGGCAAAGGTAGACTGGCGTACGACGGACGACTGTCCGGTCCAGACCCCACTGGTGAGTACCACGGAGGTGGATTGTCCGGCCCAGACCCCACTGGTGAGTACCATACCACGGATATGGACTGGCCGACCCAGACCCCACTGGTGAGTACCATACCACGGAGATGGACTGTCCCGCCCAGACCCCACTGGTGAGTATACCACGGAGGTGGACTGTCCCGCCCAGACCCCACTGGTGAGTACCATACCACGGAGGTGGACTGTCCGGCCCAGACCCCACTGGTGAGTACCATACCACGGAGATGGACTGTCCCGCCCAGACCCCACTGGTGAGTACCATACCACGGAGGTGGACTGTCCCGCCCAGACCCCACTGGTGAGTACCATACCACGGAGATGGACTGTCCGACCCAGACCCCACTGGTGAGTACCATACCACGGAGGTGGACTGTCCCGCCCAGACCCCACTGGTGAGTACCATACCACGGAGATGGACTGTCCGACCCAGACCCCACTGGTGAGCACCATACCACGGAGGTGGACTGTCCCGCCCAGACCCCACTGGTGAGTACCATACCACGGAAATGGACTGTCCGGCCCAGACCCCACTGGTGAGTATACCACGGAGGTGGACTGTCCGGCCCAGACCCCACTGGTGAGTACCATACCACGGAGATGGACTGTCCGGCCCAGACCCCACTGGTGAGTACCAGATCACGGAGGTGGACTGTCCCGCCCAGACCCCACTGGTGAGTACCAGACCATGGAGGTGGACTGTCCGGCCCAGACCCCACTGGTGAGTACCATACCACGGAGGTGGACTGTCCGGCCCAGACCCCACTGGTGAGTAGATCACGGAGGTGGACTGTCCCGCCCAGACCCCACTGGTGAGTACCACGGAGGTGGACTGTCCGGCCCAGACCCCGCTGGTGAGTACCATACCACGGAGATGGATTGTCCCGCCCAGACCCCACTGGTGACTACCAGATCACGGAGGTGGACTGTCCGGCCCAGACCCCACTGGTCAGTACCATACCACGGAGGTGGACTGTCCGGCCCAGACCCCACTGGTGAGTACCATACCACGGAGGTGGACTGTCCGGTCCAGACCCCACTGGTGAGTACCATACCACGGTGATGGACTGTCCGGCCCAGACCTCACTGGTGAGTATCATACCACGGAGGTGGACTGTCCCGCCCAGACCCCACTGGTGAATACCATACCACGGAGGTGGACTGCCCGGCCCGGACCCCACTGGTGACTACCAGATCACGGAGGTGGACTGTCCCGCCCAGACCCCACTGGTGAGTACCATACCACGGAGATGGACTGTCCCGCCCAGACCCCACTGGTGAGTACCAGATCACGGAGGTGGACTGTCCGGCCCGGACCCCACTGGTGAGTACTATACCACGGAGGTGGACTGTCCCGCCCAGACCCCACTGGTGAGTACCATACCACGGAGGTGGACTGTCCGGCCGAGACCCCACTGATGAGTACCAGACCACGGAGATGGACTGTCCCGCCCAAACCCCACTGGTGAGTACCATACCACGGAAATGGACTGTCCGGCCCAGACCCCACTGGTGAGTACCATACCACGGAGGTGGACTGTCCCGCCCAGACCCCACTGGTGAGTATCATACCACGGAGGTGGACTGTCCCGCCCAGACCCCACTGGTGAGTACCATACCACGGAGGTGGACTGTCCGGCCCAGACCCCACTGGTGAGTACCATACCACGGAGGTGGACTGTCCCGCCCAGACCTCACTGGTGAGTATACCACGGAGGTGGACTGTCCGGCCCAGACCCCACTGGTGAGTATACCACGGAGGTGGACTGTCCGGCCCAGACCCCACTGGTGAGTAGATCACGGAGGTGGACTGTCCCGCCCAGACCCCACTGGTGAGTATACCACGGAGGTGGACTGTCCCGCCCACACCCCACTGGTGAGTACCAGATCACGGAGGTGGACTGTCCGGCCCGGACCCCACTGGTGAGTACCATACCACGGAGGTGGACTGTCCGGCCCAGACCCCACTGGTGAGTACCATACCACGGAGGTGGACTGTCCCGCCCAGACCCCACTGGTGAGTACCATAACACGGAGGTGGACTGTCCGGCCCAGACCTCACTGGTGAGTACCATACCACGGAGATGGATTGTCCGACCCAGACACCACTGGTGAGTACCATACCACGGAGGTGGACTGTCCCGCCCAGACCCCACTGGTGAGTACCATACCACGGAGGTGGACTGTCCCGCCCAGACCCCACTAGTGAGTACTATACCACGGAGATGGACTGTCCGGCCCAGACCCCACTGGAGAGTACCATACCACGGAGGTGGACTGTCTGGCCCAGACCCCACTGGTGAGTATACCACGGAGGTGGACTGTCCGGCCCAGACCCCACTGGTGAGTACCAGACCACGGAGGTGGACTGTCCGGCCCAGACCCCACTGGTGAGTACCATACCACGGAGATGGACTGTCCGGCCCAGACCCCACTGGTGAGAACCATACCACGGTGATGGACTGTCCGGCCCAGACCTCACTGGTGAGTATCATACCACGGAGGTGGACTGTCCGGCCCAGACCTCACTGGTGAGTATCATACCACGGAGGTGGACTGTCCGGCCCAGACCCCACTGGTGAGTACCATACCACGGAGGTGGACTGTCCGGCCCAGACCCCACTGGTGAGTACCATACCACGGAGGTGGACTGTCCGGCCCAGACCCCACTGGTGAGTACCATACCACGGAGGTGGACTGTCCGGCCCAGACCCCACTGGTGAGTACCATACCACGGAGGTGGACTGTCCCGCCCAGACCCCACTGGTGAGTACCATACCACGGAGGTGGACTGTCCCGCCCAGACCCCACTGGTGAGTATACCACGGAGGTGGACTGTCCCGCCCAGACCCCACTGGTGAGTACCAGATCACAGAGGTGGACTGTCCGGCCCGGACCCCACTTGTGAGCACCATACCACGGAGGTGGACTGTCCGGCCCAGACCCCACTGGTGAGTACCATACCACGGAGGTGGACTGTCCGGCCGAGACCCCACTGGTGAGTACCAGACCACGGAGATGGACTGTCCCGCCCAAACCCCACTGGTGAGTACCATACCACGGAAATGGACTGTCCGGCCCAGACCCCACTGGTGAGTATACCACGGAGGTGGACTGTCCCGCCCAGACCCCACTGGTGAGTACCATACCACGGAGGTGGACTGTCCCGCCCAGACCCCACTGGTGAGTGCCAGATCACAGAGGTGGACTGTCCGGCCCGGACCCCACTGGTGAGTACTATACCACGGAGGTGGACTGTCCCGCCCAGACCCCACTGGTGAGTACCATACCACGGAGGTGGACTGTCCGGCCGAGACCCCACTGATGAGTACCAGACCACGGAGATGGACTGTCCCGCCCAAACCCCACTGGTGAGTACCATACCACGGAAATGGACTGTCCGGCCCAGACCCCACTGGTGAGTACCATACCACGGAGGTGGACTGTCCCGCCCAGACCCCACTGGTGAGTACCATACCACGGAGGTGGACTGTCCCGCCCAGACCCCACTGGTGAGTACCATACCACGGAGGTGGACTGTCCGGCCCAGACCCCACTGGTGAGTACCATACCACGGAGGTGGACTGTCCGGCCCAGACCCCACTGGTGAGTACCATACCACGGAGGTGGACTGTCTGGCCCAGACCCCACTGGTGAGTATACCACGGAGGTGAACTGTCCGGCCCAGACCCCACTGGTGAGTAGACCACGGAGGTGGACTGTCCCGCCCAGACCCCACTGGTGAGTATACCACGGAGGTGGACTGTCCCGCCCAGACCCCACTGGTGAGTATCAGATCACGGAGGTGGACTGTCCGGCCCAGACCCCACTGGTGAGTATACTACGGAGGTGGACTGTCCCGCCCAGACCCCACTGGTGAGTACCATACCACGGACATGGATTGTCCGATCCAGACACCACTGGTGAGTACCATACCACGGAGATGGATTGTCCCGCCCAGACCCCACTGGTGACTACCAGATCACGGAGGTGGACTGTCCGGCCCAGACCCCACTGGTGAGTACTATACCACGGAGGTGGACTGTCCGCCCCAGACCCCACTGGTGAGTACCATACCACGGAGGTGGACTGTCCCGCCCAGACCCCACTGGTGAGAACCATACCACGGTGATGGACTGTCCGGCCCAGACCTGACTGGTGAGTATCATACCACGGAGGTGGACTGTCCGGCCCAGACCCTCACTGGTGAGTATCATACCACGGAGGTGGACTGTCCGGCCCAGACCCCACTGGTGAGTACCATACCACGGAGGTGGACTGTCCGGCCCAGACCCCACTGGTGAGTACCATACCACGGAGGTGGACTGTCCCGCCCAGACCCCACTGGTGAGTACCATACCACGGAGGTGGACTGTCCCGCCCAGACCCCACTGGTGAGTATACCACGAAGGTGGACTGTCCGGCCCAGACCCCACTGGTGAGTATACCACGGTGGTGGACTGGCAGCAGGTGGATGAAGCAGGGCCAAGTTCTTGCTACTTGGCCCTTGAGTGGTCTCCACATATACCGTTCAGCACTGCATTTCACAACTGGAGAATTAAATGAGCTCGCTATGGTTGTATCCACGTTCGTTCTCCATCACCTTTATAATTTAATTTGCATAAAATCGACTTGCGCTCCACTTGGCTTCGATTTATAAAATAAGGTTATGATATTTCAAACACTCGTTACTATTTCGAACCACTTTGTATTGAATCTTACACGACACACCAACTCCTTCTAGGTTATCAATTCTAGGCCAATTGCTTTCACGGCCAATTGTTCACCCGGACCTGCCCATGGCGACCGATGGGATGATGCCCTTGGTCAATGTGATGTCATGCTTGACACTATAACCGTCGTCTCAATCGAGCTCTCTCAACTCAAACGAGCTCTCAACGATGTTTGTGTAATCGTGTATATTGTCCCTGGCCTTCCACACAAAACGACTTTGATGTTCATGTAAGTGCCATAGGCTTCATTATGTTGAACTCATTAGTTTTATAATAGGTGCATCACATGGGATGGGGTAGAGAGGCCGGGGGCCGACGTAGTAACTCCCTTCAAGTCCACAGTATTATATTAAGAACCAGCTTCTGTCGGCGAAAACTCACTAAGAATTCCGCACGCTGTTTTCAGCAGCCATCACAATGACTTTGGGAAGCGAATCTCGCAAAACGAGCGGCAAGAAAGGCGGCGGGAAGGCGCCTCGCAACCGCTCGGCGAAGTCGAGCCCTGCACCTGCCGAGACGCCGAGCGACGAGGCCGGCTCCCTCCAGCCTAGCGGCGTCGCGGCATCATCGACGGGCACCGCAGGTCAGGGAGCTACTGCCCCGGCACAGAACTGCGACAAAGACAACACTTCGTCCGGGCGGCCAACAGCGAACGGAACGACAACAACACACGATGGCGTCCAGCGGGCCGCTGTTCACACGCAGGAGTTCGCAGGCGCCAACAGCACCTCACCCCAAGCCGATCCGGTCGCCACGCGGGGGATCGCAGGCGCCAGCAGCACCTCACCCCAAGCCGATCCGGTCGCCACGCGGGGGTTCGCAGGCGCCAGCAGCACCTCACCCCAAGCCGATCCGGTCGCCACGCGGGGGATCGCAGGCGCCAGCAGCACCTCACCCCAAGCCGATCCGGTCGCCACGCGGGGGTTCGCAGGCGCCAGCAGCACCTCACCCCAAGCCGATCCGGTCGCCACGCGGGGGTTCGCAGGCGCCAGCAGCGAGTCGGCGGCCACTGGCCAGGAGGCGGCGCCTGCCGAGCCCACCGACGCCGAGAAGATGGCAATCGTCGACGCCGGCTACAAGCGGCTCTGCAGCGACGCCACCCTGCAGTCAAGGCAGGAGGGCTTCTTCAAGACGTTCGACTCTCAGGTGCGATTTTTCACATCTGTCATTGTGGGCGTGGATTTGCCAGAAGTCTCTTCGCAGTGTTTACCTTGAATGCAATCTTCCTCGATCCTTGCTGGCTCCGATTCATACATGCATGTCCTTCACAAAAAAAAACAATTCGATGGACAATTTACACACGCACTGCGTATGGGATTTTACCATGTCTCACGGTTAATCCGTGAGACACCTGCTAAGCTGGGTCGTGAAGGTGTGAAGTCTGGCAAGTATCATGGGATGAAGTACAGTAATATATTATAAAGTGCATAATGCTCTTTCAATTTGGGTGGTGGAATTCATATTGGAAGAGCAAAATGCAACATAAATGGATATAGCAGATTGTGGTACCTCTTTGTAAGTGCCGTTTCGGTTCCCCTGCAAGTACACTGCATGGGCAAAGTTGTAGATGAGGACCAAGCCAAGACTTATGTGTCCAGTTGTCATGACACTCCTTGCATGCACAGTAACTTACCCTAGATGGATGGAGAATATAGGTATTTGCCCCATGAAAGTTGATGGCATATCTGTGGAACGCCTTGGATAAGTTTCGGAAACATTCAATACCTGATGTACGATCAATTTTGAATATACACTGCTCACATGTTCAGGTTAATGTCCCTGGCATCATTGACCGTGGTGTCTTTTTTATACGGCATGTTGTACGAAATACACCAATATGCACTAAGAACATTGCTCTTAAAATAATGAGATTACCCTCTCTGCTGCTGTAATACGTCGGTCCGTCACGGTGCTGAAGTAATCTTGTTTCTCTCACATCCAATTGACACTCAAGATCATTACACCGGTGTGCGTGATTTATAAGGTCAGGGGTGTCTCAGCTGTTTTTAGGTCAGTTTTTCATGCTGATTCCGAAAATGGTATCCGTTTTGCTCATTTAGCTCGATTTTTTAAATATGTTATTTCACTCATATGAACCAAAATATTGCTCTGACTGGTTTACTAGTGAATCCGACAGAAGCATAAATAAAGGTTTAAACTCCAAACAGATGGTCCATAGGTGTATTCAGAGCGCATCCCAACAGTACACACTACTGCGGAATAAATGACCTTTTCAGGGACTTCCGACTGTGTTGAGCAGATGGGACATCTCTCTTCAGGCACCAACAACAGTCCGCCAGAAAGTTCACACCCCACCGACCTTGGTAGCGTTCTTCCATCACCACCCGTATGTGTTTGTGGAAGCTTCTCCCTGCTCTTCACTGTAATCTCCACAGCTATCTGGGAAATAATCTAGATTGGACTTAAGGAAGTGCCTTTTTACCGACATTTGAGCACCAAGTTGCTGAAAACTGTCCATCAACTCATCGACGACCTTCACGTATTCCGCACTTCTGTGATTACCCAGGCAGTTGGTGATGATTGGCTTCAGGGCCAGCCATGCAAAGAGCTCAGACTTTTCCAGACATTCTTCGAATCGAGTATCCTTTATGAGCTCCATTGTCTGAGGACCGTCGAATACACCAGCCTTCAGCTTCTCTCTGCTCACATTAGGAAATTTCTGTCCCAAAAATGCAAATCCTCGTCCTTCTTTATCCAGTGCTTTCACAAGATTTTTCATCAAACCGAGTTTGATATGGAGTGGTGGAGGTAGGATTTTATGTGGTTCAACCAGGGGACGTGACTGCACGTTGTGGGAGCCAGGTTCAAGTGTATGCCTGGATGGCCAGTCGCGTTGTACATAATGCTGTTTGTCAGCCCGACTGTCCCAGAGGCATAGAAAGCATGGATATTTCGTGTAGCCGCCCTGCAGCCCAAGGACGAGACCTACTACCTTGAGGTCACCACAGATCAGCCAAACATGCTCTTTGTAGTTCAAAGCAGACAACAAAAGTTCCATGCTGTTATGTGTCTCCCTCAGTTGCACGGAGTGTCCAACAGGAATCGACGCGAACTTATTGCCGTTGTTCAGAACTGCCTTCAGGCTCCTACTCGAGGAGTCTATGAACAGCCTCCATTCTGCCGGGTTGTACTCTGCACCCATTGCTTCTACTGATGTTGTTGCAGTAGACTAGAGAATGTTCTTCGTCGAAGGTAAAGTATTCTCTGAATTCTTTTTCGCGATTCCGAAACCAAAAGAATGTCGCTTCAGGCGCCAGCAAACGTTTCTCGCGGAGCCGTGAACCCAGCAGCTGAGCAGATCCCTTGGACAAGTTCAGGTCCCTCGTTAGGTCATTGAGCTCAACTTGGTTCAACGGTACCGGTCGATCGTTCTCGGTCGGTTCATATGCACCAGACGCGTCTGCGTCCATTTCATCCCCACTAGAGTCGGAAGATGACTCGATGTCGACATCGGGTTCAGGGATGGGGACATCTGGACCATGAGGGACTGGCTTGATAGCTGATGGCACATCCGGATATTTTACATGCTTCTGTATCTTTCCATTTACTCCTTTCAGATCTGCCATACTAAAATAGCAGTCGGTGATATGTTCCTTTCCCTCCCGCCACACCATGGGAATGCCGAACAGCATAGATCTCCCAGTCTTGTTCTTCCAGGCTCGTAGGCCTTCCACACATGACTTGCAGCAGATATGAGGGGCAAACGGCTTGTCCTGATCACCAAGTTTCACTCCAAAATATGCGTGGTAACTCTTTTTTACAAAGTCGGTTATGCTTGCCTGGCGATCTGGTAGGGTGACCTTTCCACATATGTAACAGAACCTGCCTGAATGATTTTGACACTGCCGACTCATGACTTCAGATTACACCTGGAAATACACAAAAACGACATTAGAGATGATGCATCCAGTATGGGAGAGTGGTGAGAATTTGGACAAAAATCGGACCGCAACTTTGACACGCCGTTGCACCAGTGTCATTGCAGCGAGCGACATATTCCTGATTTCCAAGTAACCCTCAGACATTTGTGCGCCGCAGACTGAAATTTGAAAATGAAAAGTAATGAATCTACTCTGTTATTCAAGAAAACGTGAAAGAGCAATTTTAGTGAGAATTGCGACGAGTGAGGGAGTATTGGGACTGGTGACATGGAGAAATGGGACTCAATAGGAGATTTTGGACGTGAATTAAAATAGGTAAAGTTTAGTCTGTGATTATTTCGGCGGTTCACTCAAAATTATGTCATACGAAGCACTTCTTTCGGAGCACTTGGACTTGTATTTTACAAGATAATGCTATGTCCCTTTTCTCCCGCGTCCCATTTCTCACTTCTCTCCACTACTGATATATTATACTGCAGTATGCATACTGATACATCAGTGTGCGAGTTGTTATCTTTGACGTAGTGTGAAAACTTGAGCTAATCGAGGAAAATGGATAGTATTTTCGGATTCAGCACACGAAACTTGTATTAGAACAGCTGAGAAACTTCTGACCTTTTGAAGAAAAAAAGCTTTAAAACACAGGCCAGTGTTATGGACCATAAATAGGCCATAGTTCAGTATAGGCCATTGGCATTCGATGGCTTTGCAATATGGTGCTTGTTGTGTTAAAAGCGTTGTAGCCTTGCTTTTCCATGCATACCTCCCTTTCACTTCGCTTGTACTGAACAGCCAACGTCAAAATAATCATAGGCTTCAAATCAAATTAGGTCCATGATCTGGGGAGTTTTTGGCCACGACATTCCTTTTAGTAGGTACGTTTCGCTTTGGATCGCTGCGTATTGCCCATAAATGGTCATCCGTTAGTTTGTCCATTAACAGTGAGAAACCCATTATCACAAAGGCCATTGTGACTCAGGACAACCTAGGTCAAACACCAGCCTTGACCTCAAATACACCACTGGGGGTTATGCATTGTGTACACAATCGCCTGGTGCATTTAGGAAAGATTCAATCGGCTCTCTATCTTCTCCAAGTCCTGATGTAACAGCGAGAGGAAGTTTCCTGTCCTGGTCGTGGTGTAAAACTAAGGTGACACAAATTGACCTGGATCAAATATTATAATTGCATGCAATTTGATTGATTTTTGTTTGTAAGAAGGCAGTTATTGAACTGCGGGGAAAATGATGTAGTAGGAAGGATTTCTAGGAAAAGCCATCTGTAAGAATTGTGTGTTATGCAAAGAACAGAATATCACCTTGACATTAATATAAAATTCACAAATGGTCCCGGTAAGCATGCGCGTAGAGCTTGTTCGGTTATCCACCGGCGTTCCGTCTGTCTCTCTGTTCCTTTCCAGCTTCTCTCTTTCTGTTCTCTCTGGAGCCCGTCCGTGCGGGGGTTGAATATCGCGCAGGGCGTGGGAAGGCATTGGTTGGAAGCTGCATTGCACGGTGTTGGGATATTGGTTCCTTGCCGATTATCGAATATCGATCATCAAATCAGCGGGAAGTAAAATATGCTGGTGGAATGACTGAAATGTTTATGAACCTGATGTGTGCGGCATGTGTGTGCTTTTCACTTTTCTGACCCAATTGAACGGTTCTTAGGTGATCCAGAGTGTTTCTGAAAGTCAATTTGAGGAGTTCAAGAAGCTGAAAACCGACGAAGAGCGAGTCTTCTTCGTCTGGCAGATTCCAACCGTTCACTCGACAGTATCGGTGAGAAACGACTGCAGCTTACACCCGCATGTGATCCAGACATAGCAACGAAATACTATCGACCACACGGGCCGAACCGGCTGTGAACCGAGTCAATAGATACTACGTGATTGTCGCATCACTCTCCTTGTCCACTGTTCAGTCACTGGTGAACCGTGTATCACATTGTAACTGAGATTCAGCAATGTTC
This sequence comes from Imbricaverruca yamaguchii, assembly GCA_034440575.1. Classification (NCBI taxonomy): domain Eukaryota; kingdom Metazoa; phylum Arthropoda; class Thecostraca; family Neoverrucidae; genus Imbricaverruca; species Imbricaverruca yamaguchii. The sequence goes on from JAOTOL010001538.1 coordinate 1,149,211, forward strand.
AAGTACCGTTACGCGTCAGCGTTAAGGAGACTTGGTCAGAGCAGATCGAGTCAGATTAGGCTACCCAATAACTTGTGTCACAGGTGAAGCCGTTCTCTCGAGAAAAGTCGGCCCAAGCTGCCGAAGATAGCAAGAAGGCAGGCAACAAAATGTTCCAGTTGAAGAAGTACTCCCAGGCAATGTCTCAGTACAGCAGGATGGTGATTCGTGCGCCCACCCCCGGCGACAGCGTCGGAGGTCAGTGGCCACATTGTGACGGTCAGAGGTCAGTGACCGCATTGTGACCGTCAGAGGTAAGTGACCGCATTGTGACGATCAGAGGTCAATGACCGTGTTGTGACGGTCAGAGGTCAGTGACCGTATTGTGACGGTCAGACATCAGTGACCTTATTATGACCGTCGGATGTCAGTGACCGCATTGTGACGGTCAGAGGTCAGTGACCATATTGTGACATCCGGAGGTCAGTGATCGTCTTGTGACTATCGGCGGTCAATGATTATATTATTACCGTCGGAGGTCAGTGACCGTATTATGACCTCTGGAAGCCAATGATCGTCTTGTGACCGTCGGAAGTCGGTGACCTTATTATCACCAGACTGCGCTCAACTGAGGATCCGAAAGAGCTAGTATCACGTCTTGCTTGTGACATATTGTAGGCACTCTCTATGTCATGATAGCCTCAATGGAGAAGCGACGAATGCATTCCGGGGTCGACGGGGGTGACCTAATGCGGAGTAAAATACCTTGAAGCTATTCAACATACGAGATCATTGCCTGCAACAACCGACGAGTCGTTGCTGACTTGGGCTTAACTCCTCACTTGGGCATGCTGACTTGGGCGGTAATTTCCATGAACATCGACTGTACATTTTCCAATAATCGGTATGCATATTGGCGCGCTATCTTAGCCAGGCTTTGCTGTTTTGTCTACGAGTGACTGAACTAGAACTGCCGGACCAAGACAATTGATGATGATGGATGAGTGTTTCAGTTTGCAATAACTCCCTGACTTAATGCCGGTGTGCCTACAGCCATAATGCTGCACCAGAAATGTATTTAAGCTGTCCTTGCACCCATTTGTTTTATTTTCCAAGAGCAACTGGGCCCGTTTTGTCTGGACATGCACAATCTTAGAGTTTGCAGCGGTCAACTCCTCAGCGCATGCACATGCGTCATATATCGTGTATTTGCACATGCTACACGTACGTGCAAGATTAACGCGCACTTATGAGCATCTTACTCAGTCCAAGACCCGAGGGTTTCCCTATCAGAGAAGCTACTTCCAAGTTCCAACCATTGCAGGGATCCGTCCTGGTGCGGCGTGCGGCTACCAGGAATTTGCCATGTGACTCATGAACATTGGCGCAGTATAAGGGTGCCACTGACCCCTAACTATTACTGAAAAATATTGTAACATGCTTACGACGTAATTTTGCAGGCCCTCGATCGGAAGTGCCCAACGAGGGTAATTTAAAGTCCGGTCTCGTCATTAAAACCTCATTGGTTCACCTCTGTTCATGCATCTAAACCTGAGCACGAATAAGCCTGAGCACAGGTAAGGCACTCGTAGGTGGATTAAGTCAATGGAGAACCCAGGTAGTGGCTAAGGGGAACGGCTCCTTCCTAAATGTTCGACCTCTGGATGGACATACAACTTCTTGCTGCACTTGTTCTGAACAATTGGCAGGAATGCGGCGTGTTGTTGGCGCATCACCTTGTGTCATGCAGTACCGGTTTTGTTTACTTTTTGCAGGTGTCTAGTTTGGGTCTATATCGTAACACCTAATGTATCATAACCTCTGATGTGTCATAACCTCAAATGTATCAAAGCCTCTTATGTGTCACAACCTCCAATGTATCGTTACTTCAAATGTATCATAACCTCAAATGTATCATAACCCCAAGTGTATCATAACCCTTAATGTATCATGACCTCAAATATATCATAACATCAAATGTATCATAACCTCCAATGTGTCATAACCTCTAATGTATCGTAACCTCAAGTGTATCATAACCTCAAATGTATCGTAACTTCAAATGTATTATAGCCTCTAATGTGTCATAACCCATAATATCAGCTGACGATGGAGAAATGTGGCGTGCGATTTTGGCCCGTACTAAATCAGAGCAGGTCTCAGCTTACGAAAAACCATTGCGAAAAAGAAATGAAATTGAAATGTACCGCATTCTCGCTAGGTGTCAGCATGCTACTTTATTTGCACCACGATTGTTTTCAATGACCAAAACTATTGTTTCTTCGCGTGCAATTTTATAGTTCATTGATTATCAAAGAGGTTTCCGAATAAATGATGATTCGAGGCATGATTTATTGATGCATTGCTTTGTTTACGGGCCATGCAAAGGCTGCAGATTAACACGTTAGTTCATGCGTTTTTGTGTAGTTCGATAAGTGCTGACAATTTTAATGTTTTCCTACATCTGAAAGTTTTCCCGTTTTATATATTATATTCAAGTCACCAAGAATAAGGCATTTCATCTGAAAGTGTCCACTGCTTTCCTCACAAATCACCTTATTGAGCTCCAGTTGCTGAGAACGTGTCTAGATTCCTGATCGATGCAAAGCCCCTATCCTCAGTGTATTGCTGTTGCCTTTTCCCACAGCAACATCAAGTCAAATGAACTTCACAGACATATTTTTTACCCCATCTGCTACTTTTTGACAACTGTATAAGCTATTCACGTAGAACATTACACCACCCCCTTCCACTGTTGGACCCCTATTGCATGAATACATATTTCATCCCTGAATCTCATAGTCCTGCAAGTTATCCCCAAAAAATCCCTCACTGACCCATGCTTCAGTAATGCAAAGAAAATCTGGCTTCTCCTCAGCAACACAACACATGAACTCATCAAATTTGGATGGAATGCTCTGAGTATTAAGCATAATACACTTAACAAGAGTTCCATAACCCTCTTTGGGTTTTTATGTCGGGTAGTTCTATCACCTCTCAGTCCCTCTGCTACCACTATTTGCTGATTCTGAGGTTCTATTGCCTATGCTGTCATTATTGGTATATCCCTGAGATGGCAATGCCAATTCTGGTATTCTTTTACTTGCTGCCGTAGCGTTGTTCGCACTAGATAGGTAACCGAATGTGCCGCAAATAGGCAAGGAATGCCGCACTGGTCAAATATACGACGATATGGATGCAAGGTTTGATGACGTCACAAACAGTCACACTTGACCGTCACAAACTGACCCATTGAGAAACCGGACGGTTTTGTAACATTACGTATGACTAAGGGCAGCGTGAAGCCGCCATGAAACCATTGCAGTGGCTTCAGATCATCCGGACCTCTTGTAATAGATCCGAGAACCATTTTCTAGCGGTATTTCTGCATTGGTTAAAAAAAAGTACATGATGGCAGCACAGTGTTAAATTATTCGTAAAGTAGGGTGGAAAATACCACTTTCTGAACACTCAACCGACATCCTTCTCCAAAAAGTATCGACATCCTGCTCCATGATGCATGCTTATAGTCTTTCTATCTCCTTTCTAACAGTATCTCGCTTGCATCATGTTAATGCTCCTAATAATGAATGGTTATGCACGAACATTTCGCAACGCAACTTCGGGTAAATAGATTAACCATGTGATATGGCATACGGTACCAGTTTATAGCATAGGTAATTGTCTCCCTGTCCCGAATATAGCTCTTCCTAAATATGAATCTCAAAGCAAATAAGTTATGTACAGTCACAAGTACCTACACCATTGGGTCAAATTTGAGTCTGAAAGACATCAAAAACATTTGAATTGAAACTATTTACATGGCAAATTTCGACATCCTTCTGTGCCCGTTTCGACATCTCACACCTAACGAAAAACCATTATTTTAACCCTGAGGCAGCAAGTAAATCAGAAAACTATACCACATTATGTATGCATTAGGACAGCGTGAAACCACTATAAAGCAATCGCAGTGGCTCCAGATTATCGGGCCCTCTTCCCATAGATCCAGAAATCCTATTCCGGCGGTATTTCCACATGGGGATACAAAACGTGCATGACGAAAGAAAGTAAAATGGATGGTTATACCATATTATGTATACGGTCGGACAGCGTGAAAACACCATAAAAACAATCGCAGTGGCTTCAGGTCATTACGATCTCTTCCAATTTATCCAGGGACAATTTTCTGGCGGTGTTTCCGCAAGCGGATACCAAAAAGGGCACGACGGCAGAAGGTGAAAGAAATGCTTATATCACATTATGTATATGAGCAGAAGTATACGGTCGGATAGCGTGAAACCACCATGAAACAATCGCAGTGGGTCCCGATCATCAGGACCTCTTCTATTAGACCGAAGGATCATATTCTGAAGGTATTTCCACATGGGGATACCAAGAAGTGCATGACAGCAGAAAATAAAATAAACGGCTATACCACATTATGTATCGTTGCGGCAGCGAGAAACCACCATGAAACCAGCGCAGTGCCTCCAGATTATCAGGACGTCTTCTAATATATCCAGTGATCAAATGCCGAAGGTATTCCCACAGGGGGAACACGAAAGTGCATAGGGGCAGCAAGTAAAAGAGACGGATATATCACATTATGTATATGAATTAGAAGTATAAGGTCGGACAGCGTGATACCACCATGAAACAATTGCAGTAGCTCCAGATCACCTGAACCTCTTCCCATGGATCCGGGGACCATATTCGGGTGGTATTTCCACATGGGGATATCACAAAGTGCAAGATAACAGGAAGTAAAAGTGAAGGTTATACGTGTATATGAGGGTAATATAGAACGTAACGTATAAGGAAGGTAATATAGACAAGAAATAGGAAATTTTCGAACATAAGTCTATATAGATTTTAAGCATATCAATTCTTTCATCATACAAATTTTGCAAAAGACGACGGACCATACCGACAGAAAAATATGTGAATCGATTGGTATTGGGGATAGGAACCCAGCCCTGAAGAGCAATGTAGCATCGTGTTTTTGGTGTGGCTTTGAGACGATGTAACCGGCAAATGGCAGCGTCATGTATCCAACCCACATGTTATGTCTATAGCAACGCATAACTTCATTAGTTTCGTCGCAAATTTATGCATACTAGCTTATTGCCTCACATCGAACAAGTCTGCATTATTGACTGGGATACGTCAGTGCGTGCACAAATTTACCCCAATCCACCCTTAACAAACCTGTCCTGAGCCGTGTAGCACCATGTTCAAAACGTTAGCTTGTCTACGGTAATCACTCCCTACATGAAAGTTGAAACATCGAACATTATGGTCAGAATATAGCCCTATGTGTGGTGCCAAAATGTTACTGGATTACGCCAAATTTTTAGGAGCAATTTCCAACTACAAATTAGAATGTTTCCATAATAATATGTATTATATATATGTATATATATGCATATATATATATATATATATATATAAATGAATGCGACGGTGTTCACCACATTCATCTGTTCTTGCTCAAACTTTCTAGTCTTTGAACGCATGCTCTGTGATGTTCAGCAAGATGATATAAAATATCTACAAGCGTTACAATGATTAATACGGATGGTATAATGTAAATAGTGTGGGAAGTCAGCATCGATGTGGAACAAATCATTATCTGACGCTGTTTTGTACGTTTTAACCAGGCTTGACCATCTCCAGAGGCTAACACGGTACGAATCACATAGATGCAATGCTAGCATAAATATTATGTGATGATATATCCATTTTTAATCACACCACCTCCCCTTCTGGGGCACGTTTCAAATCAAAAGGAAGGATATATGCATATTTCGTGAAATAGGTTCATCAGACATGCAATGGTCAGAATACAAAGTACACAATACACAATGCGATATAGTCATACGCAGAGCACACCGCAAGCATGCAGAACACTCAGGCACATAATCGGTCGGTAGGTGTGTGACACGACTGAACACGAATACACACGAATAAGGGATGAAAAGATAAGAAGGTAAAAAACAAGAAGAAACTACGAATAAGGGCCCACTACCTAACAGTCAAGCAAGCATAGGTATTACGCTGAACTTTACGGCAATGGAAAGAGCACCAGCACAGCAAGAGGGGCTACAGCAGGAAGCGTGCTCGCGTGCCGGCATTGTTAGTTTCCCAGCTCGGCAACCCTGGCCGTCGTCCCGTGGGAAACAGATATGTTGCGCAGTGGCGGATGCGGAGCACAAATATACTGTTCAGACCTATTTGTATTCGATTTCACGGTTAGTTCCAAAATATTAATTGCACTGTGTTGCTCACGCAGTATTCGCATTTTCCCGCCTGCAATATGCCGCCTAGTCATATCCTGGTGACGCCATTGATCAGCTGTCTGGGAAGGGAACGAAGAAAACGCAGTGTCTGTGGCGTGTCAAGTCGCCGGTTCGCGCCACGAAACCGTGAGGGTGCCGCGCATGGGAATGTGAGTCCGGGACAAATGTAGGTAAGGACAAAGTGCGTGTGACAAATATACGTAAGCAAATGTACATACGCGCAAGTGCGCATTGCAAATGTACGTAGGCGCAGACGCACGAAAGCGAAAATGTACATATTGAAAATGTACGTATGGCAGGTGTACGTAAGAGCAAATGCACATATGGCAAAGGTACATTAGGAAATGTACCTAAGCGCAAATGCATGCAAGCGTAAATGTACGTACACGTAAATATACATCAGTGAAAATGTATGCAAGCGCAAGTGTATGTAAGCATAAAAATACGCAAGCACAAATGTACGTAAGGGCCTATGTACGTACACGCAATTGTACGTCAGCGCAAAAGTACGTCAGCACAAAAGTACGTAAGCGCAAAAGTACGTAGTGGCACATGTACGTATGTGCAGCTGTATGTAAGCACAAATGTACGAAAGCGCAAAAGTACGTGAGCTCAAATGCACGTATTCGCAAATGTACCTGAACGGAAATGCGTGCACATAGCAAATGCAAAAGGTGTAAAGGTACGTAAGTGCGCATGTACGTAAACGCAAAAAGTACGTGAGAGCAAATGTGTGTAGATGAAAATGGACGTCACCCAAAGGTAAGTGTGCGTACAATAGATGTGCGTAAGCAAATGTACGTAACCAAGTGTATGCGCTTCAAATATACGGGTTCAAATATACGTGTTTCAAAAGTACGTGTCTCAATAGTATGTGTTTCAAAAGTACGTGTTTGAAATGCACATGTTTCAAATGTGGATGTGCGTCTGCATAAACATGTGTATGCGTGCATCAAAAGTGCAAATGCATGTAAGGAAATGTATACAAGTATAAAGTAAGCACGTGCATAAAAGTAAGCGTGGTAAATTTACATGAGCACAGACATGCCTTAGCACAAAAGTATATATGACAAATGCACTCATGGTAAATGCACGTAAGAGGAAATTAACATTAGATCAAATGCACGTATGGCATATTTACATAAACTCAAAGGTAAATATGCGCAAATGTGTGTACATTGACTCCTACGTACATTTACGTCTACATACATTCACGTTTACGTACTTTTACGTTCACGTACATTTTCGCTTACGTGCATTTGTTTACATCTATTTGTGTATGTACATCTGTCATACCTACTTTTGCTTTAAGTATATTTTTTCGGTTGCCGGATTACCAGAAATGTACATTCCACCTGCGACAACCGGTTACCCATAATTAAATTATAACCTGCCTGGATAATATCGGTTCACGTGCATTACGAGTTGGTTCTGATTTAATCACGCGGTGTCAGAATATCCCTTTTTATTTTGGGATAGCTCTTGCGGTGCGAAGTAATTCCTTTTTTATATCTGAGTGACCATCAGGCCAGCTCACCTTCCCGAACTCTCAAGGGAAGAATTACTCTTGAGTATATGTGCGCACATCTAAAGCACCTCGGTTTAATCAGTTCAGTACTGGTGAAGTTTCTGCGCAATGCAAACAGTGAAAAGCTCGGATACATTTTCGCATAATAACATTATAATATGTGGTTGGATGTTGCTGTTGAATTTACGCTTACGCTCTCTTACTCTTGTCTCCTAGTTATAGTGTAGCAGCATATGTGCATGAGTCGCTAAAAGAATCGGCGCAATCCAGTAGCATGTTGGCATCACACATAGGACTATATTCAGAACATACTGTTCGATGCTTTAGCTTTCACGTAGGTAGTGATACGAGTAGACAAGCTAACACATGTCCGCTTGATTGTTTTTGAACATGATGCTACAGGGCTCAGGACAGGTTTGTTAAAGGTGGATTGGGGTAAAATTGTACATGCTCTAGCGTATCCCGGTGAATAATGCAGAATTGTTCGATGTGTTCCAGGGCGATAGGCTATTATACACAAATATACATAGAAACTAATGAAGTTCTGCGTTGCTATAGACATAGCGCGTGGTTTGGATACCTGACACTGTCATTTGCAGGTTGCATCATCACAAAACCACACCAAAAACCACGATGATACATTGCTTTTCAGGACTGGGTTCCCATCTCTAATACCGATCGACTCATAAATTACTTTGTCGGCATGGTCCCTCGTCTTTTGTAAAATTTGTATGCTGAAAGGATTGCCATACTTAACATCTATGTAACCTTAGGTGCGAACATTTTCTACCTCCCGTCAACATTACCTTCCTCATATGTGAATATTTCTCCTCTACTCGTATAACCTTCACTTTGCTTCTTGCCGTGATGCATTTCTCGGTATCTCCATGTGGAAATACCGTCAGAGTTTGACCCCTGAATCTATGGGAAGAGGTTCAGGTGATCTGGAGCTACTGCGATTCTTTCATGGTGGTCTCACGCTGTCCGACCTTATACTTCCAAATCATATGCATAATTTGATATAACCGTCTCTTTTACTTGCTGCCGTCATGTACTTTTCGTGATCCCCATGCGGGAATGCCTTCAGAATGTTATCACTGGATATATTAGAAGAAGCTCTGATGATCTGGAGCCACTGCTATGGTTTCATGGTGGTTTCTCGCTGCCATAGCGTATACATAATGTGGTATAACCGTTTCTTTTACTTTCTGCCGTCATGCACTTCTTGGTATCCCCATGTGGAAATACCTTCAAAATATAATCCCTGGATCTATTGGAAAAGGTTACGATGATCCGCGCCCACTGCAATGGTTTCCTGGTGGTTTCTTGCTGCCGTAGCATATACATAATGGGGTATGACCTTCTGTGTTACTTTCTGCCGTTATGCACTTCTTGGTATCCCCACATGGAAATATCGTCAGAATACGATCCCTAGATCTATTTGAATAGGTACTAATGATCTGTACTTACTGCGATGGTTTCGGGGTGGTTTCTTGCTACCTCAGCCTATGAATAATGTGGTATAAGCTTCTGTTTTCCTTTTATTCGGTCATGCACTTTTTGGTATCCCCATGTGGAAATACCTTCAGAACATGATCCCTGGATCTATTAGAAGAGGTCCTGATGATCTGGAGCCACTTCGCTTGTTTCATGGTGGTTTCACGTTGTCCGACCGTATACTTATATTAATATACATGTGATATAACCATCTCTTTTACCTTCTGCCGTTGTGCGCTTTTTGGTATGCTCATGTCGAAATACCTTCAGAATATGATCTCTGGATCTATTGGAAGAGGTCCTGATGACCTGCACCCACTGTGATGGCTTCATGGTCGTTTCTTGCTGTCTTAACATATACATAATGTGATATAACCTTCTGTTTTACTTTCTGTCGTCATGCACTTTTTGGTATCTCCATGTGACGATACCACCAGAATATGATCCCTGGTTCTATGGCAAGAGGTCGCGATGATTTCAGGCCACTGCGATGGTTTCATGATGATTTCTCGCTGCAGTAACGTATACATAATGTGGTATAACCGAGCATATACATCATGTCGTATAGCCGTTTCTTTACTTGCTGCCGTTACGTACTTTTCGTGATTCCCATGTGGGAATACCTTCAGCATATGATCACTGGATATATTAGAAGAAGTACTGATGATCTGGAGCCACTGAATTGGTTTCATGGTGGTTTCCCGCTGCCGTAACGGATGCATGTGGTATAACTGTTTATTTTACTTTCTGCCGTCATGCACTTCTTGGTACCCCATGTGGAAATACCTTCAGAACATGATCCCTGGATCTATTGGAAGAGATCCTCATGATTTGGTCTCACTGCGATGGTTTCCTGGTGGTTTCTTGCTGCCGTAGCATAAACATGTGGTGTATAAATGTATGTTTTACTGTCTGCCGTCATGCACATTTTGGCATCCCCATGTGGAAATGCCACCCGAATATGACCCCTGGATCTATTAGAAGATGTCCTGATGATCTCGACCAATTGCGCTTGTTTCATGGTGGGTTCTCGATGCCGTATCCTATACATAATGTTGAATAACCGTCTCTTTTACTTGCTGCCCTCACACACTTTTTGGTATCCCCGTGTAGAAATACCACCAGAATATGATCATTGGATCTATTGGAAGATATCCGGATGATCCGGACTTACTGCGCTGGTTTCATGATGGCTCCTTGCTGCCCGAACATATACCTAATGCAATATAACCTGTTTTGCTTTCTGCCGTCATGTACTTTTTGGTATCCCCATGTGACAATACCACCGGAATATGATCCCTGGATCTATGGGAAAAGGCGCGATGATCTGAAGCCACTGCGATTGCTTCATGGTGGTTTCACGCCCCCTAATGTATAAATAATGTAGCATAGCTTAATGTGGTATGGTATAGCTATTGTACTTGCTGCCGTCATGCACATTTTTGGCATCCCCATGCGGGAACACCGCCAGAAAATTGTCCCTGGATCTATTGGAAGAGATCGTAATGATCTAAAGCCACTGCGATTGTTTCATGGTGTTTTCACGCTGTCTGACAGTATACATAATGTGATATAACAGTCTATTTTACTTTCTCTCGTCATGCACGTTTTGTATCCCCATGTGGAAATACCGCCGGAATAGGATTTCTGGATCTATGAGAAGAGGGCCCGATAATCTGGAGCCACTGCGATTGCTTTATAGTGGTTTCACGCTGTCCTAACGTATACATAATGTGGTATAGTTTTCTGATTTACTTGCTGCCGTCATGCACTTTTTGTTGTCCAATGTAGAAATACCGCTAAAAAATGGTCCTCAGATCCATTGCAAGAGGTCCGGATGATCTGAAGCCACTGCGATGGTTTCATGGCAGCTTCACGCTGCCCTTAGTCATAAGTAATGTTACAAAACCGTCCGGTTTCTCAATGGGTCAGTATCAGTGTGACTGTTTGTGACGCCATAAAACGTTGGATCCATATCGTTGTATATTTAACCAGTGTGGCATCTCTTGCCTATATGCGGCACATTCGGCTACATATCTAGTGTAAAAAGTAAAAGAATACCGCCAATTCTTCCCTCCCACCTCATTATCTAGTTTCCCTGAAGGGCATGTTCATATACTTTGACTAACACTTGCACCCATTCTCAGAGAAGTGCGGGCCATCCCTCTGATAGAGGTCCAATGAGCGATAAAACCTGCACCACTTGTCAACCAATGGCAAACCTAACTAATTGCAGAGCTTACCTATCCTGGCATTGGCTGCCAGTGCCCTAGAGTTCCACTCAGCGGAGACTCTAGCCCTAGGTAGAATAGCTGTCACAATAACTTTGCCATTGTTTGGAGAACTGGGCGTATTCCTTTGAATCTACAGGTTAAAGATATATGGAAGATATCTTGCGTTCGACCCCGCTACAATGCCGCACAGCGCGGAGTTGAATTGAATTATTTTCACATTGGGGGCGCAAGTCTGGTGTGTTCAAAAGACGACGGCGCACCTGAGACAGACTGGCTTTAGGTGTTTTCCACATCGCGTAGATTCTGTCTCGCTCGTGTTCGCAGCAGGACAGTCAGCGCCCAGTAAGGTCATAATTCTTTCAATCACTACGGTTCTCGCGGCTGTTGCACCAGCGGTCGCAAGGACCGCGAAAGTAATACAATTCCAAGACCTTATTCTTGTTCAGAGGGGGCTGCTGCAATACAGAAAACCCGGTTAGACACCAGTAGGAGTTTTAATAATGCCAATACCACAAGAAAACGATGGATTGGAATGATGCTATACACACTAGAAACTCTAATCCACATTTTTTGTGCTTGAAATACTGGTACAAAAGGTAGACACCTTCGTGAATTTGGGTATTATTGTGCACTGTTTTGGCCCACATTTCCTAAATTGTGAGGAGTGCCAAATGACCCCCGTCTCTGAACATCTTTATTTCCGAAATCAGGCTCGTGTGGTCTGACTTCCGGCTTTCGGACTAGTGACGTCCCAGGCACGGAAGTAGGTGTATGTTTTCAGGGTTTGTGCATAAAGACATAAAAGACACAAACGATTAGTGCAACTATGAGCCACAAGGGCCCTTCTTCGTTGCACTCTGTACACTGAACCAGTTGCCCACCAAATCTGTCAATCAGCCCTCCCTGTAATACTGAAAAGCAAGCCCTCTATTCTTATAATGATTGTCTATGCTGTTTTTAAAGATGTTCAATGTGCTGCTACTGACGATGTTTTCTGGCAGCTGGTTCCAGTGTTCTACTACCCTGTTGGTGAAGAAAGTTTGCCTTAACCTTGTTCTGCTGTGGTTAACTTTAATTTTGAATTTATGACCTCTAATTGCATCATTTCTGTTAAATTCAAACATTTCCCCAAGGTATCCCCTCTCCAGACCATGGACAAACTTAAAGACCTCGATGAGATCTCCTCTCAGCCTTCTATATCTAAGTGAAAACATATTCAATTTCTTCAATCTTTCCTCATATGCCAGGTTGCTTATGCCATTAACCATTTTTTGTAGCCCTCATAAACAAGGTATTGCTAGTCGAAAACTTGCCGTATTGGGCAATTGAACATCCTCTATTTCTTTATTCACATATTAAATTGGTCCAATCTCCAGTTTAAAAGTTTAAAGAATAACGTAATTAATATGGACTGACTGCGTCATTGGGATGTCATGACGATTACTTCCCGCTAGTGTACGCGTGAAACCGCCTATTAAGGCAATACTTCTAAATTGACACATCTGGACAAAAAATGAGGTGTGCAGGAGTGAGCTCAGGGATGTGCTGAGAGATATTAAGTTGGACTGAACCGGTTGCCCTGTCATCTGCCGATGAAAGTTTTGACGTGCCCATTTGCGCTCCCTTTCTTCTCCAGAAGGACCCCAGTAAAAACCACCAGATTTCACCAAGATCTGTAAAATTTCAAAGTTAGCAGCATCCAGGCGCTGTAAAGCTAATGAAGCGGACATCTAGCGGAGAATATGCCAACATCAGGTTCCTTTCACTGGCGTCACTAAGCAGAGTCCAGAAGAACGTAGGACCTCCGTACGGACGAAAATAGCCTGCCATGGCTCGGCGTCGTCAGCTGATATTAGAGGTTTGAACGTTAGGAGTTATGATACATTTGAGGTTATGATACATTTGAGGTTATGACACAGGTTATGATACATTTGTGGTTATGATACATTTGGGGTTATGATACATTTGAGGTTATAATACATTTCAAGTTATGAAAAAATTAGGGCTATCCAAATTAGGGGTTGTGATACATTAGGGGTTATGATGTATTTGGAGTTACGCTACATTCCCTCTGGTTTTCATTGCAAACATTGGTACTGTCGGAAATAATTGTTCATGTGCCATTTTACACTTTGGCCCATTTCTGAAAGTATTTTCTGAGTGAGTCGCTGAACTTGACCATACAGTATCCATCTCGCAACTTTCACACGTCTGCCATGTACCGGGGACGATTCATGGCAAAGACGTGTAAGTTGCCTAGGTTGTAAGAAGAAGTAAGTTGTAAGACATCTAGGGGAGGGGACGAGTAGCCAAGAGGTAAGTTGCTCGTCTCACAATCGAAAGGTTGTGGGTTCGAGTCTCACTTGTCGCTACTCTTCGCCCGCGACCAATCGGCGTGAGAGATTGGCGACGCTACATGACTCAACGGTCAACGTGTCGTAAAACCAATAACCACCACCACCATCTGCCATGCATCAGCTGATCTGACCTGAGCTGACCTGACCAGGTGAACTGCTCAGTCTGGGTCACGCGAATCGGTCAGCGGCACTACTGCACATGGACGAGTATCGACACTGCCTGCGGGACATTGAGGCCGCCCTGAAAGCCAGCTACCCGCGTCGGCTGCACTACAAACTGCTCGACCGGCGCGCCACCTGCCAGCTCAAACTAGGTACTAGCTGGGATCAGGGTCAGAGGTCGTGCGGTGTGGTGTTGACGCCACGGGATGGCAACTGCGCGGCGTATTTCTATCGCCTCGACTTCGCTGCTGTTGGCCTCGCCAATATATATTTATGCATAGTTCATCTTAAGTGTGCATACTGTTTCGGGGTGGCTCATTCCGACTGGTGTGACAAAATGTTTTTCTTGCGCTTTCAGGAGAGGTAACGGCGGCTCGCTCCACCCTTCAGGAACTGAAGTCGTCACTGGATTCCGCCGACCTGGACCAGGAGAAGAGATCTATCTGGGACGGCGACGTGCAGAAGAAAATTGACGCCGCTGCGAAATTGAGTGATTTCAAGCCTATAAGTGAGTATGCTATTTCAGTGAATGTGAAAGTGACTTCCACATCCACACTGACTTCCGAATTGATGCGCTCGATAATGTCCTTCACGGCCACCTGCAGCCATATCAAAAACCGCTTCTGCTCCACATGCTAAAAGGATTAGCTGGTGCAATGAAGACTTCATGTAGCTCCATGAAGTGATTTCTTGATGGAGTTTGGGCCACTCCATTTTATATTTTCCTCTATGTTCTGAACACAAATTGGTCTGCGTGCATTTTCATTGCTCACAGCCGTGCATTCTGGTGCGAGTTGATCAAATCTCTGGATCTTCCCCATAGAATTCGCGGTCATTCTATGCAATTTACAGTATACACGGTCTAGTGGCGTACCTAGCATTTGCGTTTGGGGGGAGTGCAGGCGGATTTGGAGGATGTCCACCTACCCCTATCTTTCTTTTTACGAAGTTCAATCATTTCGACCACTATCTTTTTGTATTTCCCAATTTTTACTTATTAATTAAAATAATTCATGACCAAACTAATTTCCCTGCGGTGGGGGCCAATCTACCACCATAGTTTATGCGTTACTATGTTTCAGCCGCCTTCACGTGATCAGATGTTTTGTTTCTGGTATCCCATGATGTCACCCTATACTGCTGAAATTACACTTCTGCATACATTTCACTTATAGATGTAAAATTTTCGTATTTCGAACGTTCAGTTCATAACGCCAAGCCGCTATGCACCAAGGTTCATGCATGTGTAAATCTGCCTTGCGCATTTAGCACATTCGCCGCACTTTGTGGTATTCTGTGGTTTTTACTAGTCTACCTACGTTTGGTTAAATGCTGCAATATGATAGCCTTGATCCCTGTTTGACGTAATGGAATGATTCGTATGTCGTTTTCCCACATTGTGCGGTGTAAAATGTGTCCGGATATCCCACTGACATTTCATGCACATGATTTATTTCTTGAAGCATGCTCTCAGATTGGCTAGCGAACCGAGGCGCTGATTCACTGTTGTCCTTTGGACCAATTGCGTTTGTATTTGTCTACTGTACTCTATTTCCTCAGCTTATTTTTGTATGGGCCCTGACACGTTTTTGAGACACCGTACGCCCATTAGGGCTTTGTAGCTTTTGTCGACTCAGGTGTCTGAGCGATCAACTCGTTTTTTAATTCCCCGATATGCTTATGTAGTTCCCAGTGCGACATGCTCCTCAAAGGACCATGTCGCATTCTGCGAGCCCCAACCTGTATTTGAGGTCATCATGTTGTCCTTGCGACCCAGTGTGTTCTGTGGGCCTCCCGTATGTCTTTGAGGGCTTCCGGTGTGTTTAGTTGGAGCCCCAGCGTTGCCCAGCGCTCTTTGCGAGGCTCGGCGTCCCTTGGGAGTCTCGGACGCCTTTTGGACCTTCCGACCTTTGGGCCCGCTGTTTGGACACTTCTCGACGTACATTTGTGTGCTCCAGCACGATTTTTGGAGACTACGGTGCGTCTTCTTGGAGTCCCAGCAATATTCTTTGAGGTCCAGGGGCTTGTTTATGGGGACCCAACCTAGGCTTTCTGGATTCAACGCGATTGTTCAGAAGCTGTCTATAATTTGTTCGAAGCCGGGGTCCTCTTTCGCTTTTCGTGACCTTTTTCGGCCACCGGTACCATATTTGTGTGCCCCGCTGCGTATTTTCAAGTCCCGGCACCTTTCCTGGGCCCTGCACTGCTTTTTGGATCCCCTGGTACGGGTTGTTGGATTCCAGAGCGATTTTCCGGCCCCGGACGTTTAGTTCTCAGCATGCTTACTCATTTGCTGTGGGGGATTCCTTACTTAGAGATTAGATGAGATTTCTGTGGCCACGCTGTATTTATTTGAGCCCGATGCTACTTTTTTGGGCCTTATGCACTTGGGGTTTGGGTAGGGGGGCGATTATTCTGACCCGGGACCGGATTTTTTGGGTCTTGCTCTGTTTATTTATGGCCCTCGATGCAAATACTTCGTGTCTCGTTTAGCATGTTGGGTTTTGTTGGCCGCAACGCTCGATTGTTGTGAGCGGGAAGAGTTTTCGTTGCCCCACTTCATCTATTTTGGTCTCTCAACTCCAATTTGTATGGGCTCCGACGGGAATCTTGGGGCTTCTGAACGATGTTTGGTACCTGACGATAGTTTTTTTTTTAGGCCTCGACAGAAACTTTGTGCCCCAGCGAAAACTTTGGGAGGCTCTGCCATGTTGGACCCTGGAGCATGTATTCGAGTTACTATTGTATTCATTTGGTGCCACGAATTAAAATTTTTGGAGGCCAGCGCGATTTTTTGGGTCCATCACCTCTGAGGGGCATTTACACCACTTGCCCTCCCTTCGGTACGCCTCTGGCACTGACTGCGAGTGAAATGTCCATGCCGACTCCGCTATAATACATTGAAGGTTAAGCACACTGAAATACGCTGTGCTCTTAAAGTAAGTAGAAATAGCTATAAAGCGCACGTAAACATATTTGCTTTCTATGTTTGCATTTTAGGGTGCCATGTAAATTGCAAGCATACAGTTACGTTAACAAGACGAAATGCGCAGCGAAAATAGCCACCACAAAATGTAGGTAAAATATTTTAAGTTGTGCACCACTGAGTTGTCGAAGATCAAGACTTCGCTCATGGTCGAGAGGTGCATTGAACAGCTTTGATATTCTGGTGGACATATCTAATCTAAAATAACTCATGTTAACAGCACATTAAACAGGCACACCAGCTAACCCACACCGGCTGCCACATAGCAAATCCATGCTGTAATAGGTTGGTCCGATTTGCACACGATTTGCCAAAATCGATAGCAGCTTCCCCTCATTTGATGCATTTTAGGCCGCTGAACACTATGGAAGCATCAGAAATGCTAATTTATCAAATCTTTTGATGGCCCCGGCCAGTTGAAGATTTTAGCTTGAACAAAATGTTGGACATTTATGCATCTCATAAGCGGACTGGTGGGAAAATGAGTCCGCTTGAGCATTACATCGTCGAGGAAATTCATTTTCGATCATTTGGCACCGTTTCCAAGATTCTAGCTGTCTTATTACCTCAGATTTCGCCTTCTGAAGTATGGAAGGTTCGAACGGTTCCCTGGCCTGCCAACAGATGGCAGGCCTAGCGAGCTCGACTGCCTTCCCGATGTCTTATGACGGACGCGTTTGTACCTTCCACCAAACATGGCTTGGCGTCTTGATGCACTGGTACCTTTTCAACTAACTTATCGGTTATGTTTTATGTGAATTAGAGATGCAAATACACAAAAATAACAGGTAACAAATTCTACAGTGAAATAATCGCACATATTGGTTGAACAGAGGTGGTACTGCGCAGAACATGCCCTGCGAAGCCTGGCCGGAATCGCAACAAGGTAATCAACATGAAACCAGTGTCACCCCTGATATCTGTATGTATTTGTAAAAGGTGTATCCTATGTATTCCGTCCTATCATCACCATTACCATTGGTCCTATCACTATTCCGCCGCCGCCACCGGGGCACGCCGCAACAGCCCGCCGCGCTGAGACTCGCCTCAGCGGCACTCACTCACTCACTGGCCCGGAACCGGCGACGGAAGGCCACTTTATTCAGGCTATAGCCACCCTCGTGGTCCCTGCCGGTGACAGTCGCCGCCGACTCCATGGTCAGCTTTACACTTGCCCAATATGCATAAAATGAGAGGGAGCTGCTATCGAATTTGGCAAAAAGTGTGCAAACCGGACCAACCTAATGCTGTAATCGTTCTATCCAATTTGTGTATACATGCTGTGAACTGGCGTCGGTATGCGGTGGTGTCACAACTCTGACCCCCCTCAACGTGGTGCTGACCTGACCGCCGTGTCCGCACCGCAGTCGTCCTTACGCAGGAGGCGCTGACCCCGGGGCTGTCCATGGTGCTGACCTGACAGCCGTGTCCGCACCGCAGTGCTCCGTATGCCGGAGGCGCCGCCGGGGCTGTCTATGGTGCTGACCTGACCGCCGTGTCCGCACCGCAGTGCTCCGTACGCTGGAGGCGCCCCCGGGGCTGTCCATGGTGCTGACCTGACCGCCGTGTCTGCACCGCAGTGCTCCGTACGCTGGAGGCGCCGCCGGGGCTGTCCATGGTGCTGACCTGACCGCCGTGTCCGCACCGCAGTGCTCCGTACGCTGGAGGCGCTGACCCCGGGGCTGTCCATGGTGCTGACCTGACCGCCGTGTCTGCACCGCAGTGCTCCGTACGCTGGAGGCGCTGACCCCGGGGCTGTCCATGGTGCTGATCTGACCGCCATGTCCGCACCGCAGTGCTCCGTACGCTGGAGGCGCTGACCCCGGGGCTGTCCATGGTGCTGACCTGACCGCCATGTCCGCACCGCAGTGCTCCGTATGCCGGAGGCGCCGCCGGAGGCGCCGCCGGGGCTGTCTATGGTGCTGACCTGACCGCCGTGTCCGCACCGCAGTGCTCCGTACGCTGGAGGCGCTGACCCCGGGGCTGTCCATGGTGCTGACCTGACCGCCGTGTCTGCACCGCAGTGCTCCGTACGCCGGAGGCGCTGACCCCGGGGCTGTCCATGGTGCTGACCTGACCGCCGTGTCTGCACCGCAGTGCTTCACTACGCCGGAGGCGCTGACCCCGGGGCTGTCCATGGTACTGACCTGACCGCCGTGTCTGCACCGCAGTGCTCCGTACGCTGGAGGCGCTGACCCCGGGGCTGTCTATGGTGCTGACCTGACCGCCGTGTCCGCACCGCAGTGCTTCATACGCTGGAGGCGCCGCCGGGGCTGTCCATGGTGCTGACCTGACCGCCGTGTCTGCACCGCAGTGCTCCGTACGCTGGAGGCGCTGACCCCGGGGCTGTCCATGGTACTGACCTGACCGCCGTGTCTGCACCGCAGTGCTCCGTACGCTGGAGGCGCTGACCCCGGGGCTGTCCATGGTACTGACCTGACCGCCGTGTCTGCACCGCAGTGCTCCGTACGCTGGAGGCGCTGACCCCGGGGCTGTCCATGGTGCTGACCTGACCGCCGTGTCCGCACCGCAGTGCTCCGTACGCTGGAGGCGCTGACCCCGGGGCTGTCCATGGTGCTGATCTGACCGCCATGTCCGCACCGCAGTGCTCCGTACGCTGGAGGCGCTGACCCCGGGGCTGTCCATGGTGCTGACCTGACCGCCGTGTCTGCACCGCAGTGCTTCACACGTCTGATGAGCTGCCGGAGCTACCCTCTCGCAGTGAGCACTTCACCAGCGCCAGCGCGGCCGTGGACGTGGCCTACAGTCGCCAGGAGGGACGCTACGCAGTGGCCGCCACCGACGTGGCCCCCGGCGACGTGCTCGTCGTCGAGAAGCCACACGCCTCCGTGCTCATGTCCGAGAAGATGTCCACACACTGTCTGCACTGCCTGAAAAGGTAGGGTTCACGTGACGGAGTTTGGTCCAGACAGCCACGCTGAGGATCTGGGAGTGCGGCCGGGAGACACTGCCGAGATGGAAACGGTTAATTGTGATGTGTGACCTCGGAAGCGATCTGAAGTTGAATTATGGAGAAAACGCATAAGCCTCCCATTAGCTTGCATTGGAGGCGATCGCTGTGCTACGATTCCCTTCCCTCAGTGGATTATCTCAGTGGATATCACCATTCAGAAGGCTACTATTGGAGGGCAGAACTTGAACACGATGATGCAACCTGCTAACGTCCCTATACGCCACAGCAGCCATCATCTTTGCAACTTCCGTTCCGATGGTCAGTCTCATATGTGACCAGACCTTCGTGTGACCTGTTGGTATCCAGAGGTGTGCCACACAATTGTGTGATCACATTTTCGCTTCTGACAAGGCAGGATATGTCATCGTAACGCCTTCTATGAGGGTGCGCAATGCCCATCGATCGTGATACTTCTCAGGCATTGTCTGCTCACGTGACCCAACCACTTGTCACCGCGGATCTGCGCCGCTCTTCACGGCTGGCGACTGACTGGCTTCACCCAGGTGGCGCGGCGTCCTCTTCACGTCACGACTGACCACGCGACTCTGACCTCACCAGGTCGGTGGTGGCGTTCCCGTGCGCAGACTGCAGCGGCGTGCAGTTCTGCAGCCCGGAGTGCGTGGCGGCGGCGTCGCCCTACCATCGCTGGGAGTGCCGCATACTGGATGTGCTGCAGGCGTCTGGCATGTCCATGCTGTGCCATCTGGCGCTCCGACTCGTCACCATGCACGACGTCCAGTTCTTCCAGGCGGTGAGCCCGACCAATCGCTGCGCGTGCGCTAGAAAGCTTAGCCAATCACCGACCGAAGGGTGAGAAGCCTAGCCAATCGCGACCGTACATGATGGGAGCCTGTCCAATCACTGACAGGCAGATGGACGGTCAAACCTGTCGCTGAATGGCATCATTGGAAGTCTAACCTATCACCGCTACACATCGTGGGGAATAAAACGCGCCTCTTTCATAAACCCTAACAAACCATTTCGGTGCACGGTGTATAGTCCAATCGATCACTGACACATCACTGTAGTCAGGTCGGTCACGTATTTATACGATGAAGAGTATCATCAATCACGGACAAACAAAGCAGAATCTAATCAGTGAGCGTTAGCAAGTCGTGAACAATCAATGTACAACAAGCATGTTGAGCGTGCCGATCATAAGCAGACAGCGGCAAGACTGGAAATCCCGGAGAGTTCAGGAGGGAGTACAGACCGTCCTGTTTTGATACGCTGCTAATGTGGTTTGTCATTTTCGCTCTTCAATCTGAAATGTTAGGTCTTGGAACCCTTTTTCTTGTGAGTCTCTACTCGCGCCCCTGATTGGCATCACATAGTACCTATATCCCAATAGTCATGGATTGTCTTTAATTTTCTGCAAAAAACGTTGGGCTTACAGCCATCGCATGCACTATTCTCACAATCTGAATTTACATTTGAGAAACGTTAATAGCTACCGGCAAGCTGTGGTATTTACATCTTGACGCCACCCGCAATATCAAACACAAAGGTGTTCCGAAGTTCCTGACACCACATGCGCCTTACGCGCTCCTTAGAACTTGGCGTAGGTACATCAGCTGACACCACACAATCATCCATCATGCGCATCATCCAATCACCCGATCCCGGCCGGCGTCCACGTTGACCGTCCACCGGGCCACGGTTTGCCGCAGCTTCGCCCAGAGCTGGAGAAGACCCGCGATGTGCAGGCGCGGCCGGCCACTGACGCCGCCGGCCGCACCTTCAACCCGGCCAGCTACCTGGCCGTCCACCAGCTGGCCACGCTGGCCGAGCTCCGCAAGCCGGAGGACTTCTTCCACCGCGCGCTCATGTCAGCTCTGATGCTGAAGCATCTGCGCGTTGCCGGCTTCTTCGGAGACGTCGGCGAGGAAGATGGTGAGCGATCGCCCCCCCAGCGATTCAGACGCTCAAGGTTTCTGGTTGCGTGTGCATGTGCTACTCGGTGATTGCTTGCATGCATATATATATATCTATATATATATATATATTTATATTAATATACATATCCATATCCATATACATTTACATTTACACATGCATATATATATATATATATATATATATATATATATATATTATGTAATCGACTGGGACAACTTCATTTGTATCCATGGTGGCCGGTAGCTCCGGAGAGGGCGCTCACGCCAGACGAGGTGCTCATTGGAGGGCTACTGCTGCGACACCTTCAGCTGCTGCAGTTCAACGCGCACGAGGTCGGCGAATACGTTATGATGGAGGAAGGCCAATACAAGCAATCGCGCAGCGTCTACATTGGCGTGGCGGTCTATCCCACTGTCAGCTTTTTCAACCACAGCTGCGAAGGCGGTGTTTCCAGGTGGGTTCAGAGCGAATGTCTGGTGTGTTGGAAAAGCCTTCATCCACGGTGTATTTGACAGCTAGAAACCACCGAAGAGCAACAGGCGAGACGCTTCGGTTCTATGTGGCTTCTTTAACGTGCTGTAAGCGTTATTGGCTTTGCATCATATCGTAAAAGCACGTTTGAATACTTTAGCATAGACGGTGCTTGGTGATTCTTCTGATAAACAACAACTGAAATCCAAGCACTTTCAACACCGTTTCCGCTTCACTTCATCAGATCTTACGGCACGACGTGCACGCAAGTGTATCACGTGCGGTATCAATCAATGGTGGACGAGGATGTATTAATTTTAACTGCTACGCCGACGGTTTCGAAGATTCTGTTACTCGGAATCGTTCGAAGACGATGTGCTTAGTAATCGCGTTACGCCTATTGAAAGCAACACCTGGACCTGCCGCAGGTGCTTCGTGGGAGACACGTTGATCATCAGGAGTGTGCAGCTGCTAGCCGCCGGAGACCACATCTTCGAGAACTACGGGCCCACCTACTCACACAAGTCGCTGCGAGATCGACAGCACTGGCTGAGGTAGGCGCTGCTGTCGCAGTCGGTCGCCAAGGCCGGCCGACAAGGTGCCGGGTAAGGAGCCAGAATCACGGGCGACACTGAATACATCCAAGCAAATCGCATATTCAAACAGCTGGACCTTGGAGTGAGTCACCCACCCGACGTCATGATCAATTCCATGAGCTCTTCCAAAGGCAACGACGGTGGACCCTTCTATAATGCTGGAGTATAAGAGAAAATAAATCGATCGGTTATCTTCAAATTTCCATATCAGTTCCTCTTACAACCAAATCCGGCAGCCCAATTGCTGGTGTTGGACGGACTTACACAAAAAAACCATAAACTACGAAGTGCTACAAGTGCATTTTTACCGACACGCACTAATAGCGGACATTAATGTCATATTGGCGATAAAGCGACGTTACCAAATGCTTAGGGTATTGTAGATCAACAAGATTTGTTTCGTTTAGCTTCTCAGTCCACGACCAGCACACAAAATCGGAGGTTGTTATTTAATTTGGCCTACATTCCCTGCTTGCATGCTCTCCTGAATGCCTGCAAGTTCATTATTAGTGCATCATACCACCGTTGCAAAAAAAAACGTACTTCTCGTTGGCTGCACGGCGAAATCTCAGATAAAAAGCAGAATGATTACTTTCATTCATTCGTATTTTCAGCAGCCACATCTAAGCATCGCAATTGGTAAACCGAAGACTTTTAATCACTTTAAACAGCCCTCTTGTACTTATGCTTCCCATTTTGTACTTATAATCACTTCAAATATCCCTCTGTCTGAGGAACTTTCGAGATACCCTGGCTTGCTAGCCGTCAGTCCGGCTGCGACCGGCAAAAGCACGCAGGATGCAGCGACGAACAGGAAGTTGCGGGAATGCCAAGAGCGCTGTGCATTTGATACGTTGCGGGAAGTGGACAAGGTCATATTGTAAGAAGATGGGGCGGAATGTCAACGATACGTGGAAGCGGATCGACACTGTTACACCGTCACAGGCACCGTCATAGACCGAGTTGCACAGGTCCTCCAGTGCATTGGTCATCCATGCTGCGGACCGTAAGGGACACTTACCACTGTCGAATGGCCTTCATAGCCCCTGCGATTGCAGGCACAAGTGCATGAAAGCGATGGAAACTGCCTACATCGTCATCGAGGAGAATGCTAATATTCCGGCAGATTTTTTTTTCCGGAATGAAGACGTCGATGGCGCAGCCAATAAGATGGCCAATTAGTGAAACAAAAGCTACTACGCACTTGTTGGATTATGCAATGGATGTACTCCGATTAGGGGCATTTCTTATGGCTGAACTTCGTGCATTCTATTCTAACCCGCTACGCTACAGTTTGACTCAGTTTGTCGCCTTGCATTGTTTGCGTGTCGATGAACTCATTAATATGTGCGTTGTTAATTTGAATGTTTTGTTTTGGAAGCCGTGATTGTCGACTGGTCGCATTTACCAATCCTTAAGACGACAGATTGAAACTTTTGGGTAAGCGATGGAAATGTGGGTTCTTAAAAAATGACGTGCCTACAATATTCATCGTTATTTTGATGTAAGTGTTAGTACCTTTCAACCATTGCCTGCCAAACCGTTCCTACCAGGTCACTGTTTTCCTCCCACGTGGAAGACCTTTCTGGGTATGGGTATTTTGGCTTAATAGTACATCATACAGCAATATGGAGTGATCGAATTGTGCGGGGGAAAATGTTCCATTATGTTCACAGGGACATTTTCTACCACATCGGCGCAGCAACAACTCTCGGAGCTCAACGGTCAAACGGGAGTCACGATTAAATGTATCTTTGCAAGCTATGTCTCATGACTGCTTTTTAATGGTGGTGCAGACTCGGAATATTTAGTGAACTAACTGTAATCCATGTCGCTGACCAGCCATGAAAAATATGTAATCGAGGAATTGACGAAATATTGGTCTTGGGTGCGGCGATTTTTCTCCGAAGGGTGCCTCTGGTGACAACATAACACATCGCGAGTGGTGTCATTAATACTTTCCAGGAGGCACTAATTACATCTGGAGTGAATACATTGCCCCAATGTCTCTGTATCCGCTGCTGTTATCACGATTACTTGGTGCCCTTCAGAATTATTCTTCTTTGCTAGATGGTGTTCCTTACGATAATTTCGCGACTGAAATAGCTTAACGTCAGGGGAATGTGAGAGTGAGCAATCTATATTGGATACACTTGGGCCGGGGCGCCTGAGTGTGACTGCGTGTGCCGTCAGTTCTCGCTACTGGTTCGACTGCCGGTGTGTGGCGTGCGCGAACGACTGGCCCGACTACGACCAGTACGACAACACCAAGGTGACGCTGCGCTGTCCCGAGTGTGGCCACGGTATCGTCAACGACGCCACCGGTGAGGAGTCGCCGATGGGCTGCGACTGCTGAAGAGGAGACGGGGAGCGGTGCACCGCGGGGATGGGGCTGCTGAAGGGTGGGTGGGGGAGACGGGGAGCGGAGAACCGCAGGGATGGGGCTGCTGAAGGGTGGGTAGGGGAGACGGGGAGCGGTGCACCGCGGGAATGGGGCTGCTGAAGGATGGGTGGGTAGGGGAGACGGGGAGCGGAGAACCGCAGGGATGGGGCTGCTGATGGGTGGGTAGGGGAGACGGGGAGCGGAGAACCGCAGGGATGGGGCTGCTGAAGGATGGGTAGGAGAGACGGGGGGCGGTGCATCGCAGGAATAGGGCTGCTGATGGGTGGGTAGGGGAGACGGGGAGCGGTGCACCGCGGGGATGGGGCTGCTAAAGGGTGGGTAGGGGAGACGGGGAGCGGTGCACCGCGGGAATGGGGCTGCTGAAGGGTGGGTGGGGGAGACGGGGAGCGGAGAACCGCAGGGATGGGGCTGCTGAAGGGTGGGTAGGGGAGACGGGGAGCGGAGAACCGCAGGCATGGGGCTGCTGAAGGGTGGGTGGGGGAGACGGGGAGCGGTTAACGGTAGGGAAGGAACAGCTGGAGGGTGATTGAAAGGATGACTGGAGAAAAGGGCTGTGAACAACGAGTCTGGGACCTATACAAGGGTTTGGAAGAGGACTGCCAAGGGAAGGAAGAAGGGAATCGGTAGAAATGTAGAATAAAAGAAAGATAGGAATAAAGAAAAGGCGAAACAGAGAAAGATGGGAGCAAAGATTGAAAGATATGTTTCTCCCATTGATTCAATCGTGTGTGTTTCCGCTTGATAGACGGATGACAAATCCTACTATCATTGTCGGAGATTGTCCTTTAACATCACCACATATATCTACTACCTCTGTTACAGGCAAGGACGCTAACGGAGACTGCCCCGGGTGTGGGAAGAAAAACAACGCCGTGGAGCTGTTTCGTCAACTTCACAGCGTACATGAGCTCTACCAGTCCGCTATGAGCATGATGAACGAAGGTCAGTTCTTCCTGTGCAACGCTAAGGACTGGTTTGAAAAATAAGTACTGAGGAGCAATTGGAGGGGGCTACTCGGATTCGCTGAAGGTAACTTTGACAATAGTATATTGCGAGCCAGAGTTTTGGTATTTACGGTTTCCACCGTTGCCAATATGAAGAGTGCATATATATTTAGCAACGGCTCATGCCATCCTTTCGGACCACGGTTTGCATCACATTAGCCATAGAATTTCGCAAATCCCATGGATCCCCTCCGAAAGTATCATTTGCTATTTGATATTTGCTATGTTCTGGTGCCGTGTATTGTGATTGTCGTCGAACTCTCAGTAAAAATAGAATAGAGCTGTTTCGTCACCTATTCCTCGTATCTGCCTCATTTTGTTCTTGTTGCAATTGTATAGTAGATATTCCTTTTTTAGTAAGCATTAGTACATTTGAAGCTACTTCCTGTTTCAGTAATAAACACCAAATCCATATGCATATTGTCAATCAAATGTATCAATAAAATCCTCCCAAAAGAGGAGGGTGAGATACCTGAGACACCTGAATGAGAAATTCGCTCGGAATGTAGAATCATGGCGTGTAGTGCTTCCGATTTCAATACCCTCCCAACGTTCGGCTCACATAAAGACCATCAGATCGCTTGAATCGCAGATCGCAAAGATCGCATGAAGACCATCCTCATAAAACTGACCTGTGCTTCTGCCTTGGAAGCAAGTTCAACAACCTTCAAACGTCGCACACATATCCGAGGCATCCCGATGCCGGTGGAGCAGAGCCCACCGAGCCGACCGAGACTCTGTGCCGCCAGGGGAGCCCAGGAAGGCGCTGCGCCTCATGTACCGCCACATTGAGCAGAGCCAGCGGCTGGTGGTTGCACCCAACCGCGACGTCAGTCTCTGCCAGGAGGCTGCCCGCATGTGCCTGGCCAGTCTCGGCAGCCTGCACTGCATCAAGAAGGGGCCGCGCACGTGATCCACCACGGCGCGTCTGCGCTGTGGCCACGCGTGACTACCAGCCCTAGCGTGCTCACCTGAACATCAGGAGGCACTTGCAGCGGAACAGATTGTGTTCCATGTGTCGATGAACTGCAGACGATTGTTTAAATTGCATGGATTCAGACGTAGGAGAACATAGAGATGGGGAGGGGAAGGAGCAGCAATACGTGACCCCTCGACTTGTTATTTTCCTGACATTGAGCCCTATGAGATAAATGTGCTGGCCTGTTCATTTTCGAACCGGTGTTTCTACGCTGCTGGGTCTGGACATGTTCCTTGGGTTTCAGCACATCTCCTACTTAACCTTTGATGACCTCTATCTTCGCCCCAAGCTATGCTAAATTAAGGAGCTGCTCGACAGCCTATTGGTACAGCGGCTTGTTATATGACATGTCAAGCTTATGAAGGCCCAGATAGAAACCGCAGTCGACATGGAGCATAACAAAATGTCCTAGGACCCGTGGAACTTGTCTCGTGGGTCTGGTGGTTTATCTACTGCCTTCGTCTGATTTTAAAGTTGACGTTGCTGTAATGAGGTGTGAAAACGTAGCATGCGTAACCGACTGTTTATTACCATTAGCATGCAAGCATAATCACTAGAAAAGCTGCGGTTGCAAAGTTAGTGCTACGAACAAAAAAGCTGGTGTTCCATATTGAGCTGAACGATATAAATTTGGAGAAAATTGGTGTTGCAGGAACAAACTTGGTGTTACAGGAGCGAAGTCAGTGCCGCAGGAGTGAAGTTGGTGTTGCAGGAGCAATGTTCATGTGACCAACGCGGAGTTAGTGTCGCAGGAGCAAAGTTGGTACCGCAGTTGCAATACAGGCAAAACGACATACTCCACCCATGTTCACGAGCATGTTTGGACACCACTAACGTCGCTGTTGGCTAGCTCTTAAGCCCCAATGACGAACCAACTCAGAAATATGTGCGGGACTCACTAAGGTAACTGCCCAATGAACTCACAGTGCAACTGTCCAACAAACTTCATGACCGCCCATCAGACAACTTGGTGCTGATCATCGCAGCGGAAAGTTCTGAGACGGCCTAATGCTGTTGCATAGAGGCTGGAATGGCAACCGCCTTCGGCGTTACCAGCTTCAAAGTGTTTCAATATATACTTGCGGTATCGAATTAACAATGGTTTTTCACCGATTTACCCAGACCACCTATTGGGACAATAAAGCATCCCTGGTACAGTTGTAGATCTGTGGTGACTTTTGGGTATTTTTCTAGAGTATTTGTACGCAACAGCTTTTGATAATTTATACATCGGAAACCTTTGCAGTTCCGTAACTTCATGCGTGCTTCTTGAGCATCACTAGAGGAGGACGGGCAATTTTTTCAGTCTTCGGCTCGGTCCGATCTAGCGGACACTGTTTGTACAGGATGATGATGAGATGATGGCAGAACATGGATACAACTTTGTGTGCTACTGTGGATGTTTGAGCGTGCACCGAAGTGTGTGATGGTTTTCAATACAGAAATTTTCCAGAGGACTATTGTGAACCCAATGATGTGAGGAAATTGTATGGGAGAACGGTAATGGTACGTACAACATTTTGTCCTTTGTCCCACACCATCGCCATTTCTTACACTACGTAACAGGGGCGCAGCTATGATTGTTTAAGGGGCCTCTGTTAAAAAATACGAAAATCTCATCCTACGAATACTTTTTGTGGCGTATGGAGAGCTGAGAAGAATTTTTTCGCTTGCAAGGTGTCAATCTAAAAAAATTGACCTGGTGTATTTTTTGGTGATGGGTCGGTCCCCGGTCCCCATAGACTGCGCCTCTGCTACTGAACACCTTGATTGCAGGTCTACGCTCTCTATATAGAGCTAAACAGTGTCGATTTTTAGAAAGTTGGTTTTGCAGAAGCGAAGTTAGTGTCATGTTAGTGTCAAGTTAGTGCATGGCTTGAATCGTATGCGTACCCACAAGCTAATGCTAAAGCTTGCACACTTACCTACCTATGGAAAACAGCGTGTTCTGTGTCTTTAAGCAAGCTTAGCTTGTCTGCGTAGGGTTTGCCTCGGATGTACGATAACCGGTTCTCAATTTCATATTCTTCAAAATCCGGCAAGGCCGGGCTGATAATTAAATAATGCAGCGAACTCTTGAACAACAATTTCAAGAGGTTCCACAATCCGTGACTCAAAGTCTCTGCCGACATCCGTGACAGACAGCCATCCGGTGTCTGCACGTCTGCTCACCTTCACCCGCTCAGTTACATCTTACCGCCTCGGCCGTCCAGCCGCGTCTGCTCACCTTCACCCGCTCAGTTGCATCTTACCGCCTCGGCCGTCCAGCCGCGTCTGGGCAAGCCGCGCGCGCGAGAACGGTACCAGAGTACCAAGGTGGCCGAGGCGTTGGCTCACCCTGCCAACGCATCGGTCTGTCATATGCCGGCATCACCCATTGCACCATACCGCGAGGGGAGTGGTCCGGTCTATGACTCCGACCAGCCCCCTGTACACTGTTAAAAATGAAAACACGCTTCGTGTTTTGGAAGTATGTGCAATTTTAACACGGCACAGCCGGTGATTGGAACGCGGCTACAACGCGTTTCAAAACGCGCCTACGCCGTGCAACCAACTTTTAAAACACGCCCTTTGATAATTCAAAAGCGCGTTCCAGGCGAGTTCCAGAAGTAGGCTGCAGGGTGTAAATGTTGCACATACTTTCAAAACTTGGACGTGTTTTTACTTTCTCCGCCTCAAAGGCTACTTCTAAAACACGGACGGTTTGTCACTTTTCTTTTCTTTTCAGATTGCTGCTGCAACTCTTTACAATACAGAGAGACGGATGGTCAGAGAGATGGTCAGAGAGATGGACAGACAGACTGACATATGGACAGAGAGACGGATGGTCAGAGAGATGGATGGACAGACAGAGAGATGGTCAGAGAGATGGATGGACAGACAGAGATGGTCAGAGAGACGGATGGACAGACAAACATATTGGCAGGCAGATAAATGTCAGAGATGGATGGTCAGAGATGGACAGGGAGAGGGACAGAGATAGAGCCTACAATGTTCACAGTGTTCGAAACTTACTCATCTTTTTCTGAACCGCAATCGGCACGGGGATCCTGCTATCAATGTTCACTACACGGGTCGCCAGGACAACCGCCACCTTTTTTTAATCAGTGGAAGCTTTTGGTGGAATATTGGGAACGCCATACTCCACAGCAGCAACATATCAACTATGTCCATGTCACTTCTGTCCAGCACCACCATATCACATCTCTCAATCATCAGAATATATGCATTGCCCTGCACCCTGAAGCAGGGCTTGCTGGTGCTGGGTGTTTCGTCTTCATCACCGATCACTTCTGTGATGGTGTCTCCCAGACACTCGCAGAATACTTCGATCTTCTCATCGTCTGCAAGGACAAGGAGTGGTTTGGAGAGTCGGATATGAATGGAGGTAGAGGATGTGAAGCAGAGACTTGGGAGACCTCCAGCACTTTTCACATACGCCTCACAACTGCATTCGGTGAATACAAATTGAATCACATTTCACCGGTGTGACAAGTTTATTTACACACGTTCCAGGTTTTTATACCAGAACCGAATCTTCAGAGGTTTTGCATTCAAAACAATTCTCATGGTTGCGGCTTCTCAGGGGATAACTTCCTTTGTCACTGGGTCACTAGTTACCCACTAGGACATCGTTGTAGTTCCCGTATAACATCATGATCGTGCTAGCATTTGAAAGACAATGCTACGAGCGGAGATAACATTAAACATAATGACAATTATCACCCCAACCATCACCCACCCATTGTGTATTCCCTGCATGATTCACCTACGTCCATCCGCATCAGCAGTGGTAAGACCTCAATACAGAGAAACAATACGAATACGAATTTCACTATACTTAGGAGCAAATTATCTGCGGAAACTGAAAGGTCACGAAGTTAAATCATTGGAAGGTGCACGACAGCTAATAAAAACTTCGGGGGAACGTATCGGAGGCGTCTGGATGGAAACCACATTAGCATCTTAATACATTTCTTACAATCTGGTATCGACAATGGTTCAAAATCGTATTTGTTCAAAGCGTGTTTTTTCGACATTGGTCTCAGGAAGCGACACGACAGGGCGAACCGAGATAGACCAGGACAAACAGACTGAAAATTCACACCTTCACATCCGGTTTTCGCGACGACGGCGTCGAGAAGCCTTTCGAGCCGCTGGCGCATCTCCCGGTAGAGCGCGCTGTCATCGGTAGAGGGCCTGCCCAGGACTCTGCATGTCTCCATCATCTGCGACAATTGTTAAAAGGTCTCAGTAATTAAACACATTAACAGAATGACAAGAAACATTGATAACGGTCACACCACCAATTGTTTCGCCAGTGCGGGACTATGGTTTTCGCATGTTCGTGGCTGTGTTTGTACTAAAGGTAATGTTTGAAGTTATGCCAACGAGTATGCACACGTAAATAAACATAAAAAGTCGGTTGGATATCTACGATACGAGACATCACATCTCGGGTCCCCACGGCACCGTTTGGTCATAAAACAATGGACGACACTGAGTGTCACGAAAGGGGATGGCACCTGCACTTCAAATAGGTGCCACGATCACAAGCAACGTCATAAAGTAGTGATAAAGTATTAAGGTATTTGCTTATTAAGGTATTTGCCCCCAAGATAGCTGACGAAACGAATCAATGACGCTACCTGCCGAACTCGCTGAATGTTTCGGAAGACCCTGTTTGACGTATCCGAGGCTACTTCTCATGTGTATATATATATATATATATATATATATATATATATATATATATATATTGTGTGTGTGTGTGTGTGTGTGTGTATGTATATATGTGCGTATGCATGAATCCAGTATCAAGGATAGAATAGTTAGTTATCTGGAAGGTAGCAGACTGATTCAAAATACTCAACATGGGTTTAGAAAGGGACGATCGTGTCTCACAAATCTCTTGAACTTTTTTAACTTCGCCACAGAACAATTTGATCAGGGAAATCAGGTTCAGGTAGCATATCTTAACTTTAGTAAGGCCTTTGACAAGGTACCCCATAAACGGTTAATGATACAGCTTCAGTCCCATGGTATTGCAGGAACATCTTAAAATGGATAGAGTTGTGGCTTTCAGATAGACAAAAAAAGAGTGATGCTAAGTGGTACAAAGTCAACATGGCAAAATGTTCTTAGTGGCGTCCCCCAGGGGTCAGTACTGGGGCCATTACTGTTCATTATATTTGTAAATAACATTGAAAGTGGCCTAAGCAGTAAAGTTTTGAAATATGCGGATGATTTGAAGGTGTTTAGGGCAATAACAGGTCAATATGAGCATATCTCGCTGCAAAAAGACTTAGACGAACTTGTGAAGTGGTCCGAAGTATCGGAAATGAAATTTAATTTTGATAAGTAGAAAATCATGCATGTAGGTGAGCAGCATATGAAGGCTCCATACTTGATGGGTGGCCAAGTGCTATCAGTGACTCAACAGGAGAAGGATTTAGGTGTTATTCTAAACACAAAATTGGGGGCATCAGAACAGACCAAAGAAGCCAGGAAGAAGGCACTGAGAATGCTCGGGGCAATAAATAGGAATGTATCATACAGAAATGAGGAAGTGATCAGGAAGCTATACTGTGCATATGTCAGGCCACATTTGGAATACTGCATCCAAGCTTGGTCTCCTAGCTATGAAAAAGATTGTTGGCTTTTAGAGAGAGTACAAAAGAGGGCTACAAAAATGGTTAATGGCATAAGCAACCTAGCATATGAGGAAAGATTGAAGAAGTTGAATATATATTCACTTAGATATAGCAGGCTGAGAGGAGATCTCATCGAGGTCTTTAAATTTGTCCATGGTCTGCAGAGGGGAAATGTTTGAATTGAACAGAAATGATGCAATTAGAGGTCATAAATTCAAAATTAAAGTTAACCACAGCAGAACAAGGTTAAGGCAGACTTTCTTCACCAACAGGGTAGTAGAACACTGGAACCAGCTGCCGGAAAACATTGTCAGTAGCAACACATTGAACATCTTTAAAAACAGCATAGACAATCATTATATGAATAGAGGACTTGCTTTTCAGTATTACAGGGAGGGCTGATTGACAGATTTGGTGGGCAACTGGTTCAGTGTACAGAGTGCAACCAAGAAGAGCCCTTGTGGCTCATAGTTGCACTAATATTTTATGTCTTTATGTCTTTATGTCTTTATGTCTTTATGTGTACGCACAGCCACACCCAGACCTTCGTTGAATCCTCAGGAGCCAGGGTCACTGAGTAAAAGGAAGTGAGTGTTAGATGATCAGTTAAAAAGTGTCATATTGGAGTATTTTTCCAAGAGGATGTGAAAGATAATGTAAAATATAAACATTTTGTATTTCCACGCGTAAGTATTTTCCGAAGGAAAAATACAACCTATTTTGGTTGACCTGACGTTTATGGTCACGACTCAATCATTTTTATGAGAGCGTGTTTAGTTCGAACAATTTTTTTCGGCCTGTTCTACCCATTAGAAAACAAAAATTAAAGAAAATTGAAATATCAAAATTCTTCAATGGAAAAAAGTTGGGTCGGTAAAAACTTCAGGACCCTGGTCGATTTCGCCTTCCTTTTCTGATTCAATTTTTCTACAAATCTCCAAAAACGAACTCCCCAGAACAAAAACATGATGTAAGTCTTGAAAATCTAGGCCCCCTAATGTCACTTTTGGTGGGTGGTGGTACAACCTCGGTGGTCCTACTCGTCGAGCGCTTTCCGATGACACCTCTTCAATTTACGTGCGACGCTTAGTTTGGAGATTAGAGGGGTTTCATATCACCCCCACCCGCCGACATGGGGTGCGAGGGTATGATCGGGAAGATGAGGAGGGTTAATATGCCGAACTCAACCAGGCATGATACATTGTAGGGGAAAGTTTGCCGATGTCGGGCAGAGAGCGGCCGGATGTCAGTATGCCACTAAGGAGATTCCGAGCTCGCCCCGACACATCCCGACAGCGGGCCGTCATCGGCATATTTACTGGAGAGGAACGTCTCTTACTGAAAATTCTAGGGATGGTGCATTCAAACCTTCCCAGCGGGAAGGGTCCAATGCTTGGAATGGGACGCTTGTAATGCGTGGAATGGGTCGAATGCATGGGTATTTTCCTGGCCGGAGAAACGCCACCTTCCAATGGGGAAGCACATCCCCCAGCCTTCCCCTTGTATCCGCTGCAGGTAACAAACACAGCATTTATCCATAGTTCCTGCTTTTCGTGTATACCTACCGTTGTTTTCCCGTCATGTAGTCCATTACAGTCGGTCGAACAAACTGCTCGGGCAGTCATATGATGTAATAAGCTAAAAAGAATTATGATTCTTACCATTACCAAAATTACAAAATTATTTCGCTGTCGAACATGCCCACGGCGCCCATTGACTGCAGTCGACGTTCTCGAGTGGTGTGTTACAAATTGTACGCAGAACGGCATACGTTATTAGTGCGCGTTAGAAGATGAAGGTGTGCGTGCGTGTTTAAAGTAGTATGTGATGGAATTAGTCATATATTTCAGTATTCACTTTTGCTGTATCGTACCATAAAATGATGGATTCGTCCACTTCTTATCAACTGAACAATGCGGATAATCTTCCCTTTCTACACCAGCTCGCGAAACGGAAAGATTCGTTCATTGAGAAAATACGCCAAGTTATGCATATTGGCTTGCTCCCATGTGCACTGGGAAAGTTAAAGACAGGCATTCAGGATTGTTTGAACAACAAACTTCGAAAATATGACCCTCAGTAAGTACACATTTGTCTTAATATTATAGTATTAGAAGTACAGATCAAGGTAAAATTTGATTCTTTGGAATTTGTCTTCTTAATACAGTATTTGAAAGTGGAAAAGACCACTCGTTTTGCCTGCAAGTGATTACTGTTCAGTTTGTGAATAAAAACACAATCACAATCTTCACTACATTTATGGTTGATCCAGCATAATTATCAGTGCCTGGTGTGTCACAAATGTGATAAACAAGAAGTTCAGCACTTCATGCACTCAGTTCATTGTTCTTTGGCATCAAAACCCTTATATTTCTGGCTTAATTTAATATTAATTCTTGACAAGGAATAGTGATGTGATGGCAGTGAAGTGATGCTGTTAATGTTAATGGCAGCACTAGCAATGTTTGCAAGATTTAATGACATTCAGGCTGAAAAGTTTGTTTCAGATTATTCTGCTTTTCCAATTAGGTTAGGTTAAATTTTGTTGTGCTATAATATATGATACATTTGTAATGAAAGGTGTTTTGGGAATTTTCAGCTTTTTTCTTCAGAATATCATGTTTATGAACACATGAGACAAACCACATGTAGCCATATGTATGGTGGGAATTGAGCCACTTCTTAAGATATTTTATCTCTTAAAACATTTATGCACTCTGGGTTCATACTGGATAGAATGGGCTCCACATGTACTCCAACACATGCATGCAGAAGGAACAAAAATGCCACTAAAAAACTAACACTAGATTGAATAAAACCTCCACAAGACATTATTCTACTTACAATTACCAAATAAACTAGCTACTTTTCATACCACCAAGCACACATACAACATCCAAACACACCACATCAAACCACAACCAATGGAAGTGCCAACAACTTGTGAAACATCGTGCCTGCACACTGAACTGGCCTCCAGTCACTATGAATTTGGCTGATGTGTCTCCAGAATCCTGCTTTCCAGCCACCCTACAGTGGGAAAAACTGACTGTTTTAAAAGATGTCATCTGGAGTCCTGGAGGCCACATATTTGCTTGAGGCCCTGAATTTGCTTTGTTAACATTTTCCATTCTGAAAACTCTCTTTCAACCAACGGATGCAAGGTATTGTTTTGTCTGGCTATGGGTACCAAAGGTCCCGGGTTCGACTCTGGCTCCACTCAGGACATTTCCCAATCCTGCGGCCCACCAGCGAAAGTGTGGGCAGTGCCATTAGCAGTGAATGTGCATGAAGTGTGTTGTGAACCAACCAATAAACAAACAAGGTATTGTTTAAATGACATCATAACCATTAGCAACTTTGAATGCATGTTTAACCATGCCATACTGCAAGCACAAGACCTTGACTGATCCTTTGCTTTGCGCATCACCATGGCTTCTCACTGTCGCATGTGGGATAGTGGTATTGGGTCCATATTATGCAGGAAATAGGCTGCATATGTAGATAGGTTTGTGCTCTGAGCCGAGGGTGAAGTATGAATTATTTGTTTGTTTTTCATTTGGCTAGCCTTTCCCACTCTGTTTCCCACTCTGGCCATAGGTATCAACATAAGTTTAGCTTGGTTTAGCTAGTGGTAAGTTTAGGTTGTGCTCCAGCATCTCAATCATTCAGCTAAGAGGAGAACCACACAAATTTATGATTTTGTGACAACATGTTGTTGTGGATTATTTGAAAGTCTTTAGGGCAATAACAGGTCAAAATGAGCATATCTTGCTGCAAAAAGACTTTGACGAACTTGTGAAGTGTTCTGAAGAATGGCAAATGAAATTTAATTTGGTAAGTGCAAAATCATGCATATGGGTAAGCAGCATATTAAGGCTTGATGGGTGGCCAAGTGCTATCAGTGACTGAACAGGAGAAGGATTTAGGTGTTATTCTAAACACAAAATTTGGGGCATCAGAACAGACCAATGAAGCCAGGAAGAAGGCACTGAGAATGCTTGGGGCAATAAATAGGAATGTATCATACACAAGTGAGGAAGTCATCAGAATGCTTTACTGTGCATATGTCAGGCCACATTTGGAATACTGCATCCAAGCTTGGTCTCCTAGCTATGTAAAAGTTGTTTGGCTTTTAGAGAGGGTACAGAAGAGGGCTACAAAAATGGTTAATGGTATAAGCAACCTGGCATATAAGGAAAGATTGAAGAAATTGAATATGTTTCCACTTAGATATAGAAGGCTGAGAGGAGATCTCATTGAGGTCTTTAAATTTGTCCATGGTCTGGAGAGGGGATATCTTAGGGAAATGTTTGAATTTAACACAAACAATGCAATTAGGGGTCATCAATTCAAAATTGAAGTTAACAACAGCAGAACAAGGTTAAAACAGTCTTTCTTCACCAACAGGGTAGTAGAACACTGGAACCAGCTGCCAGAAACCATTGTAAGTAGCAGCACATTGAACATCTTTAAAAACAGCATAGACAAGCATTATAAGAATAGAGGGATTGCTTTTCAGTATTCCAGGGAGGGCTGATCAATGAATCTGGTGGGCAACTGGTTGAGTGTACACAGTGGAACCAAGAAGGGCCCTTGTGGCTCATAGTTGCACTAATCTTTAATGTCTTTATTTCTTTATGTTCCTGGCAACATTTCCACAACCTCAAAATTCATAATTTTCTTCGCAAAGCATTCAAGCTTTGCAAGCTATAGTCTGAGCACTGTGCTGATCGGTCTGACAGCATCATGGTACAAATGGATGAGCCACAGTTTGCCAATCCCATTATATTATGTAAATGTTGCAGTGTTAGCTCATAAAACATCGTTCATGGTATAACACATTTCCTCTGTATGATGCCTATGACATCATGGCGCCGGGTGGAGTCGCCTGATGTGTAACAACTTAGCGATCTTACTGCCTCTTATGTTCATTGATGTGCTGCAGAATCTTGGTAGCTATGGACTTGGCGTCGGGCTTGATATTCGCGTGGCTATTACGGAAGTGGTGATCCACGGCGTATCCAGGCGCTGGCCTCTGAGACGTTCGTTGTAGCGCAGTCCGATCAAGCGACCGCCTTCGCCGATGTGTCTTGTTACAGAGGCTGCAGGTGAGTTGGTAGAGGACACTACAGGTGTGACATTCGCCTCTGATGCCGGTTGTGCAGGGATGACATCGTTTCCCTCCTGTGCAAGGTGGAGATGACAATGCCGAGCTAATTAGGTGTCTTCTGATAGTGTTGGTGGTTGTCCAGATGACACGAATGTCGGGCTGTTTCTTGCGGATGATGGCTTGAATGGAGTTTGCTAGCTTGTCAATGAATAACAGGCCATTCTTGTGCAGGTCTCGTCGCTCCTTGGTCTTCGACGTTGGAAGGTGTTCATGGTCTCGGTGATGGTCTTGCTGCTGTAGGTGTGGTAGGCAGATATTTCGAATGCACTTGATGCTGTGATTGCGAGCCGTCTGGCTGCTGGACAGCCTGATGAGTCAATGATGGCTCTTCTTACTTGTGAGCACAGCACTACATTCCTGGTCTTCCAGGGCATGGCTGAGTTGGTGTGCAGGATGATGCCTGATGATGTGCACCTGCCATATAGCTCGGTGGTATAGCTTCGTTAGATTCGACGATAATCCTGATCTAGAAATAGGAAGGAGCCATCAAGTCCCAATGGTGAACTTGATGGTGACGTTTGCTTCTTGATGTGTTCAAAATACTTTTGGGTATTCTTTGCTCCGTGAGTCCAGGCTTAACAAAATCAAAAACGTCATCCACATACCTTGCTTCAAGGCAGAGTCGCATGGTCAATATTCGCTACGACTATCTCTGAGATGCCAAGCACCAACGTTTGGATAAACTGCGTGGAACTTCCACAACTATCTGAACATCAAGCCCGACTACAAGTCCATTGCCACCGAGATCCTGCAGCACACCACTGAACAGACACAAGAAGATCGCCCAGCCGCTACACATCAGGCGACTCTATCCGGCCCTTATAACCAGTACTGCTTCCTGGTGTATCCACTAAAGATGAAAACGCGGTGTGATCCGGCTGATCTGGTCCATGCCACATGTGTAGGCGCCTGACGGTGGAGATTCCACGTTGTCCAGTTGTTGTTTTGTAGTAATGAAAGCTGCTCCATGTGGCAAGGAATTCATCACTTGGTCAACATTCTGTGATTCGATGGAAAATAGCAGTACGAATAACTGGCATTGAAAAACTATAAGAGAAATAATACCCAAGCCACCCTGACTACAATACATTTGCGGCCTACTGTGCATCACGCCATGAACCTAAGACCCAAGGTTGCAAGGAAATATGTTTTTGACATATTGCAATCAATGGATAAAATTAGTCTGCTTTTACCAAAATCATTGGTGTAAAAAGCAGACCAAAGCTAGTTTTGACTGCCGCTGGCTAAGGCTAGTCTTGACTAGTTTTAACCGGCGAAAACTGACCGAAACTCGCCAAATCTAAAACATCTCGGTTTGAAAACTTGCCCATTAAAGTAAGCTTGACAAGTTGAGAGGAGGATGATGCATGTTGCTTGAGTAGTGTGAGAAAAGGTGCATTTTCCCATAAGACATGGCTTTTGACCAAAAACAAGCTTTCAAGAATTATCCATGTATATGAAGAATATGCCACGGAGACGAGTGATCTAGGGGTAAGCTGCTTGTCTCACAATCGAAAAATTGTAGTTCTGCGTCTCACCTGTCGCTACCCTTCGCTCGCGACCAATCGGCGTGAGAGGTTGGCGACACTACATGACTCAACGGTCGATGTGTCGTAAAGCCAATAATCAACAAAAAATAAGTCACTTATTCTTCACAGACATTTTTGTGTTATTTGTACACAAAGTGGATGATGAAACCGACGCATTTCCCACCGGGATTTTCGCCTATAATGATGCATAGCTGGTATTTCCTACCACTGATGAAAAGAAGGAGAAGGATGGGAAGAATGATTATGGTGTGGCACGGGTGTCGATTTCTGATAATTTTTTTGTGGAGGCAAAATTCATCAAGGCAATGGGCTGACCCAACATGGATTGGAGGGTACACTCAGTAGGGTTCCATGTTAAAACTTGAAATTATTGAGGGAAGGTGAAGCCAACATTGAGGGAGCACTTTCCCCCTCCAAAATTATATAAGGCCTCTGAGTGTGGGGTGTAGTGAAAAATACCACGATGATCGATAACCGACTGGAATTACCATGGGATATGCTTCACGCATCTACTGTCATTTCTGGTAGGGGCAGGTATGTGAACAAGTCTAGGAATAGGTGCAGAGGTAGGTGTAGGGATGGATGATGGTTGACCAGTTGGTTGACTAGTCAAGTTAGATGGTTGACTATATGTTTTTATTGGAAGTCTGCCTGTCCTCGTTTACATAGTCTCCGATACGGTAGCGCAGGTGAGAAGCATGCCACATCATGACCCCGACCACAACTCGAGTGATCTCGGCATGCTATGAATATTACCTACTTAACTTTTTATATAGATCGGTATTCTATTGTCATTTGTTGCATAACAAGTAGTGTTCCACACTGGAGTAGTCGTAATTGGGAGCTAAATTTCGTTTAATACAACGAAGAATGGCTCTTAAGTGCTCCTGGGTTTTGGACATTGCGTGAGAAGAAATGTACGACCTTCAATATACCAGGAGGTGCTGAGTTTACATAAAAAGTAACGTTAGGGATTATGCTATATTACTCAACGTTTCGGCCAAGGGCCACCGTCACTCCTGACGACGGCCCCTGGCCGAAACGTTGAGTAATATAACATAATCCCTAACGGTACTTTTGATGTAAACTCATCACCTGGTATATTGAAGTTCGTACATTTCTTCTCACGGAAGAGCCAAATTTCTTTCTTTTTTCTCAGTTTAATCCATGAATTTTCATAGCTTCTGCAACCTTGCCACCTACATCGTGTCAGCCCACCATGACCCTGTGCCTCTCTATATGTCCTTAGTGCTCCTCGCCCTTTATCTTAAAGCGAAAACAATATTATCTATTTACATGAATGGAAAACACAAATTAGCCAGGACAAACACAATTACTGTGTCTTGTCTGAGAAATATGGCCGACCGGATAAAACCATTTTGACCTCATGGCAAAAAGTGGCCAAAACTAGTTGTTATCACACCCAACATCACATTGTGGGATGTCGGGAAGATGTATTGCAATATGCACACATACAATTACTGCACACTGCACTAACCGAGGTGTATTGTTTTGCAGGTTGGATGGCATTCTGGTTGGATACGACAACCTGATGCTCATCGGCAGCACCGGCCACACCATTCCCGGATACTGCCACGTCCACATCAACATACAGGCGGATTTCTATGTTTTCAATCCCAAAGTTGGAGGGAAGCTAAATGGTGAGACCATTTTCAGTGGTGGGCTTAACGTCTTTGTGTCTGAAGGAACCAGGTAACCGCTAATCAGTTTAATAGTATCTTGCTTGATTTCATATTTGTAATCAGTCTGTTACAGCAACCTAGAGACATTGTATTGCAAGGTTTTATTTTTATTTTTGCTTTAGAAGATGCTGATTATTGTGAAATCACCACTTAAATTACACTCTAGTTTTAGTTAGAGACATTATTTTTAGTTATATTAGTTTAGTTAGAGAGTTTAGACATTATATTAGTTTTAGTTAGAGACACTTAAATTACACTTTAGTTAGAGACACAACATTTAATGGCGGATCCCAAACCTTTCATTGGATGATGTTGCAGCACGACATGGAGAGAAAATGTTTTGATTTACGAAAACGATAGTAGGTGAGGGCGGGAGGGGTGAATCGCGCTCATCGAAGACAGTTCCTTGAGATAAATTGGAGTACTAGGTCTTCTTTGCGCTCGTCGGAGAAGATTTCATAAGCGCGCGAGCAGGGTGCATTTATTTTTTTCGACTCGACATTGAGGAGGAAGCTCAGCCCCTTGGAAAAGATGCAAAGCGACATACCAGGTAGTAATGTTTATGTTGTTCTCATATATTATTTATATTTATTGGGTCTTTTATTAGTTATTCTTATATTCTTCAAAGCCATTGCAGTGACTTAAAAGTCAGTTCAGGTCCCTTGGGCCGTCCCAACAGTATACAAAGCGACCCACAATTTTTAACACTGGAAATATGGGAATGCCAATGCTAAGAACTTGTCGAGGCCCTTTCAAACTTATGCGTTATTTGTATGTCACCATCCATGTTACCGCGGTTCAAAAACAACAATAGGTAATGCATCGGTGGTGATTTATACGATAGCCCTTTAGCACATATATGTAATGTAATGCAATGGAAAACTCCGTTTACTCTCCTATGCATAATGGGATACGCCTACAAAATAGGCCTATTCACAGGTCCCAAACCATTTAATGCAGATATGAACACGAATTATACACGGCAATGGACCTGCATATCGGCAATCTGTCAGAAAGATGTTGCGAGTGTCGGAAATAGATGAAAAATTTTTAGCGTATATAACATTTGAGGGTCATAGTAAGTATATAATAGCAAAATGTAATTATTTTTAAAATGCAAGGCAGCGTACCATTCCTGTTTTTTCATCATTGATGACATATGACACTGGTGCACGTTCTCTAAGTTGCAGCGTAATGTAATGTA
Source organism: Imbricaverruca yamaguchii (assembly GCA_034440575.1). NCBI lineage: Eukaryota > Metazoa > Arthropoda > Thecostraca > Neoverrucidae > Imbricaverruca > Imbricaverruca yamaguchii. Next base: position 1,191,867 of record JAOTOL010001538.1, read on the forward strand.
ATATAATGCATTTCGGATCCTCCCGAGCAGGGTTTTTCAGATTTCGTTACAGTAATGAACTGATGTGCAGCACAAACCATCATAATGTGCATACACGATTACAACGAGCGGCATCACAGTGCTGATGCAAGCGATGTTCCGGAGACCGGAAATTAGAGCCCGGACATGCGCAGCATGGCCGGAACCCCCCGTCTGAAAACATTGTAGCCAGCTGAGTTCCTCAAATCTGGAGGCAGATTGTTCCACGTTCACCAAGCTCTCGGTGTGAAGGAGCGGCGCTCCCACTCCCCGTGTACCGTTGTAATATGCCAATCGCCGGACGAATTGCACCGTATCGTGTGCAAGGTATTGCAACGACTCATTGAGATGTATTCACCCAGGGACGGTCCTGAAGAAGTCAGGCGTCAGCGCCACCTGCCTGACGAACCAAGTCTTCACTGTGTTCGTTAGCTTCCCGCCGCACCTGCGCAACAGCATCGAACTGTACGAAGAGATCACCTTCATCATTGAGAAAGTGGACCTGTGCAGCCAGATCCCGTTTGTGAAGGGCGTCCTGGACGAACAAAGGTTCGTGCACTATGATGCTATGACTAACCGACTGAGCTATCGCCGCCCCGATAGCTCCGTTGGTTAGAGCAGTGGTATGCATTGGTTTTCTCTGTCGTGGAAGGACAGTGCTTGAGTCGCTTCACACGCTCGCATACCCCCGGCTGGGAAGATCAGTTGCACTCGGCAACTGGTCCGATAAGGCCGGAGCGTCTGTGTCGGTGCATTGACGGCACATTGAGCGCTCGGTAAAAATTCTGCCTTTGAACTGGAACCTATGGATTGGGTGGTGGGATCAGGATCCACGCAACGAGCTCTGCTTAGCAGTGGAATCCTGGTCCAAAACCACCCGAGCAAGAATTGGTGTATTAATGTAAAGCAATTATGACCGGCCCTATGTCAGTTCCCTAACTTAGCTTTTGGTCACATGAACTAACTGTAGTCCATTGTCGTCCAACCCTACCATGACAGATTGCTGACTGTTGCGGTGCTGCCTGGGCTCGAATCTGTTCACAGTGTCACAGGCCACGATAGTCATCTTCCGATGTTCCTGTGTAATGTTTTCTACGTCGGCCATTTTCCCACCTTGGCTGGAACTAAAATGTACGGTGAGCCGGTGTTCATTTGAGCCTTCATATGTGTCTGCTTCCGTGACAACTGGACATCACACTGGTCGCGGCCTCTCGGCGCCTTGATGCAGTACTTGACACAGCCATCTCGTCCCGTCTGCTCCGACATCCGTCTGGTCCGTTTCTAGTGTCAAGTCTTCGGCGTCCGCGTGGATGGGCGAGCACATACGGTTCGACACGGACGAGCCGGCGTGCGGCGAGGTCGACTCGGGCCTGTCGTCGACCGGCTGCGACTCGTCGACGAGCGTGCGCAGCCCGTCGGCCGGCCGTGTCGACACGCCGCGTCGACGCAAGAAGCGGAAGCGTGCCGACTCGGACTCCGCCTCTGCCGACGACGACGCTGCCGATGCAGCTCTTTACGACGCGTCGGACCGCTGCGCCACACCCGCCGCCGAGTCGCGAAAACGGCGCAGCCGGTTGGAGGCCGTGTCGCCGAGCGGTGAACGGGAGCTGTACCTGCCCGACCTCCGTTTGCCCGAGGCCTCTCCTCAGGCCAGTGGCAGCCGAGCCCGCAAGGTCAAGGTGAAGCGGGAGATAGATATAATGGACGATGTTTTGGATGACCTGCTTGTTTAATTTGCGGTTGGGAACTATGAAGGGTTTTAACGTGGCATGCTCGCTGCATGATCTCTGTAGTCGATACGCCCCTAAGCCCAAACGTGGCCGAAACGTCCCTAAGCCTCTTACGTCGGTGAGACGAGAGTTGTGTTCGTTCTTGTATACAGCAGAAACGCGGCGCCGATTCCAGTCCTATGACTGAACCTGGCTAGGGTCGTCCCTAGCCAGGTTCAGTGGTTCAGTGGCCAGGTGATAGTTCGATTTACGTCGAGTAGTGATGCGAGCGTCATTGTTGAAGCTCACGTCACGCAAAAGTAGGAAATGCATTGGATGATCGGCGTGTGTGGCTGTGATGTCGGACCTCAGGAGTGCTACCGCTCGCTGCACTGTCGTCTGCGCAGCGCATTGTACCCTGATAATTTTTTTTCTCGTTTACCGACTCACCGGTCGTCCATAGTGCTGCAGTGGTCGCAATGTGTCGGGGCATATCTTGGAGTTGAAGACACCACACTAAACAGCGGAAGTGTTTGACGCGTATATTTCTGCCGTGCCGGAACACACCATCCATCGCAATAAATGCGCCTCGGTATCGCTGTTCCGCTGGCCATCACACAAATCCATGAACAAGTAGGGTCCGTCTGCGCTGGGGAAGGCGCGGCTGCCACGCCGTGCTGCGCTGCGGAAGACGCGGCTGCCACGCCGTGCTGCGCTGCGGGAGACGCGGCTGCCACGCCGTGCTGCGCTGCGGGAGACGCGGCTGTCACACCGTGCTGCGCTGCGGGAGACGCAGCTGTCGCACCGTGCTGCGCTGCGGGAGACGCGGCTGTCACACCGTGCTGCGCTGCGGGAGACGCAGCTGCCACACCGTGCTGCGCTGCGGGAGACGCGGCTGTCACACCGTGCTGCGCTGCGGGAGACGCGGCTGTCAACGTGCTGCGCTGCGGGAGACGCGGCTGTGACCGTGCTGCGCTGCGGGAGACGCGGCTGCCACACCGTGCTGCGCTGCGGGAGACGCGGCTGTCACACCGTGCTGCGCTGCGGGAGACGCGGCTGCCACACCGTGCTGCGCTGCGGGAGACGCGGCTGTCACACCGTGCTGCGCTGCGGGAGACGCGGCTGCCACACCGTGCTGCGCTGCGGGAGACGCGGCTGCCACGCCGTGCTGCGCTGCGGGAGACGCGGCTGCCACACCGTGCTGCGCTGCGGGAGACGCGGCTGCCACACCGTGCTGCGCTGCGGAAGGCGCGGCTGCCACGCCGTGCTGCGCTACGTTTTGATATTGCCTGGACGGCTCCGTCATGGGCAACGAGGTTCAGTTATCGGCGAGTTAATCCGGCGTTCTGCCTGCGTTCTGCCTGAGGCGTTCCCCTAGTAGGGCGCCTTAGGTGTGGGGCGTCCGAGGAACCGAAACCAAGAACAGCGCATGGCACCGACAACAACCAAAAACATTCCTGGTCCCTCTCGTGAGGGCCAGACCACCTGCTCCGGCGGACGTAACACGTTTTCCGCTACCCCGCGAGTCCTCATTCTTCGAGGGAAAACACAGTCTCTTGGTTCTTTGGCCCCCTTTCATAGACGTAACGGATGCAACCGGTTTTGAAAAGTTGTTCGTTGTGAGAAGTTGAAGGATGGAGGGTTGGAGGTGGAGTTTGCGGTGGCTGAGGAAGCGGAGAGAGCGTTGTCGATGACTAAGTTTGTTTATAGTGAGAGAAAGGGTGGCAAGAAGGTAGACGAAATTATTCCAATATACGTAGAACCTCATAAAACCAAGAACTCGTCGAGAGGAATCATTAATTGTTTTGACTTACAGGACGTACAGGAGGAAGAGATTGTCGATGGACTAGCAGAAAAAAAATATTTTGGAAAAAATATTGCATGCATATCTTTCAGCATATTTGGAACAAAATAATGTACTAAGCTCTTTCCAATTTGGCTTCAGAAAAAAACAATAGTACATACATGCCCATTATGCATTTATATAATGAAATAACTAAGTCCATAGAAAATAAAGAAATTGTGTGTGGTTCATATCTTGATTTGAAAAAGGCCTTTGACACAGTTAGCACAGAGATATTAGTCAGAAAATTACAATGCATTGGACTTCAAGGACCCCTTCTTAGAATACTAAAATCATACCTTAGAAATAGATATCAGCAAACTAAAGTACATGAGACTCTATCTGAACCAGAATTAATTTCTATGGGTGTTCCTCAGGGTTCCATTCTGAGGCCATTATTATTTATCATATATATAAACGACTTGCCCAGAATTTTGAATGATGTAAATATGTACCTTTTTGCTGATGACAGCAATTATTGTTAAGGCAAAAAGTATAGATGAATTACAGAATCAAATGAATTGCATTGTTCCGGAACTAACACAATGGTTCCAAGCAAATAGGATGTCATTGAATGTAGGGAAGACAAATTACCAAATATATTCTGGAACTCCCATTAATGACATAAATATAATGATCAATTCTGTTAAAGTGAAAAGAAAACAACAAATCAAGTATCTTGGCATGGTGTTGGATGAAAAATTAACTTGGTATGGACACATCGATTATATTACATCCATCATCAGTAGAAACTTGGGTATTATGGGGAGGTCAAAATACTTCATAACAAGTCGTGAACTGAAGTATTTATACAACTCTTTAATCCTTCCCTATTTAAATTACTGCGCTGTGATTTGGGGTAATAATTATCCCACTAGACTAAACCAAGTCATTAAATCCCAGAAACGTGCCTTGAGAATTATTGATTACAGATGCTATACATACCCTACAAATAAATTATTTATTAAGTACAATATTTTGAAATTCACCGACATGGTGCAAGAACAAAACATATTAATTCTGCACAAATTTGTCAATGACGCATTGCCTCATGCTATGACCGACTTTTTTCGACATACAACACCTTTTAGTACAAGAATCATTCAACATTTCTCTATACCATTTACCTATCGACAATATAGGCTATATGCTATTACTCACTCTGCTCCAAAATCATGGAACAATGTAATATGCAAAATATTTCCCAGTATTCAGCTAGTACCAAGGAAAAAAGATGTGCTAAAGAAATGCATTAGACATCACTTTATGGAATTATATAAATCAAAGGAAAACTGAAGTCAGACTATAGCTCATACAATTCCCAAAGGTAGCTTTAAAGGTTGCACCGTGCTAGATTTGGTATCAGTGTTGATATATGAAAGTGTACAAATGTATGTGATGGATTGGACTTTTTGTGTTTCTTTTTGTGTCAAAGGATATTGGTAGGCTGGTATACACCTATCTTATTCTGCACGAGACATCTCCATATAAATCTGTTTTCAACATTTCTGTACTCCCCTAACATTTTCATCTTGTGACCCTGGGAACTCTGTGGGCGTTACTAGCTTGCTATCAGTCCGCGGATTTCCCAGGGTCGCATTTCCTTTCTACTAATTGGTGGTGGTCTATCTGCAAAATGAAAAAAAAAAAAACACATGGGATGCAAATTGTATTTAGCTAAACACATCAGTTTGCATTGTTCTTTGTATCCCGGGGCACCCTTGTGTTAGCTGCCTTGATCTATGGGCAGCTCACCAAGGAATGCCACACATTGAAAGATCCAATGAAGGTGCATACAGCCAAAGGAGATAGGCTGCTGCTGCATCTGATATGGGGGACGACAATTGGGAAAAAATTGGGGGTGATTGGAGCGAGAAAGTTGAAGGTGAGGAGAGGTGCAGAGATGGTCACAACCAACAACACCGCACTAACATTTAACACGAGCGATATTCCTGGTGAGATTCGTGTGGGATATGTCCGGGTTAAGGTTCGTATTTTCTTCCCCAACCCTGTGAGGTGTTTTAAATGCCAGAGATTCGGTCATAAAAACCAGTTTTGTCGTAATCGCCCTGCATGTGGCAAGTGCGCCTCCCAAGAGCACGGAAGTGAGCATTGCTCCTCCGAGACCACCCGTTGCGCAAACTGTGGCCCAGGACAGGACCCCCCACTCGTCGTATGACAGGACTTGCCCGATCTACCTGAAGGAGAAGGAAATTATTGCTATTAAACACACACAAAAAGTAACCTTCCGCGAGGCCAGAGATGTGTATGAACACACTCACCCCAGAATCACGTACGCATCAAAAGCCAAAAGTCATACCGTGATCCCACAACATATTCAGCCCGACAAGGTTTCTAAGCTCATCTCTCAAAAGATACTTCGTTCCTTTGGAGTGCCCCTTACGATACCAACAAGTAACAGGCAGCCAACCCAAGACTGTGTTGAGACCACCGAAATGGCCCCCACCATAAGTAATCCTGCACATGACACAACCGGCAGAGTGTGTTGCTTCGTCGCCAAGGGCCCCGGAAGTCGCAGCTAAATGACCTTGTAGTCGGCGCGCCCTTAAGCCCAAATAATCAGGAAGTCGCAGTTACCCCACCCGTTACAGAGCGAGCTCCAGAAGAGTGGCATCGTGTTCAGCGGACTAAGAAGCCCCCTAAGACCTCCACTACCCTCGAATCCTTACCCGCCATACCCACCGAACCCACTCCTATCCAGCCTTCCAAAACCACGCCAACTCCCCAACCCCACCACCACCAACCATCTCAGATCCAAAGCTTGGACATCCTATGGTGCATGTGCGCCCTGGAGCCCCAGATTTATGAGCGCAGGGTCGCACCGCCCGACATGTCCCAACCCCCTCGACCTCCAAGCCTGAGGGCCAGCGCCCACTGGCGACACCTCACTCCACGCCATTACCCGCAGCGGCCATGGGACCGCCGGAGACACCTTCCGTCGAACCGTGCACCCCCAGTATCCTCCCCAGCCCCAAATCGCGCTATGAAGCGTACTCTTCCCGATGCGGTGTCGCCAAGTGAGTTTGGGAGCCCGCGTTCACGCCCACGAAGCCAAGACCCCCCCGACTACAGGACCATGACTTATTCAATCTTGGCCTTTTTACCTCTTAGCTTAGGACTTCCTCTTTCACTTACTGACAAATGAGTAATATTCCACAGTGGAACTGTAGAGGTGTGAGAACTAGCATTAACGAATTACAACATATTTTGCATCGTCGTACACCAGCCGTAATATGCCTACAGGAGACCAAACTATCTCCTGGTGCTTCCTTTTATTTAAGAAACTACTCTGTTTTACGCAAGGACGTCGTCACCCACACTGTGGCACATGGTGGTGTCCTTCTTGCCGTCCACCACTCAGTCCCCTTCCAACAAGTACACCTGAGATCAAACATCCAGGCTGTCGGTGCTCGGATAATAATTAATCGCCGTGTTACCACCATATGTTCCATATACTTACCCCGAGGAACAATCTTTCCACTTGCAGAACTGCTGCAAGTGGTAAATCAGCTCGCTCCCCCGCTGATTGTATGCGGTGACTTTAACGCACATCACCATGTTTGGGGCTCAGCGAATAGTACTGGTCGTGGACGTGCATTGGAACGTATAATCCGGAATTTTCCATTTGGTATTCTTAACACTGGAACTCCAACACACATTACATTGCAAACAGGACAGACCTCTGTGCTGGACCTGACGCTTTGCAGCCCTGAACTTTCTCCCTGTTGAGAGTGGTCGGTGGATGATGATCCAGGCACATGTGACCATTTTCCCGTTTGGACTCGCTTTATTGATGGTGTGGAAGCTGGTCGATGACCCCCCAAGTGGATTTTTGAAATAGCTGACTGGAGTTCCTTCCAGTCCGATGTCGAGGAGAGACTCGGCGAGTGCTCCGAAGGTTTGGTTTCCATAGAGATGTTTACAACCACAACGTTACAAAGTGCTCGGCAGTATATTCCTCGTTCGTCGGGTACGCCACGCCGTGTACCAGTCCCCTGGTGGTCTGATAAATGCCGAGATGCATTACGTGCTAGAAAGAAGGCATTCCGTATTTTCAATCGTGACAGCTGCATGGCGAATCTCGTAGCTTTCCGCAAGGCAAGGGCACACGCGAGGCGCACATTGTTGATTCCAAGCGACAATCCTGGAAAGCTTATGTCAACACGTTCAACCGTTCCACCTCACTGTCATCGGTGTGGTTCCGCATCAAACGTATCTCAGGCAAACTTACCTGTACCCCACTCCCCACAATGTACATAAATGGACAAGATATTATTAATCCGAAGGATGTCGCTAACGAGATTGGATGGGCCTTCTCAGAACGATCGAAAAATAAAAACAGTAGACGTTTCTCGGAATACAAAGCCCGGTGTGAGGCACTACCCCTTGATTTTACAACAATAGATTCTACCCATTACAACAGTCCATTCTCTATTTCCGAAATGACTGCTGCTTTAAGCACCCTTAGGAACGTAGCAGAAGGACCCGACATCTTACACAATTATATTATTAAACATCTGCCAATTACAGCTTTAAGCACACTTCTACAAGTGTTCAACGAAATGTGGGAAAGGGAAACATTTCCATTGACATGGCGGAGGGCGCTTGTCGTCCCTATCTGCAAGCAAAGCAAAACTGGAAAGGACCCACTTCATTATCGACCCATATCATTGACTTGTTCTCTTTGCAAATTGTTTGGAAAAATGGTGAACTTGCGACTCATGTGGTTTTTAGAACACATCCATGTACTCACCTCGATACAGAGCGGCTTTCGCGGACATCGTAGCACATTTGACCATATTTTAGCTCCATTCCGTTGTACGCCCGAGTTTCATGAAACCATGTCATACCGCTGCCATATTTTTCGACGTTGACGGCGCTTATGATACCGCATGGCGTCATGGTATCCTCATGAAGTTGCACCAAATAGGCATAAGAGGCCAGATGGGGTTTTTCTTGATTAATTTTTTTTAAACAAACAGGACATTTCGGGTCAGAATAGGTGGCTACCTCTCTGACACCTTCCAACAGATTGATGGGGTTCCGCAGGGAAGTATATTGAGTGCGACTCTGTTCGCCATTGCCATAAATGATGTGGGTGATGCACTGCCAACATCGGTAGGACGAGCGCTATTCGTGGATAATTTTACAGTATGGTTCTCCTCTCGTACGGTGCGGACGGTGGAAAGACAGCTCCATTTAACTGTAGTGAAATTGATGGAGTGGTGTGATAGAACTGGTTTCACTTTATCCACCTCAAAGACTACCGCTGTTCACTTCTGTCGGAAACGCCGTTGCACAGACCCAACGATAAGGATGAACGGTCACCTGATACCCTTCAGACCTGCAGTCAAGTTTCTGGGGGGTGTGGATGGATCGCCATGTTACGTATAAAACTCACATCACTGACCTTATCAACAAATGTACAAAAGGTCTCCAGGCAATGAGCACCGTTTCTAGGTGTTGATATGGAGCTGACAGATCAGTTTTACTTCTCATGTACCGATCGCTCGTGCGTTCTAAAATTGACTATGGATCTTTTATTTATGACGGAGCGAGTGCCACATCCAAGCGTTGTCTTGATGTGATCCACAATTCAGCCCTTCGCATCGTTACTGGAGCCTTCCGCACCTCACCGGCTGCTAGTGTAATTGTAGAAGTAGACGAGCCACCTCTTGCACTACGCCGTAAGTTATTGGGCGCGAGATATGCATGCAATGTTGCTCAAAACCGGAACCATCCAGCCTATCGGTGGATTTTCTCAGGGACGTCAAGTGCACGTCACATTACTCAGCGTGGATTACCGTTTTCCACTCGTATGTCCCCGATTCTTCGAGAATGTAATATACGTCCGCGTTCCGTAGCACGTGTAATCACTCCGAGCACTCACCCTTGGCATGTTGTCCCAGTGAAAACTGACATGACTCTAACCTGCTCAAAGAAAGGGCAGGTAAGCCCGGAGGAACTCCGCATGTTAGCATTGGAAAAAATGCACGAATATCACCACTTTTCACGCATTTACACACACGGCTCAGAGGTGGCCTCTGGTGTCGGGTGTGCTTTCGTAAGTAGACAAGGTGTTCGATCTTTTTGTTTACCGACACAAACATCGATTTGTACTGCCGAACTGTATGCCATTCTGCAAGCCCTCTAGTTTATACAGAAAGACCGGTCCACAAAACACGTGGTTTTCACAGACTCTTTGAGCAGTCTCCTGGCACTGAACACCTTTAACCAGGATAACCGACTTGTTCGGAGGATTACCAAAGTCGTAAAATCTCTAGATGACGTCGGCAGAAATATCGTGTTCTGTTAGATTCCCAGCCATGTTGGACTCGCGGGAAACGATGCTGCCGACATTACCGCCAAACACGCCATTGGTAATGGCGGTGTGGTCCGTCTACGGCTCCCTCCAAGGGATCTATACCCCACTATATTATCAAATATACGGTCAGAATAGCAACGAACCTGGAATTCCAAGTGTAGTAAGCTCAGAGTTTTAAAACCGACACCAGGAAAGTGGCTGTCCTCTCACCGAACCAAACGCCGGGAAGAAGTAATACTCTGCTGATTGAGAAGAGGTCATACATTCGCAACACACAGTTACATGCTTACCGGTGACGACCGACCTCTATGTCTGCGCTACTCTTACCCGCTTACCGTCTACCATGTTTTAGTTGGCTGCACACTACTAGATCCTCTACGACGCCAGACTTTAGGGCGGTTAAATAACGACTCCTCTACGTATACTTATAGGGAACGACTCTGAGGTCGTGGCGTCTGGGAATATTTTTACGCTCATTCGACAAGCTCGCTTTGACGTGATATACCCCCACCCGTGAAGATAGATAGCAATATATGATAGTAGCACCGTAGAGTGATTAAAATTTAGTTATGGGCGCAAAGTGACCCTTGATGTCGACGCGCCCCTAAACTACAATCCACCACCACCACACGGGTGCACACACCACGCCAGGGCGGGTCAGGTCATCCATAGACAGCGCTGGTGCCGTACACGGGTACACACACCACGCCGGGGCGGGTCAGGTCATCCTTAGACAGCGCTGGTGCCGTACACGGGTACACACACACCACGCCGGGGCGGGTCAGGTCGTCCTTAGACAGCGCTGGTGGTGGCTGGGGTCGGCTAAAGGGTAAACACCACGCCGGGGCGGGTCAGGTCATCCTTAGACAGCGCTGGTGCCGTACCTCGGGTCACACACACCACGCCGGGGCGGGTCAGGTCGTCCTTAGACAGCGCTGGTGCCGTACACGGGTGCACACACCACGCCGGGGCGGGGTCTCTTGGACCACGCCGGGGCGGGTCAGGTCATCCTTAGACAGCGCTGGTGCCGTACACGGGTACACACACCACGCCGGGGCGGGTCAGGTCATCCATAGACAGCGCTGGTGCCGTACACGGGTACACACACCACGCCGGGGCAGGTCAGGTCATCCATAGACAGCGCTGGTGCCGTACTCGGGTACACACACACCACGCCGGGGCGGGTCAGGTCATCCTTAGACAGCGCTGGTGCCGTACACGGGTGCACACACCACGCCGGGGAAGGTCAGGTCATCCATAGACAGCGCTGGTGCCGTACTCGGGTACACACACACCACGCCGGTCACGGGTGCCGTACACGGGTGCACACACCACACCGGGGAAGGTCAGGTCATCCTTAGACAGCGCCGGTGCCATACACAGGTACACACGCCACGCCGATCACGGGTGACGTAGACGGGTACACATAACACCGGAGCAGGTCGGATCATTCTTAAGACAGGAATATATAGATCTCAGGCGGTTGCCATCGCAGATTGCCGGCGGCCACATCTGTCGTCGCGAGTCTCGTACGTTGCTCCCACCGGCGGATCTAGCCCACCGGTCTAGGGGGGGGGGGCAACTTTCGGATTTTGGCGTCAACTCCGCCCCTCCCCTCCCCGAAATGGTGTGCACAGGATTTGCATGAGAGGGGTCGGATGGAATTGGAGGGTGCCCATCCTGCCATTATTTTTGGTTTAATAGCAATGCTGGCAGATGCACTGCAGTATACACTCACCATGGCTTATGCCAAATTATTTTGGCATCAGCAATAGTCTTCCCTTTGTTCAAGAAAAAAAGTATTTTGAAGTTGTAAATATTTTGCATGGTAAGCTAGAACCATGAAACCGGTTACATATTTGTTGTATTTCCATTCGTTCCACAGTGAAAAAAACCCTAACCTCCTGTTAACCTGACCACATTAGCAACTGTTTCCAAGATGGTCACTATTGAGAAAATTGTTAATGTGAACTTCTTACTTGCAGTAACAGCAAGCAAGCTGATCTCAGTCCCATTAGGGTGGTCCAACTCTGGATCCCAGCAGGCAGAGGCTGGGCTGTGGCCGACTTCTGATGCAGGCAGAAGATCGAGACAGGAGAGGCTGGAGGCAGAAGCTACCCATGAGAAGGTTGAGATGGAAAATACAGACTGAAAATAAGGGCAAACATATGATTCAATATACACCTTTGAGTTCACAAAATTTTGTTTCTAGATGTCTTAGATGGGGCATGAGGATTTGACGGGAGAGACGGGCGAGTTAATATAGGCTACATTTTTGGGTTACTTTGAACATCAATTTTAATGTTATCTTCCCAACTCCCAAGCCCCTTTTTGGTGTTAATTTTCCTCCGAACTGAAAAAGTTCGGAGTTTATTTTGGAGGGTATTTGAAGAAAACATATTATTTAGAATCAGAAAAGGACAGCGAAATCGACCAGGACCATACAATATTTGGCCACCCAAAAATCAAAATTGTATTTTTTGAAATCTCAAGACTCAGTTTTCGAGGAATTCTTTAATTTTCCTCTTCTAGTGGTTAGAGCTGACCGAAAAATAAAAACGTTGTTCGAGGTCAACGTGCTATAATACAAAAATGTTTACTTTAGCCTATCTTCCATTTTAACTCTAATAGGCAAATATGGAAAATTAATAAGTAGTCGAAAACGGAGAAAAAAAGAGAAAAATTTCCGTCGTACTTTAGCTGCGTCCCTAAAGATAAAGAAGCACTGAAAGTTTCATTACAATATTTGCATCCGTTAAAGCGTGACGACTGGTTGAACTTTTTGGAAGGTGACCTCACTTGACCTAGACTAACTTGTTGACCCTAGATGATCTGACTTCAAAAGTTTGACACATGCCAGATTGATGTGGGAAATGGTATGCCAAATTTCGGCGCGCTGCAGCACGCCGTTTTTTATTCCGCCAAAAGCCTGAGGGGGTTGCAGACCCCTGATACCCCACGGGTTGACCTAACCTAGCATAACCTTCCACGCAAGAAAACAAATTGCTTAAAAACTGAAAATTTTCGACCTTTTGCATCAAAGATTCAAGTTAAAAAAAACGTCACCTGGCCTTATTTAGCCTGACCCATTTTTGAAGGATTAATTTTGGGGGAAATATCCCTCAAAGTTGGTGTAGAAAAATAACAACTGAAAACAGAAGTCTAGCCTAACCCAACCTAACCAAACCTATAGCCTATTTGTTTCCTTCAGGAGGATATATGTGTTAAACTTCCCTCATAGACAGGCAGGTACCTACCATAAACTGCAATAAAACCCCTGAAGTTTGATAGCCCGGTCCTACAACCCGAACCTCCCTTACTTGCGAACCCACCAGTTATCTCTTATTCAGGATCTAAATACCTACATACCTCATCTTGCTATTCTTCTTGAGAGAAAAAAACAGATAATGTAGCCCTGTTCAAATTTTGCTTTCGAAATATGGCTCACTGGGTTTGCTTGCCTGTTACTGGCTAATAATATAAAATAAACTAATAATATAATAATATAAAACTAATAGTTAATAATATAAACTAAATTCATGAAGCTCGCTGACTAAGGAATAATATAACTGCTGATTTTGTCGGCTCTTGCTGTAAGCAGAACTTGAACAGCATAGTACCCTGGATGTGCGTCAGAATCTACTACGCTACTTAAATTATTTTTATTTAAAAAAAATATTTAAAACTCCTTTAAAATTGGACATCCTTTCACCCGGAACCCTATTTTTTAACCTCGGCCAAAGTTACCGAAGTTTGATTTAGTTTCCTTCTGTTGGTTTCGGGGACCAAAAGACATGATGGCCCCCTTTGAGGCAGGCGCTTCGGGGGACATAGCCGGAATTGCCCTCGCCTGGATCCACCAGTTCGAGCTCCTCCGCACGAGCGAGAAGCAGACTGGCGAACGATGCTTGCCATGTGACCTGAGAAGGCACATGACGAGCATGGCAACTGATCTATGTGAATCTTCAGCTGGATAATCACGTTGTGGCATGGACAGCACGTTGAACATGGCATTCAGATTGTGTCGTTAAAAAAATGGTTCGGTCAGTGGTGGCCTAATGGTATACGTAACAATCTCTGCTTGGCAAAGACGGATTCCAGAATCTTTTCAATGAAGCTATTTGGATTAAAAATACCAAAACACCTAATTACAACGGAAACTACTATCAAGGTTTTCCATCATCCAGTGACGTGTACATCCAGGCTGAAATTTAAGAACCCGAAGATAATGGGGTGAATCTAGACCAATTGCAGGGTGTGTACTTCTGAGCACTACTTGTGGTGTAAGCGGTTAAATTGGCATAGTAAAGTCGATTTTGTGTGATGTATTACATAGACGTCATTATTACCTATACAATCATTGGGACATACGCAATGACATACCGCAGGGGGCAGTAGCGCAACCAGGTGGGGCAAGGGGCCATGCCCCCCCCCCCCACCCGAATCTTTTGGGGGGCTCGGGTTGGGCCCCCTACTCAGAGCCCTGACTATGGGCCCGCGAAGCGGATCTGTGGCTCGAATCAGGGGCCCTTTGAACCAACTGAAAACCTGTGGACCCGTTTTAACCAGGACCTGCCTCGAACCGGGGCCCATTTTGATTCATTGATTGATTATTTGGGCTTAAGGGCGCGCCGACTACAAGGTCATTTAGCGCCCATCCCATTTTGATTCAGGGGCCCGCATTGAACCAATAGCCCGCTTAGAGCCAAGGGCCCGCTTCAACCTGGGGCCCTGTCTTGAACCAGGGGCTCTCTGGAACCAGGGGCCCGCTTCGAACCGGGCCCACTTTTATCCATTAAACTACCCTTATTAATCTTTTTAATTTAACACTTTGATCAGCATTAAACTACCCAACATGCACCCAAATTTGGCTCAAACCTAAAAAAACTTGTAGGTAGGTTACCTAGAAGTTTATTTGGAGGGGAAATGCTTGCTTGGTTTGTGCTATTGGCTTGGTATATCAATATTTTGTGCCACAATTTATGCAGGGTCTCTGAAGGGCTGTTTTTCTATTCTCATGCGTATATTTCTGGCCTTTTCGGTGGTTTATTTTGCTTACGGGAAATATTTATTGTGTGGTTTCTGACAACATTTACAGCTCAATATATCAACCATTGAAATCAGTGGTAAATTATTCGTACAGTGATGAATTAGTATAGCAAGCATCTCAGTATCTCTGATGACTACTATCAATATGCCTTACAAACCCAAGTCGGGCCGTCAAAAAAGAAAAGCAAGGAATAGAATTGACGACATGGTAAAAACTCCCAAAGATAAATGCATATGGATCTCAAGGACGATGGTATGTACACTGAGAGAAGACTAACTTTCTGATACAGTAGTATGTACCTTTGCATAACAATGCAGTTACATACATATTACCTTTGAATATTATGTATGTAGTACCATAGATATCCATAATAAGGTTAATAAGATATTCTGTCATCTGTAAGTTATTGTAGATACCTTTCAGCAGTATCATTCCATTTTTCAAAAAAGTGCCCCAAGCAACTCTGATAAAAGTAGGAAGCATCATTTCTGAAAATTATGCATTGGACATGAGTTTTACATGATTAGAAAATCCCGTTTTCAGGAATGAGTATCTTTTGGTATCGTATTTGAACAGCCTTTTGCTCTTATCAAAATGGTGAGCGATTCTCTTTCCATCCATATCCTCTTCATTTCGTTTTAGCCGTTTTTTTTACTGGTCATAAGTAATTCAGAAGTTGTAGCTTTTATTTTATAAACACCCTGTATATCTTTCCAGGTTCCTTGCCCCCTCGCCGTCCTCTTCGAATCCACGAGGTTCTACAATCGATGGAGATGTGGAGGAGGCCGTCGTGACCGCGGCATCACCGGCTCCTCCAGTCCCATCCTCCGACTCACCCAGCACCTCTCTACATGGCAGGTGGTTATTAAAAATATTATGTATGCTATCAAATGGCTGTTACTGTAAATAATTTATATTTTGCCTAAATTGCCCATAGATCCCCCACCTCCAACTTTATGATGAATAACTAACAAACTTTCGGGGAACCTTCTCTCAGAATAGCTCCAACCGCCTCCGTCATTGAGATGTTGTAAACCGTATCTTTCCAGGTTCCTTGCCCCCTCGTCGTCCTCTTCGGATCCGTGAGCTGCTAGCGTCGACGGAGCTGTGGAGGAAGCCGTCCTGACCGCGACATCACCGGTTCCTCCAGTATCTCCTGTCCCGTCAACTCGAGTCCCGTCTCATGATCGTGATATTGGTTCATACATGGGGGACGGGGGGATCGTGTGAGCGATGATCTCAGATACTTACTGATCACAAACCCGTGGAAACCCGGCTCATATTATGCTTTCCCTGCCGTGGAAGAGACTAGAAGATGCCGTTACTTCCAGCTATTTTGGATGGACGGAAGGAACTGGCTAGCTTACAGCCGTGCAACAAATAGAGGCGTGTGCACAGTATGTGTATTATTTGGTCAGGAAAGAGCTGTCAGGAAGGGTGATCATGTAAAGCCGTGCATGCTCGTAACAAAGCCACTGAACAAGTATAAGAAAGGTGTTGGGAGCATCAGATTGCATGAGTAAACGTCGTATCACTTAGATAACCAGTTGTGTGCCGAACAGTTCGTTAAGTGGTATGAAGGGAAACAATCCTCCGTCGTCGCTCAGCTGAATGACCAAACTAGGGAACTTGTCCGGAAAAATCGCGAAAGATAGAGGCCGCTGATAGAAACGGTCGTGACCTGTGGGATGCAGGAGACCGCTCTGCGCGGACCTCAGGAGATTCAGGTCCAGTTCTGGAGGAGCCCGAGCACAATGACGGCAACCTTTGGGCCCTGCTTAGGAGCTGAGCACTTGGTGACAGATCGCTGAGAGAGCAGCTTCAAAAATACCCCAAAAGTGCAATGCTAACTAGCTGGTTGGTACAGAATGACATCATTAGCTCCATTGGATTCCTCATGAGAAGTGAAATCGTCCGACAGACCAACGAAAGCAGCTTTTTCAGCATTTTGGCACATGGTACCGCTGATGTCTCCGGTAAGGAGCAGCTCGTGTTGTGCGTCAGGTTTCTGGACACAGCCAGCTGTGTACGGGAATAATTCCTTGGGTTCGAGTTGGTGCATGACGCTACGGGGAAGGGCATAGCTGACACTATCATGACCGTTCTAGAGTCGTACGGGCTGGACCTAGATAAACTAAGGGGTCAGGGCTACGATGGCTACGCAACAATGAAGGGAGATACAAGCGGAGCATAAGCATGCATAAGGACACGCCAGAGGAACAGGAGCAACCGCGCGATATGACAGACCTAGAATCATACTATCGGATCAGTCTGTACATTCCATAACTTGATAGTCTGATCCATGAGACAGATGATCGGTTCCAGCCCTGCATGAGAGAAGCTGCAAAGCCACAAACACTGGTTTCGTGCTACGTGTGCCCCGAAACACGAGAAGAGATCTTTGAAGCTGTGGATTTCTATCAGGACCTGCCAGGCACCGTAGGGGAACTTAACTGTGAGATCGAGAGATGGATTAAGAAGTGTACAGCAGAAGATAAGGAGGAACGACCCAAATGGTGTCACGAGGCTCTCGCGCAAACCGGGATGAAAACCTTTTACCCCAACATTTCGTGTCTGTTCCAAATATTCACCACGATCCCAGTCAGCACGATTACAGCGGAGCGAACTTTCAGCTGCCTGCGGCGACTAAAGACATACCTGCCCTCCACCATGGGGTAGGAGCGTCTGGGTGGGCTGACCCATATGGCCTTGCGTCGCGGGCAGGTTCCCAGCATTGACGCTGTCATTGATGAACTGGCAAAGAAGCCGCACAGGCTGGGACCTCTGGTGTAGGTAGGGTTAGGTGCGGCCACTTTTGATAATTTTGTAGGTTATGGATGTTGGACAATGCGGTTTTGAAGGATAGAATCGCCGTCGAGAGCGGCTGACCTGCGCGCCGGTCGCAAGTGAACCCCGCTGGCTCGGATCACGCTTCCGTGCTCCAACACTCAGAGAGAACACTATTCTTAGCTGCCTGTTGATGTAGCGTTTTAGACGTGCTGATATCTTTGACATTGTCGTGTGCGAGGTTGCACCGTTTGTTAGGGATCTGCTCAGATCGGCGAGATGTTTGGTACGAGTTAAGCGCGTTGGTGAGCCGTGTGGCCGGCACGGCATGTTGTTGTTTCGCTGTTATTGGTGTACGTCTTTCTCGGATAGCCGACAGTGTGAGTTGTATGTGTAGGCGCATCGCCGCGGTGGTACGGCTCGTGCTCCAAGCGCTGAGTTGATGCATTCGGGCGTTAAACGTTGGCCAGGTCGCTGATTCGCCCTTCAACTGCTCTTTTATACGTCATTCTCGTTGTGGTTTCCGGCGTGAGCGACAACGCTCTTCACAACTCGACAGTTCTTCAGTGAGATTGCTTTAAGTGTTATAGTTATTTAATTCCTATCGGCGTGCGACGTGTTGTTCTTTGCAAGTGCCATCAGTGCTCTATCCACAGTCGAAAGTTACCCTTACCCTCGGGTAAGTACCCCCAGCGACAATGGGAAAAGTGACAATTACCATTGCTCTCTGGGCATTTACCTTTACCTTCGATGGTGGATACGAGGACAGTAGTGGGCGCAAACATTAAAAGCTAAAATGCCCTGAACCGCTCTGACACATTATCTTTTAAAACAAAGTAGATTTTAGGTTGTGGGAAGCTTTGCAAAATTTTTCAGTGTTTTATATTTTCTTTGTGAAATCGGCCTCTGATCGTAGTTATCAGGCATCCGAACAGCGCATAAAGCATCTGCAGCTGCGCTGCACGATGTTATTAGCTGTGTTTTGCGGCGTACTGGCGGCCTGTCAGAAGGAGGAATTGATTCAGAATGTCAAATTGATTCTTAAGTCAGAATGAGGATTCGGTGTTAAAGATATGTTCGGTGTTGCATGTATACATATGTCCTATTATTTCTCTAGGAGGAAGGGGCATGTAAAGGAAAAGTGCTTTTATTTCTGCGAAGTTTTACGAACATAGGGGCCCGCTTAAAAGTAAGTGCATGTTTTCCGCAGACTTTTTTAAAAACATGAGGGGGCCCGGTTGCGAGGGGACCCACTCTCCAACATTGCCCCCCGAACTGAAATCCTGGTTGCGCCACTGGCAGGGGGTATTCAAGCGCCCATCCTGTGAGGTTGCTGACCCCCCCCCCACAAAAAAACGCGCCGGTGTTCAGAGAAATAATGCCAGGCTTCCTAAAAATTATGATGCTTCCAAAAATCGCACCGGGGCCCAGAAAGATCACATTTGGGCTAAAAAAAAGTAACGTCGGGGCCCCAGAAAGTCTCACCAAAGCCTAAAAATGTCCGGCAAACCCCTCGGAAATCACGCTGGGAGTGAACAATCTCGTCGTGGCCCTGAGACTGACGCTAGGCCTAAAAAAGACTGGGAGGGCTCTCAAAATCACGCTGTGTGCCGAAAGATTGAGCCGGAGGCCCTCATGATCGCCCTGGGGCTCCAAAGAAAATCGGATAAGCACAAAAATGTCCTGCGATTGTCGTTAAAACTAAATTTCCTGCCGTTGTCCTGTCATTGTCATTAAATACGCTGGGGTCCGCGAAAAGACTGGCAGGGCCACTGAAAATCACGCTGAGGGCCTGGGAAGTTTGAGTCTGGGACCCGAAAATCACGCCGGGGGCCAAAAAGTCGTGCTATGGTTTTTGAAAGTCACAACGGGAACCAAACAAGGTTGGATCAGGGCCCGTGACAATCATGCTGTTATATAGGGTACCCGGCCGGAGTCTGCAGCCCTTTCAGACATTCCGTGGTAATTCCACCGGAATGTCTGAGCGGAATGTAGCGCTGCCGTAGCGTCCTCAAAGACAGTGCGCACTTGGCAGCGAGCCGAGGTGTTCAAGGCCGTTCGGCCTTGTTCTGTCGGTCTGCTGGTTGCGGCCCCACTGTGTGTCATACGGGAAATACATTTGTTGTGTCGGATGCAACACACGCTGAGCCTGAATGTACCAAAACGTCATGGGCGCTGTATAACCACTGCAGTTGATGCGCCCTAAAACCCAGAATAACTAACTACCGAAACGTCGCGTCCGGGCCCCTGAAAATCACGCTAGGGGCTCGACATTGCACCTGGGCCCAATGTCTCCTCGAGAACACCTAATAAATGAATCTGGGGCAACAAAAAAAACCGGACATGGAAAATCGCTCTGGGGTTCCAAAAATCGCTCCAAAAGAAACAAAAGCGCGTTAGGTTCCCAAAGACATGTCGAGGCCGCTAAAACTCGTGATAGGCCTCCCAAAAATCACAACAGGATCCAAAAGTCGCACTTAGATCCAAAAACGTTCCGCCGCTTCCCTTGGAAATCACACTAGAGACCCACAAATTCGCGCCAAAGCCCCACAAGTCGCAGCTGGCCTCCCAAAAATCAATTCCTATCTGAAATGTCAATCTGTGACCACACAAATTGTGTCCAAGATCCCAAAAACGCGTCGGACCCAAGAAAAGAAGCACGTTGAAGCACCGAAGAAAATGCGCCGAGAACCAGAAGAATCGTAACTGGGTAAAAAAAAATCCGCACGTGAAGCTTACAAAAGAAGCAGAAGTCGACCCCCAAAATCACAGGAACTCCATCGAGTTGACCCGAACATCGGAATATTCAGAACAGGTCCCGAAAAAAAAAGTTCTCCTCAGGGCCTTTTTACTCTGAAGGGTGCCATCGGCTAAAGAAAACTCGTTGAGCAACCGCAGTGGCATAATAAAGATGAAAATCTCCCCCCACCCCCCTCCATCCCGTAGAGGTGGACTCCCATGAATCCAAGAAACGCTCCGGTGTACACAAAAATGATGATTTTGCCTCACTCATCCGTGCCTCGGCACCCAGAATTAGCGATTATAAATAAATAATAATCAACAACAAAAAACTTGCTCTGTGCCTAAAATTTGAGCCGTTCAATGCGTGATATTAATTGTGCCCAGCGTAATTTTTGGGGGCCCAATGGGATTTGCAGCGGCCCTGATACCACTATTTGGAAACCCCAGGGTTATTTCTGGAAGCCACGAAACGAATGTTGGTCTCAATGAATTTTTAAGCAGTCCGGTGCAATTTTTCCGAACCACGGCGATATTCGTGAGGATCCAACTATTTTCCAGGGAGTGTGGGACAACGGGGCATCGTCTCCTTCGCCCTCCTTCCGTAGGCCACTGGTTCTACCCAGACACAGAGATTACTTATGTGCGAAACTAGGAACTCAGCTCCGAACTCACGAACACTAAGTAATGGATCTTAGGAAACTTCTTCCACTCCAATCTCCCTATCTTCACAAGCGAAAGAAATGGTTTGGCCGCGGCTAATGCGGCAGGAAATTAATGTCATACTCGCATGTGTCGCCACTCTGGGGGCTGCGTCTACGAGCTTTCACGCGTTGTCTCCTGGTTTTTGTTACAAACAACGGGCCCCATTTCCCTTGCCCCCTTCACATTCCCCCATGTCTTCTGTCTCCTGTTCCCTGTCACCTTCCCATGGATGATGTACGCTGTGTCATGATCAAGCACGCCGCGGTCAAGGCGTACATGATCCATAACCTTCCTCCTAGTCTGGCCAAACCGAGCCTAAACTATCCTAAGCTAGCCTACAAAATTAAAAACACAGTAATAAAATTTGCACCTCTTCCAGAATCACTGTTGACGTCAGAGCCAGGCTTGTGACATCATTTTTGTTGATATGCAACAAGTGCGCAAGTTTTAGTGACATTAAACCCTGAAACTGGGATACACTTCTCGAACCTATTACACCTAAACCCTGGGCCTGGGGTACTGCTGGAAGGAGGGTGGGTAGGTAGGTACCTGCCTCAGATACCTGCCAAAAGAAACCTTACCTCAGATACCTGCCAAAAAACTGGAGCCTAGTGTGGAGGACCCAGGTTCGAGTTTACAACGGACTACCTTTTTATTAGGCCACCGTAGGGCCAAGTAACGGCGTCAAGCATTGAGAATGTCGCCTTCGCTGATCGTACATTGGCATGACAAAGAGTTCTCCAATCGTGTTTCCTTAAATATTGTTGCGGATGTCAAATTAAATGCAGATTCATTTTAAGTTTTATATTTCGTCCCTACCTACGTATCTACCTTTTCTTGATGACATTGACTGGCAGGGTTGGAATTAAGGTACTTCTCAAGAGATTTCATCCCTTAAAACATGTCTGCGCTCCAGATTCATACTAGATAGAATGGGCTCCACATGTACTCCGACACAAGCATGCAGAGGGAACAAAAATACCACTAAAAAGCTAATACAAGACTGAATAAAACATCACCAAACATGTTGTTCTACTTATGATTACCAAATAAACTAGCCACTTTTCATACCATCAAGCACACAGACAACACCTGAACACACACCACACCACACCACAATCAGCAGAAATGCTGATGACAACATGTCAAACAGTGGCCTCAGGTCACTACAAATTTTGCCAATGCATCTCCAGAAGCCTGCTTTAGAGCCACCCTACAGCTGGAAAAAAACTGACCATTTTAAGAGAACCTCCAGAGTCCTGGAGGCTGCCAATCAAAATTTGCTTTGTTAGCATTTTCTGTAACTAAAACTGTCTGAACCAGTCAATGCAAGGTATTTTTTAATGATGTCATTACTATTAGAAACTTTGAACACATGTTTAACAGTGCCATACTGCAAACACAAGACCTTGACTGATGCTTTGCCTTCTGACTGTCTCATGCGAGGTGTTGGTGTCCAGTCCTTATCGCACAGGGAGTCAGCTGCATATGTGGGTAGGTGTGCATTCTGAGCTGAGGGTGAAGAGTGAATTATTTATGTTTTTTTAATTTGGCTGGCCTTGTACTGAAACCAACAGTGAAAGGACAGTGCATTGCTCCTGTGAGTTACAAGAGACAAAGCTGAGCTGATCATCACAACTCCTTGTCTTGTGGTGCTGTCCATTGTTCACTTTCTTTCTATGCTTTGATGCAGTGTAAGATTTCCATATTTTTTTTCTTGGTAGTGGAGTACAATATTTTTATCTGGAGTATGAATTTTTTAGCTGGATTCCAAGAAAATAGCTATGCACTTGCTGACAATTAACCTTGTTTTAGTGGGACTGAAAACCAATGTTAGCATTTTTGTATCCATAAACATTTTGGCAAACTAAGCCATATCAAAAACTTTTCTGCACAAAAAAAATGAGTTGTCCATAACCAGGTAGTATTGCTTCAATGGAAATGAAAATAAATGTTAGCATTTCATGCTGTATGTACCATACAAACATATGTACATATAGCTAACTGCTAAGTCAGCAATATGTCAGCAAGCTAAGTCATGAATAGGTGCAATTGTGCCAAGGAATGCAATCTAGTGGGAAATGCCCTCAGTAGCCAAAGTACTCCCAAAAATATACCCATAATATCTGCAAATTGGATAGATATGCAATTTATTTGAATTATTGCTTTGCTTTGCTGGACAGCTTCCATTGTCCAAAATCTCAAGCACCCCAAAATACATTTCATGGCCCGGTCAACCTTTGTGCCATTCCGAGTTTGTGTGCACCATTCGCCACCAACTCATAATACACAGCTCTGCCTCAGACACCAAAATTGGTTGTGGTTAAATTATTAGTGAAGGATGTGGTTATAAGCCAACTTCATGAGCAATGATAGAGAAAATGGTAACAAAAGTATACTTAATTGATGTCAACAAAGTTCACAAATGTGCACCTGATACCAGGAACTGGCTCAACACACACCTGGCACAACAAACCCCACACGACTATTGGATATGGATGGGCTGTTGTTTTGGAATATATGATGGTTTAATGAAAATTATACTAAAAGCAGTCCATCTAAAATAGTTGTATTCCCACCACCAAGAAACAGTTATTTTGCATGAAAAAGCTGAAAAAAGTTACTGAAAATGATTCTTATGAATATTAAAAGTTCCTTTATATACTTGTTTAGTTCATGTTTGGAATGTTTAGTTCATAAAGTCATAAAGTGTTAGGCTTAATAAGGGCCACAAGGGCCCATCTGGGTCAGCCTGTCTGAAGATATTGAAGTACATGTTCACACCTATATTCCAACCCATGCAATCCCTCCACCTGTGCCACCACAGCCAATCTCATCAGTATGACATCGCAAGGAGTTGCCATATCCCATGCATCACAAGTTAGAAAAACAACATTTCCTGTTAAAATTTATCCACCCTACTTTAAAGACATTCAATGAGGACTCCCACTGCATCGCGGCGCTATTCATTGGTCACAACCCTTTGACTGAAGACCTGTTGTCGTTTAACTGTCCTGCACCTATTTTGTCTAACCTGAATTGATGACCCCTATGGGATACTCTAACTGCAGAGATCATTCAATTGACCTGATCTGCCCTCTAACAATTTTGTAATTTATATGTCCCTTAATCTCCTATACTGGTGAGTACATATCTAATGATTAGCCTTTCCCATATTCTAGTTACTTAATCCACTGACGAGTCTAGTGGCTTTGCGCTGGACTCTTTCTAACATATCTATATCCTTTTCTAGGTAGGGGCTCCATGCTTGTACAGAGTACTCCAAGTGGGGCCGCACATATGCTAGTACAGCTTTTTCTGACTTCCCTGCTCTTATATTTACACTTCTATTAATGAGTCCCAGCATTCTGAGTGCCTATTTCTAGCTGAGATACATTGTTTTTCTGCTTTAAGGTCTTTTGAGACCAACACACCTAGTCCCTTTCCTCTTCAATAACATCCAGTTCCTCCCTCCCATTTTATAACTGAATGTCTCGCCTGCAGACCCTATATGCATAACCTTACACTTATCATAGTTGAAAGTCATCTGCCATTGATCAGCCCACTTTTTAGGTCGTCCAAATCTAGTTGAATATTACTAGATTGATCTCTGCTGTTAGCCACTCCTACCAGCTTGATGTCATCGAATTTGACACTCTATTCCTCGCCCTACTTCAATGTTGTTCCAAAGATGATAAGAGGGGGGCCCTAGAACAGAGCCCTGTGGCACTCCACTCAGAACATCTTTCCACCGATTTACATCCATTCAATACTACCCTTTGTTTCCTTCCCTGCAACCATGCTTCAATCCAATGTAGACTTTTCCTACAATCCCATGTTGTTGTAATTGATGAATTAACCTTCCATGTGGAACTTTATCAAAGCTTTGCTAAAGTCCAAGTCCACATCCATCCTGCTTTCATTGTCTACTTTTTGGTAACATACTCAATGAACTCCAATAGGTTAGTTAAACAAGACCTTTGAGATCGAATCCATGTTGAGTATCCCTTAAAGGTTGTGCCTATCAAGATGAATCTGAACATTCTGTTTAACCAGTTTTCTAGTACTTTGCAAACTAATGAGGTCAAACTGACTGGCCTGTAGTTTCTACACTCTTCCTATTTCCTTTTGAAAATTGGTACTACACTTGCATTTCTCAATCTTCAGGTACTTCTGAATACTCCATAGATCGCCTGAAAATGATACCTAGGGAGTTGCTAAGCTTTAGCCACTCTACTAAGATCCTAGCATATATTTCATCTGGTCCGGAAGCTTTATTAGGTTTTATATTCTGCAACTGCTTCTCTACGCTTCTGTAGTTTTGTAAGATCCTCCAGCATATCATCTGCCATGGCATGGCCTACAGATGTTCCTATTGTACCGAATTATCTTTAGTGAAGACTGATGAGAATTGCTTGCTTAGGGATTCCACAATGTGAATCATCAACCACTATTTCCCATCTACCTCAGTGGTCCTACACTACACTTTTTAGCCTTAAATTTATAGAAGCTAAAGAATCTCTTGCATTACCTGCTGAACATTCTCGGCAAAGTTGATTTCAGAAGTCTTTTAGATGCTCTAACACACCTCCTAACTTTATTTCTAGCTATTCTATATGATTCTAGGTTTAACCCAGAGTTAGTATCTTTTAGTTTCTTGAATGCTTGTTTCTTTGAGTCCAGTAATTGCTTAACTTCCTAGTCAGCCACGAAGGGTGCTTAACCCTGTTTGATCTGATTTGCCTACTGGGAATGAACCTATCCTGACCCTGAAATAGCTTATCTTTTATCATTGTCACATTTCATAAGCATCTAAGCCATTCAATATGTCTTCAATTAATTTCACTTAGGAAGCTCCTGAACTCACTGTAATTCCCTTTTGTAAAATTCGGAATCAATGTTTGTTGGTTGCTACCCTTCCAACATATAATGGAAGCGTATAATGTTGTGATCACTATTACCAAGGTCTCTCCTACGTTAACATTTTGCCAAAATTTTCTGTTAGTAGCACTAGATCTAATATTTTATTTTCCCTTGTGGCTCGTGTATCATTTGAAAGAAGAAATTGTCCTCAAACAAGCCATGAAACATCTTTCTGATTTGCTTACACCTATTGTTTTGTTTCCCAATCCTGCTATGTTGAAATCCCCCAACAAATAGTTCTCTCCTGTACTCCCTACTTTCTCTCCTGCATCGCCTGTCAGTGTTTTCATTCTGGTCTGGAGGTCTATAGATGCCCCAATCCTAAATTTTGTTCCATTCTTCGAATTATATCTAACCACAAGATTCTACTCCTGCACTATGTACTCCATCCTCTTGGATGGCATTTCATTCTTGCCTAACATACAAGGAATGCCACCTCCTATCCTTGCTCTCTTTGATAGGCATGCATGTTGTAGCCTGTCAATTCAATTCTTGAGTTGTTCCAAACATGCTTTCGTTACCCATGCTTCTGTTATGCACACCAATCTAGCTGTTCAGACAACATATATGCATGCAGTTCCCCAATTTTGTTCCTAACACTTCTGGCATTGACATAAAACATGATAAATTATTCCTTCCATTGCTTGCTTGCTTCCTCTTTTCAGCTACATCCCCCATGTCCTGCCTAGTTTCCTGTTTCCTGTTGGGCCTCCTCTACCTATTGCTGGCAATTCCACTCTCTCTTGCTCGATGTAATCCATCTAAAGCAAACATCTCCGCCCCCCAAACTCCCCCCAATCCAGACTGCCCCCAGCTCCTTACATGTTGGCCCCCTGGTATTGGCCATGGCCCTCAATACCACTCCTGCTTGCTGGACCATAGGGGGTGGTGTCCCACCTCTTTTCCTCTCCTGCTAACTACCTTAAGCCCTTGGCTTTCTTTTTCTCTGTATTTTTTTTCCTACATCGTTAACTCCACCTGCACATTACCGTTGCACCCTCTCCCCCCTCTTTCCCTCCGCCTTCCCTACATCTTTCCCTGCGCTCCCGTGCACCGCTCTTTTCTTAATGTTTCCTGTCCGAACCAAGGATCGACTTGGAAGGATCCAGAGCTGCCAGACAGGAGAGCAAATTTCCCCTGTAAAACCGCTCATAGGAGGTTTAATTTTTTCTCTTAAATAGAGTTGGTTGGATTTGCTACCCCAGCACTAGAAGTACAACTGATCATGGGGCGGGCAAACAGGGGATGGGTCGGAGTAAATTTTGGAACAAGTGTTACCTACCCTTCACTGGCAGCATATAAAGCTTTGATGCTTGGAGGGTTTATTCATTTGATGTCCATGGAATTCCTTTGAAAAAAAAATACACTGGCAAACCTTAAAACAGCTTGTGAGCAAATAACCTGGCTGGGAATTGCACCATATTGTTGGAAAAATTATAAACTTGACGAAAGTCCTCTAAAGGCTAAAAACCATACATATGTAGTCCTCAAAATAAATTGTAATAACCCTGAGATACTGGAATACAATGGATACACTGTGAAGCTAAACTTATGCTGATGCATGGCATATCTTGTATTTGGCTGCATCTGGTTTGTTTACTGGAATTTTCCAAGTGTTTCTGCTTATAATCAAGAGTTCAAATAATATGTATGGGTTCATTACATATGTATGGGTACATCATATACAAATCATACAATATCCTAGCCTAACATAACCTATATTAAGATAACATAGCATCATATATAAAATATATTATATCATAATATAGTCTAACCTAACCTAACTTAACATAACCAGAAAACCAGAATTGTTGCTCACAAACTTTTGGCCACATCATCAAATTTTTGCCCCCCAGACTGCCCCCAGGCTCTGCCCCCCCCCAGACATGCAAAGTTGATGCAGACCTCCAGACATGCGAGTGTTAACAACATTGCAAGGAACTTCCAGCCTTGATAGAGGTTGTGGATGCATCTGGCTGGAAATATTCCTTGTCTGGAATAAATATGAAATTTAGCCAGAAACATAAGGTTTTTTTTGTCAAAGAGTATTGATGTAGTGTATGTAGTGGTGACCCCCTCCCTCCAAGTTTGGTGCCCTGCTCATGTCAAGTTGTCATTTTCCCATTCAATCTGACAATATGTTTTGAAAATAATAACTTGGATCATCCTGGATTTGTGAAAGATATTCAGTCATGGGGAGAGCATGAGCATAGGTGTAGATTTCTGACAATTATTGGCACAATACATGAGGGCAACAAGTGGGCCAAATAAATTGGCATACCACACATGGTCCCATGCTAAAAGTTGAAATTATTCATGGAGGTGGGTGAAGCTAACATGGGGTGGGCAATTTCCCTCACAAATGCATGTATAACTACACCCCTGAACATGGGAATATGTGTGCCCCCCATGATAATCCTCGATCTTCCCTTTCAATATGGTGCATAATAGTAAAATAGTGTCAGATTAGAAGAATGCTTGGGGAACATATTCTTCCAGCTATAAATGGCTGTGTGAAGCTGAAGATCCTGTATATTTTCTTGTGACTTAACCAGGTGGGTTATTGGAGTTTAGGGGTGCATCAACTGTGTCAGTTATGTGGCACCCATTTTAAGTCTTAACCAGACAATTCCTGTCCTATTTAAAAACAATGATCTAAAGCATAAAATTGGTTAGCTTATTTGTGTTTTGCTATTATTTCTGAAATGTGAGCACTGCAGATACCCAATGGAAAGTTTGCTCTCTGGCTCATTGCATATGACTTCTTTACATCACCTGTGGTACTTTTTTGGATTAGTGACAACAATCCATAAAGATATGATATGGAAATGGAAGCAAGGTGTGGTACAAGTACTGTGCACAAGTTTCTTTTTTTCCTTTTGGTCATTACCTAAAATCAAGGCCCATGAAATGAAATAAAGGCTTGGAATTCATCAGTGACTCAGTTACAAATGATAATTATTCTGACTGTGTTCTTTGGTTAGGTAGTTAGGTGTCTACCTTCCTGGTCCCACATATACATGTGTTTCCATGCCATGAGTCTGTGCTATTTCATTTTGCCTTTGTCCTTCATGGCTAGAGTAAATGAGTAAATTTGCAGTTTGTGGTAATTGTTTTGTTTCTTTGAGTTTCTTTTTGCAATGCAGTGTTTATGGATGTGCTTAATACGATGTGACCACTCATTTCCTCTGCAAATGCATACTTTTTAGTAAGGAGTTAAGATCACACCAGCAAAGAGGCTTGAAGTTTGGTAATATAGCATAAGAAGTAATGTTTGAAACAATAAAAAAAATGAGTGCCATCTAATCTAACCTAGCCTAATCTTTAATGCAGGAAAATAACTTATTTAAAATAGAAAATGTCCACACACTTCTCTCCCACAATACTTTAAATTAAAAACCTAATATTTCCTAGCCTAGCCTGAACTGTTTTTGATGAAAAAAGTACGAATTTTTCTAACTTGCAACAAAATGCTAACTTAACCTAACCAAACCTTTTTGTGCTTTTTCTGCTTCATGGAAGTATAATGAGTATAAACCTGTCTTGTGGTTATGTTAAACTGCAATAATGCAGTTCTTTTCAGAGGAACACATTTTTCTTGCTCAAATACAGGATCATGTGGGCATTGTAGCTGTAGCATTGACAACTAGACCACAGACTCTTGTTTGTTTGTTTATTGGGTGGTCCACAACGCACTTTATGCTCCTTCACGGCTAATGGCACCGCCCACACTGTTTAGCTGGTGGGCCGCTGGATTGGGAAAGTCCTGACCGGCGCTAGTGTCCAACCTGGGACCTTTGATACCCAGAGCCCAACACCTTAACCACTCAGCTATCCTCGCCCCTCCACAGACCCTAAGCCAAGTTAATTTCATGTTTTCCTATTTCACTTATCTTTGATTGTTGACCAACATTTGCTTTTGTGTATATCAGCAGGCATAGTACGAAAACCATGAGTACTTCAGTTGAACAATACAAGGTAGGTAGGTAGGTAGGTAGGTACCTATCTGGTTATCCACCAAGGCATGTACATATGTGTAATCCACATTAACTACCACTTGACAGACTGCAAATAACCAACCAACCAACACTTAGTCCACTTTGTGAAGATGTTGAAGTTGATGGTGGTCATGATGTGGATTATAATCCACCCAGGACCAATTGTAGTGGAAGGTTGGAGACTATTATATAGAGGTTGAATGTGTTGCAAAAGAACCAAAGATTTTGCCTCTTTAGTGTCTGGTGTTTCTGCTGCATTTACCAATCAGAGCAGTACTGCTGCCAGAAGCCATACAGGCTTTTTATGCACACCAAACTGTGTGCTCACAAAATCAGACCACTGTTGGCTCCAGCTATCTGCTGAAGGTGCCAGATGCTGGTGATATTGAACTTTTACTAAATGCATTCTTTCTTCTTCCATGAATAACAATTTTTGAACCTACACCTACAATGTGTCACAAAATAAAGTTAGTAATTAATTGGTGCCAAAAATTGTTAAGAAGTTTGGGTTTTCATTCAAAATTCAGACTTTCAGACAAAGTATTGCTGCCAGTCTCCATACTGCTCCATAATCAGTATTCTTTGATTGTTGGTTAACTTTTGCTTTTCTTTGTGTCATCAGGCACAGTACAAACATGTGAGTGTTTTCAGCTAAATGATATATACACATCATGTGTAGTCTTTGAAATTTTACCAGATAGACTTTTCCATGTACAAAGTACCATTCCAAACAGCCCAACATGTCCTTATCACACTGGGGTCATGGATACATGCACACAGGTATCATTCCACTGTGTGAAGGTGTCGAAGTTAATGGTGGTGATGTTTCTTTGGTGCAATTATAAATCATTTGTGACATAAGGTGGGATATGTTGCTAACTGAACACTGAATTGACATCCTTCCAAAAGAAGTATCAACATCATGCTTCTTGGTGTGTGTTTGTGAAGTCTCCATGCCTTGTTTCTAGCTATATCTTATTTGCAAATCATATTTTACTCACCATAATGGATCCGGAATCGGGACAACGAACATCTCGTGGCGCGATTTTTGTTGAAGAGATTACCTATGCTTTATGTTATGCAATAATGGTTTATACCGTAAGTGTTTGCATCATTTTTCTTGATATCTGTATGCACAAATTAGGTACATTTCACACACTCACAATGGAAGCAGTCATATGTGCTCAATTTTCTCAAAGCTGTGCTTGCAGACCTTGCCAAGGCTGTATATAACATTGCATCAATGGGGATTTAGACATCCCACTGCACTCGTTTTGACATTTCACGCCTAATGAGAAATTGTTATTTTAGCACTGCGCTGGTGTTCCAGCTGCCTTTACCAACCAGTAAAGGTGTTGTCATCAGAAGCCTTGCATGTTTTTTTATAGACTAGATCACATGTGCAACCTATTACTTGTAAACTGTAAAAAACAAAATGATAATTAAGTGATGTCAACATAGAAAGATTTAAACAATGTTATTAAGTGTGAATCTTCACTTAAATTTCTGACTGAGAACACTGCCACCTGTTGTGATTCTGCCTACATGGTGGTGCATGTCAGTGGCCAGTCAGGTGGTAGCTTCCAAGAATGGATTATCTAGCTATCTAGCTATTTTTTGTTCTCCAGAGTGAGCTTTCAGTAATGCCCAGGAATTCAGACCCTGTTCTGTACTCAGGTCATTGTCTGTAATCCTTAGCACAAGACATTGCTAGATACAGCATACAATTGGTAGCATGTGCAGAGAGGTATATTATATATGATAGTTTTGAGGCACTGCAGGTTGTAGAAGAAGATAATTTGTTCTCCATACATGATATTGAGAATTCAATTTTTTGTACTTTTCAGTTTGTTTATGCTTGTTTATCAAACAGTAATGCACTTGTTTCATTTTATTTTATTTTATTTTATGCACCTACTTATTTTAATTATTTCCATGCAATTGTTTCACCTTTTGGTGGAAAAAGACCAGATAATTTCCCGGGGATGATAATAGCCCGAATGACGAACTTCCAGGATAAACCCATGCTTATAACACTGGGCATGTGCCATACTTCCAATGAGGAAGCAAGGGGTTAAGTAGTCTATGGGTAAGTTGTCTGTCTCACGATCGAAAGATTGTAGGTTCGAGTCTCACCTGTCATTACTCTTCGCCCACGACCAATTGGCGCGAGATATTGCCATGCTACTCGTCTCGATGTTCGACGTGTCGTAAAACTAATAACCACCACGATGAGGAAGCAATATCCAAAAGTTGCATTGCAAAATATTGTAAGCATTATGAACACTTTTACAATGTACGTACATGACATTTCACCTTTAAAAAAACATACTTTGCTTAACCAGGGAGAAAAGGTGGAGTTTGTGTAGTGGTCACTACAAAAGTAAATCTGAAAAGGATATATTGAAACATACTTGAACTGTACCATATTGTTTCCTTTTCAACACCAACTTTGTGTGATACCAACATTTCAAGCGCCCAAGTACACAAACGATCCTGCATCAGTGCATACCTTGGTTGTTTTGCAGCCATGGAGGAGTTTATCCAGGAGCCGACGCTGTTTGACGAAGTGTTGCGTTACGGCCTGTACGCCGGCGCAGTATTCCAGCTGATCTGTATCGCCGCCGTCATCTGGTCACCAGCTGACGCCGACCACAGGGTATGCCAAACGTCTGTGGTACATCAACTTCGCCACATGCATAAACAAGGCAGTGATGCGGAAATTAACCAGATAGCACAGTGCTAAATCATTCATGAAATAGGGTGGAATACACTGCTTTCTGAAAACTCAATTGACGTCCTTCTTCAAGAAATATCGACATTCTGCTCCTTGATGCATCCCTATGAAGTATTTGTGTCTCAGTATGTCATTCATAAGTAGCATATGCATGTTCTGGATAATAAATTGTTATACACGAATATTTTGCAATGCAATTTCAGGTAAAGAGATTACCTATAATGTGATAGGGCATACAATTCCAGTTTATAGCATGGTTATTATTCTCCCTTTCCTGAATATAGCTCTTCTCTTCTTAAATTATGAATCTCAAAACAAGTGAGAAATGTACAGTCATAAGTACCTACACCATTGATTCAAATTTGAGTCTGAATGACATCAGTAGCATTTTAATTGACATTAATTCCATGACAAATTTTTACATCCTTCTGTGCTTGTTTTGATATCTCACCCCTAAAGAAAAACCATAATTTGAACCCTGAGGTGGCACGCTATCCAGGCAACCATCGAATGAATGGTATGTCAATAGGCGTGTGGTACATGAACCAGGTGGCACATCTCGACCGCCAATTGTGTAGTAGTATTCAAATTAACTGAGCATGTGCACTGATTGTGAAATAGTATGTCAGCTGGATGTGGTCTGGGTGTACCCCACTGGGAGGTGGATATGGCTATTGTCACTGGGTGGTGGATATGGTTAGTCACTTGGTATGGGCTCTGCCACCATGGGATGTCGTGGAGATGTCCCCTGCAATATTTTTGTAATTTAGCATTACAGTTATGGTCGTTGTGTGGGCAGAATGTATCTAAGAGCCCTAGTATTTCCCACCTATCCCAACCACCTTGCACTGGTGGAGGAGCACGTCATCTGGACTGCGGTACATCAACCAGTTATAGTATGATGTGAGTGAACCAATCAGTATTTTGTTATAATTTGTATCTGGTTTCTTAAATTCTGCCAAGCCGTGAAACATAAGCTTAAAATTTGGCATAGAAGCATTCTGTCATGTAGTGACTACCTTTTCAACAATATGTCCAGCCATTAGAATGCACTTGGAAATAATATCATAGTTTGTAACCGAGTAAACTTTTTTTCCATTCAATGTACCATCTTTGTGGAACTGTTTTTTCTGTAATGTAAGCGCTTTTCATTTATCTCCCACACTAGTTCGAATGTTCCTTAATCTGTGTTTGGTTACATCAGCTGAACTAGGCAGAGGCTATCCACACAGCCATGACATGCCATGGCACACCAGTCTTGACACAGGTGAGGTGGAACACTGGCACATGGTCAGCTCATGGTAGCGGGTCGCTACGCCTCTGTTACCAGGTAGTGTAGGGGGAGGGCAGCGGTTCTAAACCGAACAGGACATGTTAATGGACAGCGATATACCATCGTTGCAGGATACAGGATGGGCGCTAAATGACCAACCATGGTCGATGCGCCATAAAACCACAATCACACACACACACACACACACACGCAGGATTTCACCAGGGCTGTAGCAGTAAGTCTGAGGAAACCCTGCCAAGTAGCCTCAAGCATGGTACTTACTGTGCAACTGGTGCATGTTATAGGAATTTGTTCACATGACAGATTGCAAACTACTGCACGTGAGCTCCGATAGTTGTAAATCGTGCTAGCGTCAGGAAAGAAACAGTGGGTGTGTAGATTGCCAAAGGTGTAAGTTGTATGCATCCTTTTGTGTATGGGCGGTTGGGTGATGCCTGAGTATTCATGTGCATATGTTTGTACCTCCACCAACCACTCGAAATAATGCTTGGTGTTTGACGACCGTTAGACAGCATACCGTCATCGTTACATAAGGCCCTGTAAACTGTTCCTGCTTCAACATGTCTTTTCGACCGAATGAATCACCTCCACCGTCCATAAAAAGCCACATGACCTCTCTGAATGAACACCGTGTCCTTGCAGACAGAAAACCCTGGGATAGGCCTTAATTTGCAACCTCCACCAATCAAAACAAATAATTGCTAATGGTCATAAGTGGTACTCCCATCACTCCAAATTCGAAACACATTCCCAGACTAAGTTACTGAATTGGCACCTCCACCCTCTGCTCCTTTACATGCGGCAGGAAGAAGTCACCGTCAGCTGAATACCTAGTTCGCATCGAAAGCTTGAGTGGTAATCCTTGACTTAGTTTAACACGAATTCGTCTCCAATTGGAACGATTCTCTTTGAGTAGCTCGATGGCCAATTGCCGACAATTTCCCCTGCCATCCAGGCCTAATGTTAATCTATGTCTCTAAAGTTGAATCTGAAAAATGCAGAGTAGAGTACATCCCACCAGTCCGGCTTCTGGCCTCCACTCACTGAACAGATATTGTCTCGGGCGGCGCAGCAAGATCATCCAGTATGCTGATTCAACCTCGTTGTTTTCTTCTGGTTTAATTTCAACTGTCTACACCTACAAGTCACCAACAAATTGGGTGATTTCACATGACACTATGGAGTGGGCAACTCCGAACCGATTCAGGTCCTCCCATGCCCATGCATTGAGCCCTTCCATTTATTTTGGACAAGTTCCGCCCCCGGGCGAAAGTCAGGATGATCAAGTCTGGGGGCGATTATTTTTGGAAATTTTCGAGGGAGACGATGCATGAAGGCGATTGGAGGCCAAAATGGATTGGGAGCACCATAGGACACCATGTTAAAAGTTGGAATTATGGGGGGCAAAGCCGACATCGAGGGAGGACTTGCCCCTCAAAAGTATATAAAACGACGCCCTTGATCAGGTAATTACAATGTTACTAGTAAGTATTGATTGTTGGTCCAATTTTCACTGACGAGCCCATCTGACCGGCCCTGTAATGAGCCCGGTGTGTCTTTCAGAGTTGCGACAGCAGCGACGACGACACTTCTGACCAGGGCAGCCCTCACTCGTCTGCGGCGCATCGCTCCCAACATCGACGCCGGCTGGAGAAGAAGAAACGCCGCTAGCTCTGCCATCTGCTGCCAGCGAGATCAAACACGAGTGTGGTGCAATACCGCGTGTGGTGCTCTCATCGGACGCCCGGCGTTATGTGCGGCCTTTCCTTTCATCGGTCTCCTTGCATCCTTGTTGGGTCGGCGTGTGTTCATCGAGTCATTGGAGTATTAATTTCTGAAGATATGTGACAGGTTGTGACTGTGTCTGTTCGCCTGCTGTCTACGATGATCTGGGCTCTAATTAGCTATCAACGGTTATTGTGCCCTTAAGCCGAAGTATTCAATTATGTCGCGTACGATGTGTGTCGGCAATTACTTGAAGTATTGCTTGAAACGGATTTGTTTTTGTAAGTATCGGAAGGGACCGCTTTGGTGGAGGAATATTTCCACGTAATGATTTTGATTTGATTGTCCACGTCAGGTGACTGACATGTTATGCTTTTTATAGTCTGAACTTCTTTTCGTCCTTTCTTTTGGTATACATGCATTTCAATCTGCTAGAGTACTCGTCCGCGCCTGTGCACCTGAGTTTTAGTGTCGCCTGGTGACAGCTGTTCTGTGATGTCTGTCTTTATTTACATCGTGTTTGTCGCGGCGGTCCATCAGCCTGATCTGCACCGGAGTTTTTCCAAATACAGATGATCTCTCTAGAACAAGTCGGCCTATGACATAGCAACCCATTGATCCCGGAACGAGGTACTCGATACTTAGCTGTACAGATGATAAAGCTGGCCATGTAACCACATATGGGAGATAGATGTGGCTTATGTGGCTCGGCTAGGCTTCGTTGGGTTAGATCAGGTTAGATTGGGTCCAATAAACCTATTTCAGAAGTGCTAGGTACCTACACCAAGAAAGATCCATTCTGGTGCCCAGAGAATAACCTCTACTATCAGCTAAATTTCGTGGCCGTGGGTTCCCCACTCGGCACTTTTGCTCGAAGGTGTATGTCTCACGTCGAAAAATATCGCCTCCCCACCCTTGCTGCCGCTATATCGATAACATTTTCATGGACGCAAATGACGAAGATCATTGTCTGCACTTGAAACAGGAGCTCAAGCGTGCCTGTTACCATCTCCATCATTAAGAGAGGCAGCAACGACAAACTGCCGTTTCTGGATGTGAACGTTGACACATCCGGCGACTGCTATGTCATCAGTATGTACCGGATCATATGATCCCTGTCATGATTTCCGTGTTTTCGGCGTACAGATGAACCCAAATTGCAGGTCCTTGAGGTCGTGCATGGGTGCAGGGGCATCCCCCCTCATGGAGAGGTGTGATCTCTTCACTTTTCTTCAACTCGCTACGTTTTCAGCCAGACGCCATTTTGGTGGAATAGGCGCTCTTTGAGACGAAAAGCCAGTATGTTAGAGTGCGCCCATCCCCCGACCAATTATTCATTTCTCAGAGCGATTCTTCCAGGAAATGCGTCCCTCTCCCCTCCTCCATGAGCATTCTTGGATCAGTCCCCGTGTTCGTGCGCCTAAGAGATAGTGACTTCGTGATCAGTATGCAGGTCAAGACTTGAAACACACCTGTGTTCGACGGTGCATCCGTGAGGATTCCACCCACGTTGTAGATGTGCCACGAATTCTATCAATTATTTGGTATCTAGCTGTGTCTGATAATGTCCATCGATGAGCGAAGCGTCATACGAATGCTTTGGCAGTGTAATTTGAACCCTGCACTGATATTTTGTAGCTTGTTACCGATACTTGCAGTATAAAATACAGTATAAAAACCGATACTAGGCATATCTAGCATCTAGCATATGACAGCATGTCTAGCGACATGCTGTTATATGAAACCAATCCAAGACAAAAGAAACCATGTATTTGCTGACATGTCTATAGCAGTTGCAGGCAACTTCTTCACGTTACGGGTCTTTCGGATTATAGTGGTAGGTAACTGCATGGTAACTGCGCAACGTTCATCCCCAGCTTTCAAGCTTCATGCACCTCATTATCTCGCCTTTCAAAAACGCTTACGAAGTGAGGAATGCATCTCAAGAGCCAATTGGACGCGTACTACATGGCTTTTAAACAGCATTCTTTTTTTAATTGATCCCGAATTTCTCGATATCTGGTGTATGAATCGGCCCTGGTCTTCCTTCGAGGCAGATACTGAGTCCAAAATCGAATGTACATTTCGCAAGCGTAGGTTGTAGAATCGACATCTGGGAACAATTATAGCGCGTATGCATGATCTTCGGAGCTAAAATTTGTTTTGCTGGGGGTGGGGGGAGAAGGGGAGGGAAGGCAGGGCTAGGCCCCTCTATCCTGTTCAAACTTACCGTGTCCCGGGTTTGCCCCCCCCCGTAATTTGGAATCCGTGATTACACCCATGATCCCCAGCATCCATTTTTCTAGAGAGGGACAGTTTTACCACTCTGCACCAGCACTGCTTTTAAGTATTTATATGCATTCAAGCTTGTGTTTGTGACCTTGGAACTGGCAATAGATGATAAACTAGAGTCGACGCAGTTTACAATGTTTATTGGTATGCATTGAAAATGGCATAACCGTTATAATGTTCTACAGCAACGTAGCCAGGCCAGACAACAGCAAACAATGGCTAGCCCCTCAGATTTGCAGGGATGTCTGATCTAATCAACCTGAGTTATATTTTGCACTGAGCTTCCCTTGACTATTCGAAGGTATTAATCTAACATCTAACACAGCATATTCAACAAGAAACTAAGTCGGACTCGTACAATTAGCAATACATTTCGTCCATATTAAGGACACACGAAATTATCAATAACTTATAATTCGTGTTCTTCATTCGAAATAGATATCCCAAAGTATTTTTGCCCGTGTCAGTCGATTGGCAGTTTGCATAATCAATCAAAACAGATTTAACCGACCCAACTAATTAGTTTGGAATGCGAATGGTGAACCACAACCTCCTGGTTGCCAGATTTCATCATGTCGGATTGTTCCCACGAGAACCTGTGCATGCGGCTAACAATACTTAGCGTAATTAAGCGGAGGCTCGGGGAAGGTAATACACAACAAGCATACTCAGAAGGAATCAGTACCAGAAGCTATCTGAGCTATCTAAAAGCTATCTAAAAGCTAGCTATGCATGACTACCCTCACTAACGTCTGTGTAGCGCACGTAGTTCTAGACGCGTTTCAGGTATGAAGCCGGTACCTAATAATACCAGCCATTTTCGTTGACGGCCTTGTAGCACACGTAGTTGTACTCGCTAAAGCAGTCTCTGTGTACCAAGGACTTCGGGTATCCGTCCTGGCTCATGGCCACACAGTTTTTGCCCACACTCCAGTCATCGAGGTAGAGGCCCAGCTCCGTCTGCACGTTGGTGGCGTCCGAGCCATCCTCCCACGTGAAGGTGTCGTTCTCCTGCTGCAGTCCGGTCCAGTAGACGGTGTCTCCAGACTGCAGCAGCAGGAACAGGAGCACGTTGGCGTCGTGCACGGACACGAGTTCGCTGTCCTGCTGGTGGCAGTTGTGGCCGGCGGCCGTCCACAGTTGTGTGTCGCTGCTGAACAGGTAGCACGTCTGGTCGTACTGCTGCCACGGCGCCGAGCACGGCGGCAGCGTGGTGGCCGGCGTGGTGGTGGTGGTGGGCTGTGGCTCGGTGGAGGTGGGCTCCGGCGTCAGGTCGACACTGCAGATGTAGGCCCGCTTCTCGGAGCCGTCGTCCACATGCAGCAGGCCGTCTCCGGCCGACAGGTAGCCGAACGTGCCTGGGTCGGCACCCGTCTTCACGAACCGATCCAGCGCCGGGTCGTAGGCGGTGCCGTCCTGCCAGCTCTTATGGCCGGCCTGGTCCAGCAGACCGGTCCACGCGTCCGCCGCCGACCGGCGCACAACAAACTCCGCCGCGTAGAAAGTGGCCACATCGGGCAGCGAGGCGAGGGTCGCGTCTGCTATCGAGCACGCCACGAACGCCCCGGTCCAGTCGGCTCGCAGCGCCGCTGGATCCGCGCTGCTGAAATAGTAGCACCGGTTGTCGTCCGTGTCTAGGTCAATCCAGCCCGGCCCGACCGGGCAGACCAGTGGCGGTACCGTCGGCGTCGACGGTGATAGTGTCGTAGTTCTGTCTGTGGTTGGCGTCATTGTTACGGTCGGTAGTGTGGTTGTAGGCTGTGTTGTGCTTGGTTGCGTAGTTGTAGGTTGTGTTGTGGTCGGTGGTGTGGTTGTAGGCTGCGTTGTGGTCGGTGGTGTGGTTGTAGGCTGCATTGTGGTTGGTTGTGTAGTTGTAGGCTCCGTTGTGGTTGGTTGTGTAGTTGTGGGCTGCGTTGTGGTTGGTTGTGTAGTTGTAGGCTGTGTTGTGGTCGGTGGTGTGGTTGTAGGCTGCGTTGTGGTCGGTGGTGTGGTTGTAGGCTGCATTGTGGTTGGTTGTGTAGTTGTAGGCTCCGTTGTGGTTGGTTGTGTAGTTGTGGGCTGTGTTGTGGTCGGTGGTGTAGTTGTGGGCTGCGTTGTGGTCGGTGGTGTGGTTGTAGGCTGCGTTGTAGTTGGTGGTTGGGTCGTGTGCTGCGTTGTAGTCGGTGGCTGCGTTGTGATATCCAACGGCGCCTGACACACCACACCATACGCCGTAACGCACTCGAAATTATATATAGATGCCGAACTTCTCTGATAAGCTCCGCAGGGCCATTGCGATTCGTACTTGGGATAGCCGGCCACCCACGTCACATCGACTAGGGACGTGCCGTCCGACCAGCGCCAGCTGCCGTCGGGCTGCACGTGGTGGTCAGCCCAGTTGCGTCCTTCGTACCCGAACTGCTTCAGAAACTCGGCGTTGTCCGCTGTGGGGCGGGCCAGAAACGCGCCCGACTTCTGCGCCTGACAGTATGCGAGCGCCGCATTCCACGACAACCGGCTGGACGCGTACAGATACTGGAAGTCGCCCGACGGCACCCAATCGGGTGCGGAGCCGCACTCTGGGTGGCACACGTCAGGTGGAGGTCACAGGTCAGGTCGGCAGACAGAGGGCGGCATGCGCTGGTCGCCGCGTCACAGCCTCATATCTCAGATCTGAGGTCATTCCACATCGTCAGAGGTCATCAACTTTGGTACATGGAGTGTGATCACTAGTAACGGTGTCATAAACACCATAGCGGGAGCGGCGGGAGGGGTGTGAATCAAAGCAAACGAATAAAAAATAAAGGAAACTTGTTGGACTAAGGCTCAATTAAGACATTCTCCATCGTGGCAACAGCCACCTATGTTTTCCGCTGAGGGACCAAACTATTTTATTCCTGGCTACGCGACTGGCCAGTTCACATACCCGAGATTGATGCCTGTAGACTGAAGCCAATGACAGAGGTCACTCGCAGCGTGGGCTTCAAATTTCGCCACAATACATAATGCTTATGCACGCATCACCAATAACTTGAGGACCAATTGACGATGGCCTCACAAAGTTTGTGGTTGTCAGACCAACCTTGAGGAAATCAACGTTAGACATATTTATTGTCACCTTGGAAGTTTGTGCTCAAGGTCGGCTTTGGCCCCGCCAACCTCAAAATTGTTCCTACGCACATGGCTAGCAGAACGCGTGAAAGGACATGCGCGAGCCCACCCCCCGCCATCAAGGTAATTTAGCATCATACTTGTTTTGCTCCCCAAGATCTGGGAACCAGGGACTCAAGCTAAACACGTCCGAAATGTGGTGCGACATTTGCAATCATATCTTCATATTCATAATTTGAGGCTAGAACCACCTTGTTTACATTGTGAACATCCATCAACAGGCTTTTAACTTCAATTGTATATATTTAAGCCATGATTGTATTATGAAAGCACATGCCATGTCTGGCATATTGGGCGCAATATGGCCAAAGCAGTTGACGCACCCTAAAGCCCAAATAACTAACGTGTCGGATATATGTTGCGGTACAGTAGCCTATGTGTGAGTGTCCATCACTAGTATTGTCCAGAGGATTAAACAATTAAGTAACCAACAGCTTTGTTTGATTTCTGTTTCGTATTGCTTGTCATCTGTTGTCATGTACGTAAACTTTCGGCCCGAAGAGCTTCCAGGAGGCGCGAGTTCAAAGTAAGTCCGCTCGCTCCCTCTCTTTGGCGCGTGTGTTCAGCCTGTCTCAAGCGATGTGCGCATGTCCTGCAAGTTTTTCCCAGCACGTGTGAAGCCTAACAGAATGGACTGCCTTCGGGAAGGGGCGGCGGCAGGCGTCTTCGGACATGTCTTCTGCCGCGAATGGGCCGGAACGGTGCAGCTTCCGCTTACCGAACAGCAGAAGCCAACCGCAGAGCAGTCGGAGGCCAGTGTCGGCATGCTCCATGGTGACCTGAGCCAAGCCGTGCTCCCGTCGGGGTGTGACTGGCAGCAGTGTCGTGTGTGCCCGTTGGGCGCTACCTCGCGCCGGTACCGGTCACGGTATCACCGTGTTTCCTACATGTGGTGGACTCCCAGCGCTTTATCTGACCAGTGCCGACGAAGCGGCCACGTGGAGAGACGCCTGGCGAACGGGTTGTCCCGTTTTTGCCGTTATCGGTAAGGATGTGGGTGGTTCGGCGTATCACGAGCTCGGCGGAAATTGTGAAACGCCACCTGTTCTGTTCACATGCCTCCGCTCATTGTGGGGAAATGACATGTCCGGTGTGTCCCAATCAGTGGACAGAGACGAGGGCCGGCTCGTGAGGCTCACCTCCAGCATGGAGGAGTTACCTGCGGAGAACAGTCACAGTGCCTACCTTGTGAACCTGAAGCGATGATTCGGCAACAATCGCCAAAACTATCTTAAACATATTGTCATCTGTACCCTAAATACGGCAAAGGAGGAAATGATTAAATGATTGCGTGGCCCTCTTGGTTCAAAACAAGTATATGTTAAACATTGAAGTTAACGGTTCAGTCATGTATCACAAATAGCATGGCACAGTTGCAACGAGATGTTTGACACTTCAATGAATGGAAACAAAGGAGCTTCTATGAAGCCATGCGGGATGCTTTTTCTCATGCTGCTGAACCTGCCAAAGGGCATTGTCTCCTCTCGGTCTGTTGATGAATAAATGGTGAGAAACTTAGGAAGCAACATAATTAAATCAGTTCACATCCACAGCATGATGTCCGAAGCACGTTAGGCTTCAGCATTCGCGACGTTAGCAGAGCGTAACTGTCACTGTGATGTAGCAGAACGCGAACCACCCACGTGTACTTATACCTGCAGTAAAACACTGGTGCCCGGTCTATAATGCGTCGTCCACGCTGCGCACGCACACACGAACACGTACTCTCACACACACACATGCACACACACACACACACACACACACACACACACACACACACACACACACACATATATATATATATATATATATATATATATATATATATATATATATATATGTGTGTGTGTGTGTGTGTGTCTATGTATATGTATGTGAACACAAACTAGGATAATTATGTAGTAAATGCATTTACAATTAAATTGAGTACTGCAGTTTCTGAAAGATGTTCCGGAACATGCAGACGCTGCTTTGATTTATCTCTTTTGAGACCATGTCTCTCCAGTAACCTCGTTGTTACTCGAAGTCGTTGAACTCCATTGACCTTGCGCGACATTTCGTTTGATCCAACGTGCATTCTATGGCGTCTACCCGGTTTGAATTGCATTTCAGCTATTGAAATCCTGAAAACTTCTGACTCCTTATATACAAGCTTTTATTTGCAATTGCGTATCACATTCGGCCAGAATTGAAACTCTTTGGCCTGGCTGGTGTCGATAAAAATGCGCATGCAAGGGCTAGATAATGTATCGATAGCTTTTTACGAGCCTAGGCCACGCTTTGGTTCTTAGTTCGCGGCTCTATCGTATATCAGTTCAGTGCACGTCCCGGTTGAATTGCAGGTTGCAGTGTTGCAGCCATGGCGGAGGCCGGGTAAGGGTGGATGATGGAGAGGCAGCAGGTATTTGGACAAATTACCCTCCCACGGGCAATGTACAGTCTGTAGAGTATGTCGGAAATTTGCAATGTTTGAAACCTTAACAAATAAGTACAAATAAATAAGTACAAACAAATAAGTACAAACTAATAAGTACAAACAAATTTGTACACACAAATAAGTACAAACAAATAAGTACAAACAAATAAGTACAAACAAATAAGTACAAACAAATAAGTACAAACAAATAAGTACAAACAAATAAGTACAAACAAATAAGTACAAACAAATAAGTACAAACAAATAAGTACAAACAAATAAGTACAAACAAATAAGACAAACAAATAAGTACAAACAAATAAGTAC
This sequence comes from Imbricaverruca yamaguchii, assembly GCA_034440575.1. Taxonomy (NCBI): domain Eukaryota; kingdom Metazoa; phylum Arthropoda; class Thecostraca; family Neoverrucidae; genus Imbricaverruca; species Imbricaverruca yamaguchii. The sequence continues at coordinate 1,235,929 of JAOTOL010001538.1, forward strand.
AAACAAATAAGTACAAACAAATAAGTACAAACAAATAAGTACAAACAAATAAGTACAAACAAATAAGTACAAACAAATAAGTACAAACAAATAAGTACAAACAAGTCGGAGGATATTTTGAATCTTGGTCCACAATTTCTTTGTGATGCTCCTCGCCATAATGCTACAAAGCGTACATTCACAAAGTGCTCCTTGCGTGTCATAGTGAAAGGACATGCGCGATAAGGACAATATCGTACGTTAGAACGTTAAGCTTGCATGTGAGAGGGATGTGTTCGATTCTCGATGTGATTAGGACTTAGGTTATATAATTTCGGAAAGTAGGAGCCATAGCTTAAGGAGCTTAAGGAGCCGTAGCCGTCCACAATTTCCCCGGGTCCTCATCCCTGATATATATATATATATATATATATATATATATATATATATATATATGTATATATACATGCATATATATGTACTAAAATATCTTGTTATGTACATATATGTTATTATATATATATATATATATATATATATATATATATATATATATATATATATATATATATATATATATATATATAGAGGGGAGATGCAGAAGCAGAGATTCTCAAATTTCGTTCTCGCTCGTCATAAAATGTCGCATATCACTGCCGTCGATAATTTATTTTCATAGCAGGTGAATATGGAAAAAAAACACTTAAACTTCGCTTCCATGCTAGTAAATGTGCTGCCGGGTCACTGATTGCATAAACAAAAATAGTACTCATAATTGCAATACGTGATTCTTGCCTTGGGTGCAACCATTGGGGGGGGGGGGCTGGACGGGACATGTCCCCCCAAATTTCTGGAGTGTCGATTTTTCCCGTCCAATGTCTTTCGTGTCCCTCTCCCCCCCCCCTCCAGCCTTAGCTACTGGAGTATGATCGCCGCAAAATTATGTGTAACCATTTATAAAGTGAAAATATATAGCTGCAATAGAATCACCGAAAATACTAAAAGCCGATCAAGTCAATCAACGAGCTTCATAGGCTATCTCTCGTCACACAATCTCCGAATGGTAAATCGGAAAACTTTTTTTTCACAAATTGTTTCCGGGCCATTCTTAAATAACATGGACCTTAGCCATCGTGTGTTCTGGCTTTGGTGGAAAATTGTGCTTTGCGAGGCAACAAATTTGCATTGTCGCAAGACTTTATACAGCATAGGCTGCATTCCCCTTTGCATATAATAATGTATGTTGATGAAACGTGACTGGGTGTCCTTGGGTATGCTCAAGACCATGCAGGTGAGTCACGGACAGCCCCAAGCACGTTCGTCAAGTTAACGTCGTATTAGCATTCGTATTTAGCGACGAGTTCACCAGAGGCGTATTTGTATTGGCATTGGCATTCAGCGACGGGTTTATGATCGTTCGAATCAATTACCACAAATGTTCTACCTGCACTGAACACGCTGGAAACAACTACATAGGTATCACATTACCACTTGAATGGTCAGGGTCTAACGAAAGCCGGTTTCTTCGGTAGCCTCCTATCTTTTCCGTTTTCACGAAAACCTGCCAAATATGGCCACAGGCGGTAACGCGTGATGAACCATTGTGTAACATTCCAAACGGGTACATGCCAAGGTTGAATTTCAAGGTCAAAGGTAGCATGCTTTACTAGATGGCGATATTAAAGCGATATCGACCGAACGCGCGGTTCAATTGCTATCGCTCGCCATTCGACTGCTATTCCATCAAATGAGCTTCATTGGATGTGGCTTATTGTGCGGTATCAGAGAGCTAAGCACTCAAGTTGCTGTTTTGGGGCAAAGGTCGAGCTGAACCTTCAGTCGCTTCAATATTTTTTGTTTTGTTTTCGCTCAAACCTATCCAAATCTGGTATCAAGCCAGAGCTAGCGGTGAACACTCGAGTAACAATTCAAACCGGGATACGTCAAGGTCAAAGGTTTGATTGAGTTTTCGATGGCCTCGCGTTTCATCTCAATGGCTTAAATTTGCAGAAAATAGATGTCATTCGGCGTCGCTTGTTGTGCGTCGTCAGACAATTGATAATTTGCAATAATCTCGACGGGCTAAAATTCGAGCTGACTTCTTCGGTCGCCTCGCAATTTTGTAGGCGGTTTCGCCAAAGCATACCTAGACCCACTATTAAGCGATAGCCCATAGTGAACCTTCGAGCAACATTTTGAAACCGGGATATGTCAAGGTCAAACCTCAAGGTCAAGGACTAGTTTTAATTTTTCGACGTCCTCGAAGCGACTCGTCTCTATGTTTTAATTTGCACCAAGTGGGTGTTATACGACGTGGCTTCTGCTGTATTATTATTTTACGAAATCGAAGTAATTTCAGAGCTCAGAGGTCAAACCGATTTATTTCGTCGCCTCACATCTTTATATTCGCCCTTATCTTCACACATCTGGGATCAAGCAAGCCCATGGTGAACCTCGTGTAACATTTCAAACCGGGACATGTCAAACCACAAGATCGAAGTTTAGCTTAAAATGCTCCAAGTCATCGCCCCTGGTCGTTATGTCTTCAATTTGCATCACGCGAGTGTTATTCAACGTGCTGTAACTTACTCAAGCAAACCGTTCAGAAATCACATTTATTTGCAAAGTAAATGGTCAAGCTCGTTTCATCGGTCTCCTCGCGCTTCTTCGTTTTCTTACAAAGCTGCCCATGTTGGTGTCGAGAGATAGCCCGAGGGCAACCCTCGAGCAACATTTTAACCCGGTACATGTCAGGTCAAGCCTCAATGTCAATGGTTAGCTTTAATTCTTCAAATTCCTCGCGTTTCGTCGCTGTGGCTTCAATTTACATTATGTGGGTGTCGTTCGACTTGGCTTGCTGTACGTTATCAGAATGTAGAGATATCGAAATAATTTCGAACGGGTCGAAGGTCCGGTGTGTGTACAATGATTGAGTGCAATAGGAATAGGAGGATCAATTATATTTTTAATTGCAACCGTTGTGATAGCAGGCACTCATATCCTATATGACCAGGAGCTCCCCGAAGAAATCCGTCATAACTTACTCAGACGGTGCTCTCATCGTTAGTTCCGAATTTACACTGTCACATTGATGTTCTGTAAAAGCTTTCCACAATGGTTCAACGGAAGTTGTGAAATTTGCAAGAGAAACCACACGTGAATGCGCATTATTTTATAACCGGCCGAATTTTATACCGCGAGAGAACAATGTTGTAATCAAGGCTAGATCCAGGAACTGTCATGGCGAGCACTTGTCTGTAGGGACACCATTTCTTTGGAGCGGCGCCACTGCAAAAGCACCTGGAGGGGCGCCTCTGGCTGAAAGATTATGGGGGGGGGTTGCAGTCGGTTCTTCTCGAAGGGGAATTTTTTGCCAAGTGGTGCCCTTTTTTCATATTGGTGCCTTTGGTTGAAAAATTCGTGCGGGTGCGATGGAACCTTTTCAAAGAGTCGTGTTTTCCCGGCCGGATGGACGCCACTTCCCATGTGGGTGGCATATGTCCTCAGCGTCATCCCCTTTATCCGACCTGGTTGTCATTGTATCAAAATATCTCCCCGTAAAACAGGAAAGCATTGGAAAGGTTATTGGGTGTCGATATTTACTACAATGCAACCATAGTCCAATATTTCATTTTTGCCTGTTACAAGTGGGCAACATCTAACGTACTTGCGGCATTGCTCTATGGTGATTGTGAAATCAGGACCAACACATACGACATGAAACTGGATTTTCAAAGGCAGTGATAAGGAGTGAAACTTGTTCATTTTGGTGGAACCCTTCGTTCCCAAAGTATGAGTTTTAACAATGGTGAATCTGAAAAGCAGACGCTGAAAATAAAGTGGCTGAAATCCAAGGATATTTCTCCGGGTGGGATGGGGTAAGGCCCCTCTATCCTGTCCAGGCTTCCTGCGTTCCTGGTTTGTCTCCCTCCCCAAATTTTGAAACCGTGGTTACACCCATGATTCTGGCATTATATTTAAGTCCGTTTGTGTAGCATACGTTGATGTGTGTTCTCATGCAAGCTTTTATTCTAGACTTGAGAACAGTTCATGCTTGCTTTCATTCAGGCGTAAATGTCGCGGCGGCGTGTGAGCCCATGCATGGAATTCAGTTGAAACCAAATATTATTAAGGCACTGTCATTGCGCGATGTATTAGCATACGATCACTTGCTATCCATTGCTCCCACACACCTTAGTGTTGGGAATGCTGGATTACGTCTGCCTGTTTCAGAACAATTTTGTATTGCATATGGATGCATGAAAAAATTTCGGTGCATTGCTGCCAAGTGTCTCCCCAACCCACCGTGCATCTCCCAAAGGGCAGCCTCATCTTGTTTTCTATATGAATCTGCGCTCAGCCTACTCACCTTTGGCTAGAACACATTCGGTAAACTCAAATAATGTCGATGCTGTCAGAACTGCGTGGTTTTCTCGACCACATGGATGTAGGGTTGTCGCAATCAGGTCGTTCTACGCTGCTCCGAACCCGGCGCGATTTTGAAACATCCTGCACGATAGCGGGCGGACGTCAGGGAGCATGGCAGGTGGCGGTGCTACCCGGCTGTCAGGCTCCCAGCCTGTCGGGGGCTATAAGCCGCATCCTTCCCACTGTCAGAGTCGTCCTCTCGGGCATCACCTGAGCCGCGCGCCACTCAACATGCTGTCACTGCTGACACTCACCGCGCTGGCAGCGCCTCTGGCCGTGGCCGGTCTCGACTGCCCCGACGGCTTCGAGGACCTGGGACTGGGCGACCAGCGCTGCTACTTCTTCAGTGCAGAGTCAGGCGAAGAGAGCACGTGGACGATGTCGTACACGTCGTGTCTCACCAAGAGCGCCAACCTGCTGTCGGTGCCCGACCCGCTGGGCTACTACCCCATGTCGTACTGGGTGCAGTCGAGCAACGTGGACGCCTGGACGGGCCTGCTGCAGATAGCCGGGACGTTCAGCTGGGCCGACGAGACACCCTACAACTCGCAGCTGGACGCCTTCATCAACGCGACTTCGTCGGACATCTATGGCTACCTGTCGGCCGAAGACGGCCTGCTGCATGTGGACGACGGCTCCGAGAAGCGGGCCTACATCTGCAGTGTCGACCTGACGCCGGAGCCCACCTCCACCGAGCCACAGCCCACCACCACCACCACGCCGGCCACCACGTTGCCGCCGTGCTCGGCGCCGTGGCAGCAGTACGACCAGACGTGCTACCTGTTCAGCAGCGACACACAACTGTGGACGGCCGCCGGCCACAACTGCCACCAGCAGGACAGCGAACTCGTGTCCGTGCACGACGCCAACGTGCTCCTGTTCCTGCTGCTGCAGTCTGGAGACACCGTCTACTGGACCGGACTGCAGCAGGAGAACGACACCTTCACGTGGGAGGATGGCTCGGACGCCACCAACGTGCAGACGGAGCTGGGCGTCTACCTCGATGACTGGAGTGTGGGCAAAAACTGTGTGGCCATGAGCCAGGACGGATACCCGAAGTCCTTGGTACACAGGGACTGCTTTAGCGAGTACAATTACGTGTGCTATAAGGCCGTCAACGAAAATGGCTGGTATTACTAAACATCGGCTTCATACCTGACACTTGTCCAAGTACTTGGCGACATCAGCTTTCTACAGCTGGTTGAGTACCCAATCGGTAGTCAAGTGGCATATATTTAATCCATAGCATATTATAGTTTCGTACTTCGAGCTGCAGTAATTATTTGGTGAAATGATTGATGTGAAATGATTCGTGCATGTTGCATTGACACAGCAACACTATCTGCAGTGTACGCGTATTTTTAATTGGGTTCAATGTCAAGGTCAATTTAGATTAAGGACATATAATATATACTTAGCACAGGTGTTCATCAAAACATTCAATTCCGATTTTGCATGCCAAATGTTTGGAACACTACGATAGCGACAAAGCTTGAAATAAATGTATATGTGTAGCCTACTGGATCAATGCTAAGGCTATCATAGGTCAACGGTATTGACTATGATCACAGATCAGTTGTTTTTCAACATAATGGCGCAAACGTTCACATGCAGAGTACTATCGATGGGTACACAGCGTTGACAAGGCCGCATATGAAATTAACCTACTTAGGTCAATGCTAAGGTCACACTTGGTCATTAATATTGACTGCTCTTGTGTGTTCTTTTTATCAATAGAAATTACGTGCAAAAAAGTGCATCAATGCTGCAGAAGTAGCGTATCTAACGAAATGCATTCACATGGCCAGGTTAATGATGAGGAGAGGATTGAACCATCTGAAAATCAGCGTGGTGCCTACCCAGTTTGAACGGTATGACATACTCAGCGGCGATTGTCATCCACTGATATGGAGAAGATGGATCGTGCATGTCGCCATCTGCCCTCTCTTCTGTGCCCTTGGATCCGCCACTGCCGACGTAAGGCGTCACCAGGTGGCCAGCGCCGGGTCGACCGAGCGGACGGCCGGCCAATCGGCCCGGGGCGGACCCGCTCTTTTTTAAAGTAATGTTCACAATTGTCCGATTACGACAATCCTTGATATATCGATGCACAACGGATATGGAAAGGGCATCGGCATGTATTTTGGTCTTACTCAGCGCTTGATAGTCAAGCCAGACCAACAGCGATGCGGCCGTCCGTGTACGCTCCGGCACTGGCTGTCAGGCAGCCGCAGGGTAGTGTACGTGTGACAGTCTGGTGTGCCTGGGTGTGCCATCCGAGTCCGTCAGTATCTCACGTTCCCCAACCGAAGTCTGCTCCAACGCGTCAACAAACGCTCTCGCGCCCATGCCAGTCGAGCCGGCATGACCCACAATCCGGCGCTCTGGCCTCGAGTCTCGAATCAGCGACCGAGGACCGGTCGGGTCGGGAGTCGGTCGGGTCCAAACCGGACACAGCGGCCAGGATTTGCGAGATCTGCAGGGACGGCGGTGGGGCCACTGGCGCTCCGCTGTCAGATCGCCAGCTGGCCTCTCGCTGCAGCCATGGCACATGTCCGGACCGTGGCCGCTGTCGTCCTACTCGTGCTGAACGTGAGTCAAACGCCTGTCGGCTGCACTGTCGTCGACAGGCTGGCGAGTCCCGATTACATTCGGACATATCCGTAGCGTTCCTTTGATATAGCAGTGCCATCCCAGATGGTTCTGTTATACTAGTTTGAATTAGACGTCTCATGGTATTAGCTCGCGTAATGTAGTGTTCAGTGCTACTAGTACGCGGATTGCCAACTGCTGCCGAAGCTCGCTGACCACTCCACTGCGCTGATTCGCCCACTTCACTGCTGATCCATTACTTTTCTGTTCCACTTACCAGTGGAGTGACACTCGTCACTTCCAATTCGTTCTCTAGTTTTCAAGTGACGCCATTCCCTTCTTTTATATTTTCGTCAGTGAACTTTTATTCCCTGTGTTTATATATATTCTGGATATATTAAAAGCTAAGCTGATCGTCAAGATCCAGGAATGTCTCAATGCTAAAACATTGTAAATATTCATTGCGACGTTTCGGCCATAGACTCGTTGCGTTGCGATCGGTGAACAGGTCGAAAATTCAAATTGCTGCAGGCACAAAACTCCACAAAATCCACTCACCACCTCCACTGCGAGAAAAAAAGCAAAGAAAAAAGAAACAAAAAGGTCTCACGCACTTACAAACGCCTCCCAAAAACTAGCGTACACATGCATAGACAGGGATGGCAGGTGAAAGCCGTCGCGAGACGAACGCGTCCACCTGGCGGCAGAGGGTACGCAGCCGTCCACCTGGCGACAGAGGGTACGCAGTTGTGGCATTAATATCGTTTGCACGCATCAATATACAATTCATTGGCCTTTCTCTGAGAGTAGTTCTCTAAGACCCCACGTACACGATAATTTGTCAGCCACGCGCAAAGCATCGCTAAAACTGACAACCTACAATGCATGCCATGACGATTGGTGGGAATTCATACTTAGTTTTAGCTCAACAATAAAAAGGGATTCTAAGATTTTTAAGTCTGCGCCGTCTTCCGCTATGCCTAGGATATCTATATTGAAATTCCTAGTGGTTTGCGGATGGCTCCATGTTGAAGTGACGCTCGGTCATATGTTCGCCTAGGGGGGTGAAAGGACGCCGCAGACGTGCGTCCCCCAAATGCTCATTACATATTTCCCTGACTGGGCGTGTCATTTCCCCAACATAGAGAGCGGACGGACAAGTGGTGCACGTCACCTTATGCACTGCATTTTTTACTCGATATTTTCCTTCCATGGGCGCTGCATGACCTCTGCAGTCGATGCGCCCTTAAGCCCCAATAACCAACTAAACAACCGACATCTTCCTTTCAGGCCATTACAACATATATGACTTTTTTGTTACCTTAATGGCAAGCGGGGATGCTGAAGGCTGACCTTGCCAGATGAGATTTTAGAGACGGTCCGGTCCGCTGTACCACGCGATGATAATTTTGTTTAGTTTTGATGAGCGTAAAATTTGGCTCACCGACCGGGAAAGTTTGTGGGTAATAAAAGGTCATCGGATGTAGGTGTAGTTCAATTCATTTTTTGTTTTTGCCACGGTGGTGTTGGACATAGTTCATTTTCCCCTGACGCTTGAACTGGGTCACTCCCTGGTCAATGGCCAGCGACCCATTGGCCCATCCTAGGCGGGTACCCATTGGCTAGGAAGAGGTCGCGCATTTTCTGTAGCTACACGCGGTTTCGTCTGAGGAAATGCGGGTAGCTCTTCTTATTTGTGCATGGAGCACTCAGGTTTTCGTGGTAATAGGATGTGCTGACTTGTAGTGGAGATTGACAGGCGCAGCCACTGGCTTTATGTACAGCTCTGTGGTGTATGATCCATCCGCACCGACTGTGAACAGGGTGTCCAAAAATGGAATAGAATTTGAAGCGAACGTGTGCTCTACGGTAAACGAGATGTCCGGATGAGTGATATTAATGCTGGCGTAAAATTCGAGAAGGGTCTTCAGTCCATGGGTTCAAATTCCAAAGGTGTCGTCAATGTACCTCAGATAAATCGCTGGTTTGAACATAATTCCATTTAGGAATTTTGACTCAAGGGCATGCACAAAGTCTATAGCTAGTGGTGGGGCACACTGTTCCCCATCGCCACGCCCTTAACCTGCTTGAAAAGTGTATCCAAAGCGTATTATGTTGTTATGAAAAATGTGGTGCAATACTTTGGAACACTCTTCTAGCGTAAGCCCAAAGGTGTTGACAATTCGAATTTTCAGTGATTGTGATTTCATGACCACAGGTAGACCTTCCTTTATCGGTGTACTGCCATAAAGGTTCCTCACGTCCATTGTGAAAGCAATAGCTCCTGCCGGGAGAGAGCTGGGAAATTTTTTATTTCGCTTTAATCAGGTATGGCTCCATGTTAAGAAGGTGTGCTGGAATCAGTGTCAATACTTGGGTCAGAATCTGACATGTGAACCAGGGTGGTTTCTCTAACGGGTCATCACACGCTGACACGATAGGACGTAGTTGGATGTGAGGCTTATGATTTTTTGGAAGGTCATATAGCTGTGTTGTACAACTGAAATGAGGAACGAGTGCACAAGTCAGAGTTTGGGGAAGTTTCGGTCCAAGCGTGTGCTTAATGAGATCACCGGTAGTCTTCACGAAGGTTTTGATTTGGTTCGGCCGATAGGATATTGGTATGTATTCATCCGTGACAGCTTTCGTTTTCATAAGGCATTCTGATTTGTCCATTATCACCAAGCCCTTGCATTTATCGGAGGGCTTGATTATAATGTAACTGTTATTTTTGAACTCTCGAATCCCCTGCTTTTGTGCCGGAGTAATGTTGCTGGTTGTCGTTGGCTCTCTTTTAAATGCTATTGGGATTTTACATTTCAGGTCTCTAAGAACCTCTTCTAAATGCCGCGGTGCTCTGGGTGGCTGGTACGCGGACGCGCCAGAGAAGTGGTGGCGGATGTTGAACCCCACCTGTTCTGTGGGTGTGTGACCATGTGGTGATTGGCTGAGCTTGTTCTTCCGCTGCCTTCTCCACCGAAGTACATATAACGCCCTCTCCAGTCCTAGCTTAACTGTCTTGATGCACCTACGATCAATTGCTCCAACTATGGGAAAGTCAGGATATCGATCTAAGATGTCAAGCAAATCCTGCCGGACAGTTGCATTAGACATGTTGCATGTTTTCCGAACCTTGATTCTGGGCTCGCTATTTGGAGTGGGTGTGCCATAATTGTGCACTGGAGCTTTTTCACACCCATAGACGGGGACTGGGGTGCACCATTTCTGCTACTGTGGCCAGCTTAGGTCCCAGTCCCGCAACTTAACGGTGTATGATCTCCCACACTTTTGAGTGGCGCTTGGCAGGACTAACGATGGTTCGTAGCCTCGATACGGATCGATTATAACACTCATTGATACCAAAACCGAGGACGAGAGGGAATATTATTAACCCGCGCCGTCTCCCCGGTTAGATCCTCACAACCCGTCTCGGGGGGGGGGGGGTAACCCCACTCTAAAATCCAAACTAAACGTCGCACGAAAACGAAATAGGTGTCATTGGAAAGCGCTCGACGAGTAGGGTTCAGATTCTCCCCGAAAACAATTTCCCACAAAAGTGATGTCACCAGGGGGCTAGATTTTCACGACTTTTCACAACTTACATTATGTTTTTGACATGGGGAGTTCATTTTGGGGGATATATGAAAAGAAAAGAAAATTATTTTTAATGAGAAAAGGACAGCGAGATCGACCAGGGCCATACAAACTTGTTGGCCCCCAAAAATATAAATTTCTCTTTTTTTCTCAAAATGTCAAAATTCGTAGTTCTTATGTTTTCTTTAATTTTCCTTTTCCAATGGGTAGAGCAGACCGAGAAACGTTGTTGGAAGTCAACTTACCCTAATAAAAATGCTTACTTTAGCCACCAGAGTCTTCTATTTGATCTGCAATTGGCCATATGCAACATTTATGTGTAGTCAAAAACGAAAAAACAGAGAGAAACTTTCACTCGTACATTTTGTTGCATCCCTAAAGATAAGCAAACCATTAAAGTTCCATTAAAATATCTGTATCCGTTAAAGCGTGACGACTGGTTGAACTTTTTTAAGGTGACCTCACTTGACCTTGACTAACTCGTTGACCCTAGATGACCTGACTTACAAATTTTGAAGCAGCATGCCAAATTGATGTGGAAAAAGGTATGCCAAATTTGGGCGCCCTGCCGCGCGCTGTTCGTCCGCTATCCGCGAAAAACCTAAGGAGGGTGGTTGAAGACCTCCCGAGGCGGGACGGGTTAACAAAGCACATGAAATGATAATCGCAACAACATTCACAAATCGACCACACACATGGGTAAAGGGGTCTGAGGTTATCCATTGCATAATAGCGGCGGTGACCCTCTCATCGCCTACCTGCTCGATACCGGCGTCAGTGTCCACGGGGGTGCCAACAGATGGTCGGTCGTCCGTGGCAGCGTCGTCAGCTGCCGTGGTGCCCGGCGCTGCGTAGGCCGCCGCCACGTGTGCACATAGCCTATCACATATAGATAGAGACCAATAAATTGTATATTGACGTGTGTAAATGTTATCATCTTGATGCCACAACTGGGTACCCTCTGCGCCAGGTAGACGCGCTCAGGTCGTGACTCCTTTCACCTGCCGTCCCTGTCTATGCTTGTGTACTTTAGGCTTTTTGGCGTGTGTAAGTGCATGTGACCCTTGTTCTCACTTTTTTCTTAGTTTTTTTTTTCGCAGTGGAGGTGGTGAGTAGATTTTGTCGAGTTTTAATCTGGCAGCAATTTGAATTTTCGACCTGTTCGTCGATCGCAACGAATGCTTTGTTTGACAATGGCCTATGGCCGAAACGTCTCAATAAATAATTCCTCGTTTTTTTTTTGCTAACATTCAGTCGCTCCTGGATCATGAAGATCAATTTACCTTTTAACATATTCACAATGATTGACCAGGAAATAGGTCATATCTGAACTACGTATTGAAGTGTATTCTGTGCGATTCGATATATTTAGTTACACCAGGTGTTTCTCTTCCCACGATGGCGAACAAACACAAAAAGAATGTTGACCCCAGTCCACCACCAGACTCAGAATCCGAGTGTTCTCCATTGACCGTACCTGATGACATTCGGTTGACACCAGAAATCGCCCCTGGTGATCGGTTTCTTGGCATTACCACTGATTATCCACGCTTATCGATTCCTTAGGATGACGCCATAGAAGCCCTTTTGTCTCCAAGACCACCATATTCGCGCCTGAGCTCAGCGTTATGTCTGAAATGGATATTCCAGCCGAGCTCGGGCCGGAGGGGCCGACCCACGTCCGCCGCATCACCTCCTTCAACGATGGCCATAAGCGTACCACCAGTCTCCTGGTACTCACCTTCAACTCTACATATCTTCCCAAGATCCCCTCGCCGGCTAGTTCCGCTACCAAGTCTGCGTCTTCATTCCAAATCCTCTCCGATGTTTCAACTTTCAGCGCTTCGGCCATAACAGTACAACATGCCGCCAACCAGCTAGATGCCCCAAATGCGGTGATATGCCCCATCTTGACTCCACTTGCTCCAACCCAGCTAAATACCCCGACTGCAACACATCTGACCACCTCACCACATCACCTGTCTGTCCAGTCTGGCGAAATGAGAGGAAGGTAAGCGCCGTCAAGGTCACTACCGGTGCCTCTTACTAGCAGGCCCGACGAACCGTGCCATCTGGCCCGACGGCCAGGCCATCTGTCGGCTGGGCGTGAAACGCCTAGTCCCAGGCTCTGACGCTAGGTTGACTGTCAGACACTCATACATGACATCAATCACGCGTTTGGACGCTCGCGTTGCCCTGCACTTTCGACTGAAGACGCTCGCGTCCACCACCACAGCGGCTTCATGCGCCACTCCGCCGGCGGCGCTCGTATTGGCGGCCACCCGCGTCGGCGCCGTCCGTCGTCAGCGCCACCTGCGCTGCCACCCACGTCACCCACGTCACGTCACTGCGGTCGCCCACCTCGTTGGAAGCCTCCAGGCTGTGGTCCTCGGCGTCCGCCCGCTGGCCGAGTTCTCCATCAGTGGTGGCGCCGACCTCCAGGGCGTGGGCGCCGGTCACGATGGCATTCCCGCAGTAACCTCCACTGCGCACGATCTGAGGTGCAGCGGCCACGGGCTCGTGAGTTACAACCACAGATGCTCTGTGCCAGCTTGCTGGCGCTCAGTGCCGGCGTTCTGGTCGCCGTTCGCCGCTGGTGTCCGCGGCAAGCGCGCCGTCCTGTGGCGCCGACGCCGGCAGTTGGTCGATGTGGCGAGACCAGATCGTGTGTTCAACGCCCGCTTCACTGTCGACACGGGACTACGGGTGTGTGCGGTCACTGTCGACACGAGACTACGGGTATGTGCGGGCACTGTTCCGCACACACTGTCGACACGGGTGTGTGCGGTCACTGTCGACACGGGACTACGGGTGTGTGCGGGCACTGTTCCGCACACACTGTCGACACGCTACGGGACTACGGGTTGTGTGCGGGCACTGTTCGCAACACTGTCGACACGGGACTACGGCTGTGTGCACGGCTCGCCACTGTCGACACGAGACTACGGGTATGTGCGGGCACTGTTCCGCACACACTGTCGACACGGGACTACGGGTGTGTGCGGGCACTGTCGACACGGGACTACGGGTGTGTGCGGGCACTGTTCCGCACACACTGTCGACACGGGACTACGGGTGTGTGCGGTCATTGTCGACACGGGACTACGGGTGTGTGCGGTCACTGTCGTTACACGGGACTACGGGTGTGTGCGGCACTGTTCCGCACACACTGTCGACACGGGACTACGGGTGTGTGCGGCACTGTTCCCACACTGTCGACACGGGACTACGGGTGTGTGCGGCACTGTTTCGCACACACTGTCGACACGGGACTAGGAACTACGGTGTGTGCGGACTGTTCCGCAACACTGTCGACACGGGACTACGGGTGTGTGCGGTCATTGTCGACACGGGACTACGGGTGTGTGCGGTCACTGTTCGACACGGGACTACGGGTGTGTGCGGTTGTCGACACGGGACTACGGGGACACGGGACTACGGGTGTGGGTCACTGTTCCGCACACACTGTCGACACGGACTGTCGCAGGGACTACGGGTGTGTGCGGTCACTGTCACACTTACTGTCGACACGGGACTACGGGTGTGTGCGGTCACTGTCGACACGGGACTACGGGTGTGTGCGGTCACTGTTCCGCACACACTGTCGACACGAGACTACGGGTGTGTGCGGGCACTGTTCCGCACACACTGTCGACACGGGACTACGGGTGTGTGCGGTCACTGTTCCGCACACACTGTCGACACGGGACTACGGGTGTGTGCGGTCACTGTCGACACGGGACTACGGGTGTGTGCGGTCACTGTCGACACGGGACTACGGGTGTGTGCGGTCACTGTTCCGCACACACTGTCGACACGGGACTACGGGTGTGTGCGGTCACTGTTCCGCACACACTGTCGACACGGGACTACGGGTGTGTGCGGTCACTGTCGACACGGGACTACGGGTGTGTGCGGTCACTGTCGACACGGGACTACGGGTGTGTGCGGTCTTTCACGGGGTGTTGCGCATTGTCGACACGGGACTACGGGTGTGTGCGGTCACTGTCGCACCTACTGTCGACGGGACTACGGGTGTGTGCGGGCACTGTTCCGCACACACTGTCGACACGGGACTACGGGTGTGTGCGGTCATTGTCGACACGGGACTACGGGTGTGTGCGGTCACTGTCGACACGGGACTACGGGTGTGTGCGGTCACTGTCGACACGGGACTACGGGTGTGTGCGGTCACTGTTCCGCACACACTGTCGACACGGGACTACGGGTATGTGCGGTCACTGTCGACACGGGTGTGTGGTCACTGTCGACACGGGACTACGGGTGTGTGCGGTCACTGTTCCGCATACACTGTCGACGCGGGACTACGGGTGTGTGCGGTCACTGTCGACACGGGACTACGGGTGTGTGCGGTCACTGTTCCGCATACACTGTCGACACGGGACTACGGGTGTGTGCGGTCACTGTTCCGCACACACACACACACATGTTCGCATCGGTGTATATACCACCGCGCCCACACAGTGGCTTCCAGTCGGAGTTATCTTGGTCGCCCCCTCCCCCTCCCCGCCGACTCTCGTAGCCGCTGCTCGGCCTCTAGCAGGACGGTGTCCGCGCTCGGTACCATCAGGTTTAGAAGTGGGCGGAGATTCCGGTCCCGTGGTCGACGAAGTCAGAATTCAGGGCGTGCACCTTGTAGCCTCGAGAGGCGTCTCCCAGTAAGCCTTCAGTGCACGAGCCAGCGCAAGATCCACTCCACCGCCCGCAACTAGGGCAGTCCGGAGGGCGTTCTTCAGCGTGCCCACCACCGGCCATACCAACCCGTTTGACGAGGCGTGGTGCGGAACGATGTACGCGTGGGGGAAGCCGTTGGCCGGCATAAACATCGCGAACTGGCTGGTGAACTTTGGGCCATTATTAGTAACTGAATGCAGTGGTAGCCCCAATAGAACGAACATGCTTCGCGTTACAGCCACTGTCTGGGCGGCCGTCGTCGTCTTCATCGGCATCGCTTCTAGCCACTTCGAATAGCTGTCTACGATGACGAGGAAGCTGCAGCCCAGCATTTGCCACATGAAGTCAGCGTGGACACGCTGTCATGGTCCGCTCTTTGATTCTCAGGAGTGCCGGGCTGCATGGGATGCTGCCCTCCAGGCAACGCAGGCACTGTAGTTCGGAGCCAGCGTCTCGAGCTCGGCGTCCAGTCCCGGCCAGCAGACGACCCGCCACGACAGCTGTTTCATCTGGGTGCACCCGAAGTGTCCTTCGTGCAGCTCTTGTTTCACCGTGCTCCTCAGACAGTGCGGCACCACGACTCGACCACAGCACGCAGTCGGCGTCTGTGGACAGCTCCTTTCGTGTCTTGAAGGGTACGAGGTCGAGGTCTACCAGCACCGGCCAGCCGGAGCGCACCACCGCCGGCACTCGGGCAATCACTGGAGCACCAGGACCAGTGGTGTGGTCAGCATTTGCTTCGTGTGGGCCACGGCAGCTGAACAGTAGTGGACAGCACTGTACAGAGCAGCACTGAGCAGTAGCATCTCCACTTCACGTCCTTTTCAGTAGGGCGTACCGAGGAGCCAGCACCGTCACCAGGTTTGACAACAGCCGCTGGCAGTAACTGATCGAGCCAATGAGGGACTTTAGCTGGTGAACGCTTTGCGGCTTCACGGTGCCAGCTTGATTGCTCTGATTTCTCTTCCATAGGTCCCAGTCCTATGCAGGAAACTTCCACTCGAGGTACACCACCTCATTCACGTCTAACTGGCACTACTCCCGGACCATCTGTCGGCTGGACGTGAAGCGCCGGTCCCAAGCTCTGCCGCTAGGTGGACCGGGATCGATACACCACTGTATGCATCAGTAACTTCAGCCCATTCATGCACAGAACCTATTTTGACAGACCCACAGACAAAGCGCCAGTGATTCGCCCACGTTCATGGACATCTTATTTGACTTAATCACTTAAATAATTATCCAATGAGAAAATATGGAAAACGATCGAAATTTCGCAATCGTGGATGGTTGATGGCAATGGAGCTGTCCTCACTATTCTACTTCGCAGACAGCGTAATCAACATTTCAAGCGGCGATTTTCCTGGCTATGTATAATTCAATTGCACATTGTGATAAGTGAGAAGCTCGCAGTTCAGCGGCCACTTGCTGGGATATTCGTATCAAGGTCACGGGAGGTAGTTCGAATCTGAACACAGGTGAAGTGTGTGTGGGGTGGCAGCCATGTTGGCGCGGATGAAGTGTGTGTGGGGTGGCAGCCATGTTGGTGCGGATGAAATGTGTGGGGTGGCAGCCATATTGGCGCGGATGAAGTGTGTGTGGGGTGGCAGCCATGTTGGTGCGGATGAAATGTGTGTGGGGTGGCAGCCATGTTGGTGCGGATGAAGTGTGTGTAGGGTGGCAGCCATGTTGGTGCGGATGACGGTCACGACTGCCGCTTAGTAGTTTTTGAAGTTCCAGAATCCAGTGGCATGCCTACTTTTGAGATGAGGTGGACAAAATGGTAGCAACTGTGCTTGATTTCCATAATCTTTACCTCATTTGCCAAACTATATTAAGGTAGGGCTCGTTTAGGTCTCAATCTATCGGGGGAAGATCTTGCCTCTTTCTCTTGATATCTCGGAACATGCGAGACCTACCTCAAAACTGGATGGCTTCAGCGAATTCTACTGGTCTATGCATTTAAGATGTCAAAAATGTAAACACTTTCGCAATGCTGAAGTTCGTAGGCAAAAAAAAAGGAGAAATTGATCCGAAGCATTTAGGATTGTGCTTTTAATTTATTCATTTTTTAATTTATTCATTCTACATCTGTAAAATTGGGGATGAATCGGCATAGATCTTTACTAATGATCAAACTCACCATTTGCTGTCCATATATGCAGATATAAAACCGCCAATGGCGTAGCCAGGAGCCTCCCTAGAAAAAAATCCATTAGGAATTTCCTAATGGTCTTGCCCCTTGGAAATTGGAACATTCCGAATGGTCTAATGGTCCTGATGGTACCTAATGGTCCTAATGGTACCTAATGGTCCTAATGGTACCTAATGGTCCTGATGGTACCTAATGGTCCTGATGGTACCTAATGGTCCTGATGGTACCTAATGGTCCTGATGGTTCTAATGGTACCTAATGGTCCTGATGGTATCTAATGGTTCTAATGGTACCTAGTGGTTTCCTGATGATTCCTGTAATCCTAATGGACCCTCATGATCCCAATATCCCCTGGTGGTTTCTAGTGGTCTGAATGGTGGGCTTTCTAGCAGAAATATATACTGATATTGGGAACAGTTTTTGGATGTTTACCCTCGCTGTATCAATCGTGGTACGAATTCCCTTGTTTTATTTCATGCCTAAAGGCAACACGCAACGCTATGACTCTTGCAGCGTTTTGCCGTAGCTGTTGCACACACACATACATATAAGTAAACATTTCTCAACACTGCGCCGCCTGATACAATGCACCACGTTAAAATCGGGCGTTTAATCAGGTCCATAAATCAATGCCAACTACTAGAAGTGTTGGGTTTTGCTTTCATACTTATTGATAGGGGTTCACGCAGTAGCCATACTTTTGAAACCATCAGTATGGGAGTCAGCTACGGAATCGAACAGTGCCAAAGTTCTGCGCACAGCACGGTAAAGTTCTACCAGCTTCGAACGATATATTCCACAACATACGGATGGATGGCATAAATTGCGGTCTTTTCCTATCACAACCAGGCCAAAATCAAGGCGTGTGGCACGACTGTTCGGCGCGAGAAGCGGAGTGACCGTGGCTCAGCTTCTTTCTGCATTTCTGGTGCAGCAGGATACTTCGGTTTTCTGCGCAGGTCGTGTTTTTTATTCAGGAACCTGGACACCTTTCGTTCCACAAGCGCTATGTAGTCAGCCGAGCTCCTGGTCGGTTGCAGGTGTCTTTTTAGTTCATCTGTGGAAAACAGTTCGCCTGAAATATAATATGATATATAAACTGTACGGCCATTAATGCATATGCAATTAAGTGTTGTTAATCCAGGGTTTTTGCTTCATAACGTTTACAAGGGCGATCACCGTAAGGAATAAAACTATGACTGCACCCACGTTAGAACTAACAAAAACAAAAACACTAACATATATATAGCCTATAAACAAGTGAAATTTGAAAAGGGCCAATGCGCCATCTGTAAATGGGACCACGGGACTATTCCATTAATCTACAGTGGGGAAGAAGAGCGGAGAGGTTCGGGGAGACTCGAACAGGAAATGAATGGAACAGCGGGCAGACATTTGGGGAGATATGAACTTATGAGTTGCTTACGGACTGATCTTGTCTTCCAATAGTACTCTGGGTTTGTTGGGTCTTGATTCATTCTCACCTTGTCCTTGAACAGCAGCGGGCACTTCGTGCTGGAATGCATGGTTCAGCTCCTGCAGCTGCTTGGCATAATCCTGAAGAGCCTCTTTGTTGCTTTCGAGGAGGGTGACCTGCTGCTTCAGCTGAGTAACCTCCTCATTCGGCTTTGCCATCTCTTTCTGCAGGAGTCTGAACTTCTTGTACCTATCAGAAATTGATTATTTGGGTTTAGGGATGCCCCGACAGCAGGGCCATTTGGTGCCCAGTACCTATTAGATACACAACATTAGTAATGTCATTGCGATAAAGGACCTAGTATCATTTGAAGACATGGGATAGTGAGGATTGAAACTTCCAGGAGAAATTGGAACTAAAGGTAAAAGTAATCAAACATCCTTCCTCACAACCATACAAGTGCTATATATTTTGATGTGTTATTGCTAATTTCCCTTGATTCTGGGGTCCTTGCTTCGATACAACTTGGCGATGCCCCCAAATTAACAACTTCCATCCATCCAAAAAATATGACTACCCCATCAATCAGCATCTCTCTTGAGTTATGTGGACGGCTATGAATCCACATACACACAACACGCACACTGTACACTGATAAAGTGTAATTTAACACTTTACATGGCTGCGACAAGCACAATCAGCTGGCTACATTTGCTAGTGACCAGCAAATTATAGTTGGTTTTCTCTACTTACCTTCAGGAAATACTGTACATGAATTATATATATTGGTGTCTAAGCCAGATGAAAGTTCAAATACGTCGTGTAGAAATGAAATGATTATTGTACTGAAGTCATATTTTGAGAGGAAAATTGTATCAGGATGAAACGCAATGATCTATTCTCCATCCAGTTGTATATTTGGAGCATATCTGAACTTCTTCATTGCAAGCATATTTAAGAAGCATCACAACTTAACATTGGTGAACTGTGTTCATACATTCCTTAGTACCTGCTGATCCTTTGAAACCACTACGGGTTAAATACCCCTAATTTTTTATTTTAATTAAATATACTTACTTGGCTTGTTTTTCCAGTGGTTGATGGATATCATCTGGAAGTACAGAGGTGCCACCAAAGATACCTTCATCAGAGGCAGCCTAGCACCTTTTGGCCGACTGATCAGTATCGTCAGGCTGGAGCTGCTGCTGCAGAATATACACAAATGATTACAATCATGCAGATTAGTGAGCTATTAAGGTTTTTGGTGCACCAACAGCTCTGGCTATATACCCAGTACTCATGATTATCACGCATTTCACTACTGCAACAGCAATGATGCATCTAGATTCTGTAAAAATAGCCAACACACAAAAAGGAACTTGTATGCTGATGTGCAGAAAGGAACATTGAAAACAAAATTTTAGCAGAATACACCACAATAGTCACAGCATCCTTGTGATATGTCCACTCAATGAAGCTAGCATAGATGGCATACAGTGGGAGGAGAATCAAGGAATATCTAATCATATCTCACATACATCTTACTTTAGGGTACATATTTAAATTGTCACAAAAAGCTTGATGCAATTGTAAAGTTGAAAATATTTTGCTTGGTCTTTTGAATGCATCTCATAGTCACCTTTGACATGATCAGTGCCTTGTATTTTGCTAGACAAAGGTGGATTGCTTACAAACACCACCATCTTGTTGTGCTTTATGCACCAAACGTGATGTGGGAGACATACAAAAGGTAGGTGTTCAGTAAACAGAACTGTTCAGGACCCCTTTCCCCAAGGTGGAAGTGGGGGCATCTAAACATATACAGTTTACTGAACACCTACCTTTGGACGTCCACAGCATCCTGTTCAGAGAGTAAATAAAGAAGATGGCAGTATTCATGAGCAATGGACCTTTCCGTACTGAAATATGAAAGTCTGACCACATAGTTATACCAATTCTTTGCTCATGGAGCTAGCAGTCTGCAGGCGCCATCGCTTCCGATAGCAGAGGGCCCGACAAAAACACAAGGAAATTACCTATTTTTTGTTTGCAACTGCACCAGTAGTTATATTCTGTAGCGGCTACTAATGACTAGTGTCACAACAGTTGCAGTGAAGTAATCCTGCACAACCACATCTTCATGTTTGGAATATGGCACACCGCTAAGAAATTATGGTGATTTTGAAGGATGATTTTTTTCAAGCGGTTGAATAATTTCATCAAAAGGAAACTTTTGAACATTAAATAGCTTGTTCATTTTCATGTTTAGTACACGTGCAATTACCGGTTCAACCACACAGAATCAGCAGTAGTTATTTGTTGCATGGCGTCTTAAGTGTTCAGATGTACATAAATCTTCCCAAATGTACATAAATCAGTAGTTTCTTTCACTAGGTGTCAAAGGCAAGCGATTTGTCATGTGATCGTTGCCAGAAGTTAGTGGTCTTGTTTAAGAAACACTATCAAATGAAACGTATGCAAAAAGCACACCGAAATTACCACTTACAAGCCAGTTTTGGTACTTGTGCTGTAGAACAGTCCGCTTGATCCGCCGCAAGCCTCTCCACATGACCCGGACTGGCGCAGAGGGACGTAAATCGTACTTATTCCTAGGTCCGAAGTCCTGTATATCACTAATGTGAACTACATTTCTCGAATTCTCTTTTAGGTCCGATATGTATGCATAAATGGCAAATCACCGTGATCGGTGCTTCAAAGAAAACCAAACAACTCCAGAGTAGCGAACCTCCAACAGCAACCGCACAAACCGCCACTAGAGGAAATTGGCATACTAGTGATTGATAAATATATGCGCAATAGAGATGGATATGTGAAGTTAGGCGGTTCCGTAATACCACTTTACGCCTGATGATGAAATATCCTAGCATAGAAATAATGTATTTGAATTATTTCAATTAAATTAAATTCTTCGAATTATTTCAAACCTGTATTTCAAGTAAATTAATTACTTGATTATATTCCTAATGGTTCTGATGGTACCTAATGGTCCTGATGGTACCTAATGGTCCTGATGGTACCTAATGGTCTTGATGGTACCTAATGGTCGTGATGGTACCTAATGGTCCTGATGGTACCTAATGGTCCTGATGGTACCTAATGGTCCTGATGGTACCTAGTGGTCCTAATGGTGCCTAGTGGTCCTAATGGTGCCTAGTGGTCCTAATGGTACCTAGTGGTCCTAATAGTTCTGATGGTACCTAATGGTCATAATGGTACCTAGTAGTCTTAATAGTTCCCTAAGTCGAACATAAGCAAACGCAGAAAGTTTCATTAAAATATCTGCACCAGTTAAAGCTTGAAGATTGGTTGAACGTTTTGTAGGTGACCTCACTTGACCTAGACTAACTCGTTGACCCTAGATGACCTGACTTCAAAAGTTTTACACAACATGCCCAATTGATGTGGGAAAAGGTGTGCCAAATTTCGGCGCGTTGCCGCGATAATGAATACTTTCACTATCCGCGAAAAACCTGAGGGGTTTCAAGACCACCCCCTCCCGCGAGACGGCGCGGGTTATAGTTCGCCAGGTGAACTTTGAATGCATTCATTCTGAGAAGCGAATTCGCCGATCCCGACTAAGTTCATCACATTGTTGTGTATTTGTCATCATCATCCCTAAGCAAATCTTTTTGAAGTTTAAAATTTTGTGGTGGGAGATATTTTGGTCCCCCTTCATGTCGCTTGGGGGAGGGCCATGGTCCCCGTGCTCTATCCCTAGATCGGCCGTACGTAGGTCCTGTGAGATTTTCCGAGGAAGCATGAAACAAATTTCACGGCAATCTATGTATGTCTAAAGACTGCCATCAAAACCATTCGGAATATTTTGTCCACTAGAAAGCGACCAACCACCAGATTCCGAATGGAAACTCCGATCGGTCTGGTCAGAATACCATTAGGACCATTGGGATCACTACACCATCAGGTAAATTCCATTAGGAAACAGTCAAACCATTAGGGACCATTGAAACCATCAGGAAAATCCTAATGGTTCCTAATGGTTTCAATGGAATTTTTCTATGGAGTGACAGTTATTGTTTGCTATTTCTGGTTGGTCCGTCTTCGCAGTCGGTACGACAAACACCTATTATTTTTCATTCTTGCATAATATAAATATTGCCGTGAGGCTTTTTCTCCAAGAAACATCGTCAGGAACTTATACCATGGAGGAGTTCGAGAGGCCAAAATGGAAAGCCTGATGCAAATGTTGGCCATCGGGAAAATCTCCTGAATCCGCCACTGCCAGCATTTTATTATAATCGTTTGTCCTAAATTCATTCCTTCCTCTCCTCGATCCAACATTGGCAAGGTGTCAGCCTCGTCGAGCCATTACCTGTAATGGAATGAATAACATCCTGAATACTTATCGTCGCTTCTTGATTGGTAAAGTATTTTGGTTCTACCACTGCTTGTGGTGCAGTACTACCCTTTGACACGAATTCACCTCACCCTACCAACTTTTTCATGACAATGTAAATGATACAGTTTTGATAAAACCGGTCACATATTGCCCATTTGTGCGTACCATGGATTCGCCCCTTACATGATTCGGCTAAAAATAGGTTTTTCATAAATAGGCAAAGTAGAATGAGCTGTTGAATTCCAAAGCATGGTTACCTGAAGAATGAAACAATGCAAGTATTCAGATGCATGTATTTTTCCAAAGTTTTCGCAAAATAAGTCGGAAATTCCACCTAGTATTTGTTGCCGGAGCCCCCTTTAATGCAAGCGCGGAACTACAATTTTGGCACATAATTGTAGTTCCGCAGAAGAAAAACAGAAACGTCCCTGCGTTTTCACGCTCCTATCACCAGAGGGAAGCAGGGGCAACAGAGTACAGGGATAATCCCCCTCTTCCTACTAGAATAAGGCTAATGGTGGAAGAACTGTACGATCCTCGACTTCTTGAACAGTCTCGTTTCGCTAGCGCTCTTGCATTCCAATGTCTTACGAGTTCTCCCTAGTTCACCGTTAATTCCTACGAGTTGGAAACAGAATATCTCCAGTGTATGCATTGATGTGATCTACGTTGTCTAAGTCTCACTGACTACCATTATATCTCACTGACTATAGGCCAATATTAACAGCTTACATTGTGAGATTGGATGAAGGAAGGCTATTAATTGTTCACCCACACTGCATCGTTTTGATGAGCAACTGAAGCGACTTTGATCTTTCGCGGCCACGCGGCCGACTAAGCACGCAATTATCTCCGTACACCAACAGGCGGCCGCGCCCAACACCGCCCAAGGCAGCGTCGCGCCCGACGCCCAGCCGGCGGCCGGGCCCAGCCACCTCGACCAAGACCTGCGGGCCGACACCGTCACCGACACCGTCGAGCGCAGCGACGCCCTGCAGCCAGTCCAGGTCAACGACCCGCTGTGCGGCCAGGCGCCGGCGCCGATCGGCTGGAATCCCGAGATTGGCGGCTCGACGCGCATCGTGGGCGGCAGCACCGCCAGCCCGGGTGCGTTCCCCTGGATTGCCGGGCTGACCAACTTCTTCAGTTCGGCGCCGTTCTGCGGCGCCGCCATCATCAACGAACTGTACTTGGTGACGGCGGGGCACTGCGTGCAGAGCCGCTCGCCCATCACGCTCAAGGTGCTGGTCAATAAGCTCAACCGCACCAAAGACGCCAACCAGTTCACCTTCCTGCTGAGCAAGATCATCCGCCATCCGGACTACAGTCGCACCACGTTAAGCAATGACATAGCGCTGCTGCGGCTGAAGTCGTCGATGCGCGCGCTCCTGCGCGACGGGCCCATCCGGCCCGTCTGCCTGCCGACCGCCCGCTGCGACAACCTCGGCCCCTCCTGCTTCCTCGGTCGCACCGTCACGCTGGCCGGCTGGGGCTCACTGAGCAGCGGCTCGGGACACTGGTCGGCCGCCGGGCCCAAGCCGAAGAAGCTGCAGTTCGTCAGCGTGAAAGTGACGCCGAACGACGAGTGCCGCGTCAGCTACCAGGGGATCAACCCCGTCACCAGCCGCATGCTGTGCGCCAGCGCGCCCGGCCACGACACGTGTCAGGGCGACAGTGGCGGCCCCATGACACTCTACACCGAGGCCGGCCAGCACGTGCTGGTCGGCGTCGTCAGCTTCGGCAAGGGCTGCGCCTCGCCTGACTACCCGGGCGTCTACACACGAGTGTCCGAGTACTCCGACTGGATCATTGAGACCAGTGAGCTCTAAGCTGAGTTGACAGTTGACAGTTGACGTCGATTGGGGCCGTCGGTTCGGAGCTAACTGCTGACCTGAGACCAGCTCTAGGTTATCCCCTGACCACAGGACGGTTTTCACAAAAGTTGACACAAGCCTGAAGCATCATACCAGCATGGACACTGTTTTGTAGGAAGGAATCACCAATGGGTTGTAACGGCGAGCAGTCGAAGTTGTATTGAGTAACATTCAAGCTCATGCCGAGATGTTGGTAGGCGTATGGAGAGGATGGCGAATGTGCCTTTCTTCTGCTCCCCGTGGTGATATTCAGGTTGTGACGCTGGCGTACACAAATGGGAGCCATAAATCATTATCGCGCGGAAACGCTTTTTCCACGGTGGGAACATTGTAAACCAGCATTACAGTTTGCCTAAAGTACAACTTTACCTAACGTTAACACGCACAGGGTGAAGTCGTCTACAGCATGAGAGTGAATACTGCTTTTCGAATAGCTCAGAATGAATGACAGTTACAGAACCGAAATTAGGGGCCATGAAGAAGGTAGACCATGATAGTAAAGAGATTCGTTAGCACAGATTCTATAGACGCAGGTAATCCCAGATTGAAGCAGCAATGCAGCTGAGTAGAATTGGCCATTATGGTGAACTTTGAACACCCTTGGTTTAGCTTAAGCGGAATAAATTAAGCGATATTACAATATTATTGCTGCATATGTAGGTATTTATATATATATATATATATATGACTTGATTCACTTAACGGTGTATGTATGCACATTATTTCCCCTTCCACCATCACTGCACGCGAAGTCCCCTATCGGTTCGCACGGCAAACAGTTAATTTCAATACACTTTAACCTTGTGGATGATAAAGATTAAAGCAAGGCTGACCTAATAGATGCTCAATATAGTTTTAGCACTACAGCATAATCTATCGCCCGCCTTTCTCGACGTCCTTATCAAGATACCGTCCAACAGCGTCCGGAGACTGCATTGCTGCGTCCGCATCCCACAACCCATCGATCGAGACGGTGGCGCCACCTTTACCGCGAAATGCAGAGAGCAGAGTCATCATCCCGCTAGCTCCCACGATTTTACGGCGCTGAAGTCACGCTCCCTGTCGTCTCTGTCATTCTATGCGTACGTCAGCAGGTAGTCGCCTGCGCCAACACACTGGTGACCCGCGTACCGCTACAGACGGCGCTCACGCTGATCAGCAGATCATCAGAGGCGGTGGCCCACAGCAGCCAGCAGTGGCCGAACCTGAAGATGCACACGAGCCAGCCCGTCCCGGACACACACGGACGTGTGAGCCCCCCGCACGGAGGGCAGGGCGGCGGCTCACCCGGCCACACACGGACGTGTGAGCCTCCCGCACGGAGGGCAGGGCGGCGGCTCATCCGACGGAGGTGGCCATCGGTCGGGTGGAGCTCAGTGCAGGCGCGAGTTGGCAGGGTGGGGCACGATGTCGTGCCGCGCCTCCGGTGCCTGTCGGTTGAACACCACGACGTGGTCGTTGCTTATTGTCATGAAGAAGAGATTGTTGTCGCAGTTCCACGAGATGTCGTCGACCTCGAAGCGGAACTGTTCGTTGTGCAGGATGCGCCGCTGTCGCACGTCGATGAACGGCACCAGGTCCTCTGCCGCCTACAACGATGGTGTGGCCGCTGGGTGACCACGAGATGTCGATGTTCTCGCCTTTGGTGTTGATGCGCGCACCCCACAGCCGATGGCAGTCGTAGCTGGCTGTTACCAGCTTTTTGGTGTGGTTGGTGTACTGTCTTCGCTGGTTGTCTATATATTTTTATGTATATGTCACTATCGCTATAGCGATATATATTTATATATATAGATATATATATATATATATATATATATATGTATATATATATATATATATATATATATATATATATATATATATATATATATATATATATATATATATATATATATATATATATATATATATATATATATATATATATATATATATATATATATATTGTGTGTGTGTGTGTATGTGTAGGCACATTTCTCATGCAGACGAACATAAACTTTGACAAATGTAATGTGCTTCATTCGGAAATATAAAACAAAAATAAACGACACCCGTAAAACATTGGTGGCCAAACTCCTCGAAGTAAATCTGAGAAGACAAGTTATTTAGAAGTCCAGTGACCGAAGATTTTAAACTTGCAGGACATTTTGTGAACACCAGGAATACAACTTTCAGAATGCTAGGAATAGTTCATAGGAACGTGCTCTACAGGAGTGAAAAAGACAAAATTATCTACTGTCCATTTGCTAGATCACATTTGGAGCATCATGATACAACACTCGGTCTCCATGTTATGCAGGATCAGAAATAAATATGAAAAGTGCAAAAAAAAGAACTGCGAAAGATATTTCAGAACTTATATGTTCTGGGTATGGGCAACGATGAAGGAATTATATTTGATTTTCATTAATTGCAGCATACTAAGGGATGATCCATTTAGGCGTCCAAAATGATGCATGATGTTACCTATTTATGGGTTAGTGGCACTTTCGAGTTGTATGTAACACCAACTGGGGACACAATGTTATATTGGGGATGGGGACTGAACAATATTGGGAAAACAATTTAGCCTCAGAGTTGTAAAAACGTGAAAATAGGTTAAGTGTTTGTGTTGACGATTCCACATTTCGGACCATTCATTTTTTAAATAAATTTATTTCAGAAATTGATATTTGAGGCATGACATATGTGCGATGTGCATATCTGCTACACAATGCCCTGCTTCACACCACACCCGGCTTTCCGAGTGGTCCAGACAGAGCTTGTGTGATGCTGTAGTGTGTTTTGTTTCATCTTGCTTTGTGTTTTTCATTGGTTTACCACGAGAACTCCAGTCCTCCCCCGACTCCGAAAATCTGGCCTTATTTTATGGAGTAAATATGTGATATGTTCTGTATTCTACATAAACGATACATTTAGCTTATAATAAATTACACGCAAAATGGTGGAATCACGAGGGAATTGAAAACGTTTTAGAGAGAACAAGCCCATACCTCGGGTAACAACCGGGCCCTAGTGTGATAAGCCATGTTTCCCCTCAGGCTAAGTACAACAGGACAGTCGACAGAAATAACCGGATTGATGGTGGCATGTGGCACAGCTAAGGCTAAGAATCTCTGTGATTATGTCCTAAGCGGTGTCAAATAAGCTTCTGTATGCTGATGTGAACGTCGGTTGGAAACATGTGTGGTGGAACGTTCCAATTTAAGGTATGGGTATGGGCATTAGGCAGTAATCGGACTGATTTTTCCAGGCATTGTCATAGGGTCAGAACAAAATTTCCAAATTTAAGGAGCCACCACGGGCACCCACCCCGTTCCACTGTACACAATTCAAAACTGGTATAATATGATATGTCAACGATGTTAAAACCCCTCAGCATCCGTGTGGCAATGGATCGTTTAACAAGTAATGTCTGGAAACATCTAGCAAATGTTTTAATGCCATTATTGCCGTGACTGCGGTGAAACATGTTTACCTAATTAAGACTTAAGAAGACATGAGGATGCCATAAACGACTGTAGATAATCTTTTGGACAGTCCTGTGAGCTAGCAAGCGATTTCAACTTACAAAGGCATAGGGTAGGCTTCGGAACTTCACTATAGCTTGCGAGCATGGCTTCGAGAGGCCGCCCGAACGATTCAGCCTTGGGCGATAATGAAGAGCATCGGAACTTATTCGACAATCATCTGAGTCTCTATGTCATGCTTTGACTTTTCATATATTTCACGCTCTCTTCCCACTCCCTCCCTAAAAAAGAGGAAAAATGAGGTTCTGCAAAACTATATTGACGCGCCACAGAGGACGGGATATTTATGGATATTGGAACTTCTTTTCCAGATGATGCAAGCGTCTATAATTGCCGTACAAAACTGAGGTTCTTAAAAAAACGAGAACCGAACCAATTTATGGTGTTTTAACTTTGAAGTCAGGAGGCAAGCTTGAATACTACGAACTCTAAAATGCAATGCTCAATGAGTTTCGGTAACTTAGCATTCATCCATTTAACTATTCATTTAACATAAATTTAAATGATAATTCAAACTAACATTAAAATTCCTGCTTATGCCCTTGTGGCAATCGTCAGCACAGCCAGGCAGATCGCCAGTGGAGATCAGGAAGGTGTTTGTCGGGCGGTCATGAGGACGTTGGTCGGCCGGTCATGAGTACGTTGGTCGGCCGGTCATGAGGACGTTGGTCGGCCGGTCATGAGGACGTTGGTCTGCCGGTCAGGAGAGGTTGGGGGGCGGGTCGGGAGGAGGGGGGGGGGGGGGGGGGTGGGAGGGGTTGAGGACGTTGGTCGGCCGGTCATGAGGACGTTGGTCGGCCGGTCATGAGGACGTTGGTCTGCCGGTCATGAGGACGTTGGTCGGCCGGTCATGAGGACGTTGATCTGCCAGTCATGGGGACGTTGGTCGGCCGGTCAGGAAAGGACGTTTTGTCAGTTATTGGGTTCGTCGACCGGTCAGGAGTGGTGCAGTTGGGACGTTGGTGGTAGGAAAGCTTTCGCCGCCGGGAGGATTCGTCGGCCGGTAGGAAGGTGCGTCTGCCGGTCAGGAGGACATTCATGAGTTTGGAGGGAGGGTATTCGACGGTGTAGACCGAATGGTCGCTACTGCAGTTGAGCTGTCATGGCATCGCCTGTTTTGTTGGTGTCTCAGACCCCAGATCAGACTAAGTATGACCCAAAATGTCCGGCAGTGTAAACTTCCCAGGTGCTCCGCAGGCGAAATACGGCCTATTACGAGGTAAAAATAGCCGGATGAGGGCTTGAATATATATTTTTGCATGCCGATTTTGTTCCAAATATGGACATGGTTATGGTATTCCTCCTGATATGTTTTTCGATTTCTGACTTTGAAATATTTCTAGAAATAAAACACCTTGGAAAACTTAGTAAACATGACAATTGTTTAACCTGATCAAATACTGGCCAAGTTAAGGTATTGTGAAGGATTCACCCAATTCCCTTCCCTCAACACAATCTCTTCTTTTCTTAACTTTCATAGTTCGTCGCAAATTGCCTCGTACTTGACATTGACTTGATTGGTGGCATCGATCTTAGTACTCGTTATGATATTGGGCTAAATTTCAGTTTGAATATCGCTGATACTGAGCCACGAAATCACAATTTCCATTACCAGCGTGTGAAGGCCTCGCCAACTGAATAACCAACGGCACCCCGACCTCGACCTATTTGACCGAGCCTGGAAAGTCAACCTTAGCAGGCAGCAAGATGAACGGGGTAATTTTAGGCATTCAAGTACGAGGTTCTGTAATATATTTATCATAATGTCATATCTAGCTTGGAATATAATTATTTAGTGGATCACACTTGTCCCGTTTGTGTTGTGCAGTGAGTCCTAGGTAATTTATGAAAAAGCAGAAAGTTTGCAGTCACTATCAAAGAGCACCATTCAGCCTTCCAGTGAGAAAAGGAGGATAACAATTTTACAGAATGGATGATGTTTTGGATGCCCCGAATCCCGACATAACCCATGCTTTGACCATCATCACGACCCGGAGATGTGCATGGTTAAATCAGAACACAGATTTTGAATCGAGTATATTCATTTTCTAGGTATTTGTAGACCTCTTTGGAATACCAAAGACAAAGCAACTGCATTATGAAATAAACGCAGTTGCACCTTAATTTTGTGATTTTTGAATTATCAAAAGTCGATTTTGATTTTAACCCGAGGAATTATCATTCGAAGCCTCTACCAATTGCAACAGCTCCTTGGTAAAAATATTCGAGTATCTTAAATGAGTTTTATATATATTGTTAATTTGCCAATGTGGAGAAAGTGGTGCAGCAAATATGAGAGACGTGCCTGCAAGGTTCACAAGAGCTTGATACACCGCTATAAATCTTCAATAAAACTAGCTCAGAACTCAGGAGAGGAAACCATGCTCATTATTTGGCATTTGCCATTTACATCCATGCAAACAACAGCCGCCATAATAAGCGTTAAGTACAGGCTCGCCAACGAACCGTTTTCAAACCCGTCGGCCATTAATCGACGCCAATCTGTATGAAATAAACCAAATCGGTTAATGTTTAATACGTGAAACATTTTGTTACCTCATGAAGTGACCTTAAATAGCCTTAACAATGCTACTTCCTAGTCCATCCTATTATATATTTTTTTTTTTTTTTTATATATATATATATATATATATATGAGTGAAGCCCGACTTAATCCTACCGAACTATAATGGGCCTATCGTGCATTAGTAGATCCTGAATATATTTTATTTTCAACATGAAGCCTCAGTGTGCTGCATGGACAAGTGGCTTACAAGTCTTGGCATCCTCGATTTTGTTCTCCTGCATTAGTGTCACCACCAATAACCCATAGTGTTTGGGTTCTGCTGCATTAGTGTCACCACCAATAATCCGTAGCGTTTGACTTTAGTTCCAGTATGCTCCTGGAAGAGTGATATAGCTATAAAACCTGAATAATTTATCTCCTTATAGAAGCTCATGATAGCGGTAAGCTCTCATGGAATCGGAAAACGTGTGTAATCCCTGAGCACAATTTGAAATGGTCATAAATGCACGTTATTGAATATGCAGACATATCCGCAACGCGGACTTATTCTTTGCGACACCATTTAGGCTCCCACCTGATAGCATTTTTTTCACCCCATCGTCTAATATGTTTGATGAGGAAGATGTTCGCAAAGTGCCTAACAGCATGACTGTTTCATCTTCCCTATCCTCCTTCACTCAAAACATATAGATTGCTGGGACTTACACATATGCAAGTCACAATCCTTCCTCATCCATATATGTCGCAACCCCTGCTGCCGCCACCATATTTCCTTTTCCCACCCTATATACAAGCAGACGCTCACGGCACAGACACCCCACAGAACCATATTTCACTACGCTCCTTCCCACGCGCACGCACACGCCACCAGCCCCTCCCCGCACGCAGCAGGCGCAAACACGCACACGCCAGGCACTGTTGTCCCCGGCACGGCCTGGCCAGTTGACCCCGGTTGGGCCGGCCGTTCGCACCGTTCGGGAGGCGAGGGCGCGCCGGCCGAGCGGCATCGGCGCATTCCACAGCGCCGCGCTGCGGCCGAGAGGGGCCGGGCCAGCCGGGCCAGCCGGGCCAGCCGGACCGGCCGGCGGCGCGGCGGCGCGGCGGCGCGGCGGCCAGGCGGCGCGGGAGGTGCGTGCGATCGGCCGGCCGGCCCAGTCGGACGCCGTCGGTCCGTCCGTGTGTGTGTGTGTGTTGCCGGCGGCCGGCGCAGTGAGAGCGGTCGGCGGCAGCGCGCTGCGGGCCGCCCCGTGGACGTGGACGTGCGCCGGGGAGCATGTGTGGGACGCGCCGTGACGGAGAGGTCGGCGGCCCAGCGGCGACCGGACCGCACCAGCGCTCGACAGGTGAGACACGCGGCTCGGGACCGGCCCGCGTCGGCCGGGTTTTTGCTGCCAGCGGCGCGGCGGACCCGCCGGTCGACGGGTTTGAAAACGGTCTGTTGACGAGCCTGTACGGAGCGCTCATTATGACGGCTGTGGTTTGCATGGATGTGAACGGCAAGGGCACAATGACAAGCATGGCCTCATCTCCTGAGTTATGAGCTAGCTTTGTTGAAGATTTATAACAATGTGCCAAGCCCTCATCAGTCTGGCAAATATTTGCTGAAGAACAAGCCAGCGAATCGCGAGTAAAAGAAAAGCATACATTTTTATCTTTCCTCTCTATCTGTGAACTACAGACAATGTCATCATGATTCACATCACACTCCACGTGCATGATATCTTGTCTACCGGCTAGCTCAAGGAAGGCGTCAATGAAAAATGCCACTCGTGATTCATCCTCCGACGTACTATGCGACGCACGGACCCCGCAGCTCCATTCCTGTGATGCGTTGAATCATCATTTCCCTGATACGCTCCTATGCGTCGCTGCAGTCTCCCACGACAAACTGCCTATGGCTGCGCCTTCGTTCCATTGCGAGGCTCGAAGATTGCCGTTCGTAGCACTCCGACTACGAACCGCAAAAGGTCGGGTTCCCAGACAGGCCAGACAGACGACGTGTTCACCGCTTGTATCGTCCACGCCGACGTCCACACAGCCTTGGCAGGTGACCCGAGGGACCTGACCGCAGAGCAGGCCAATTCGGGCGCTCCGCGGCATGCGCATACGGCCGATAAACCTGGCGGCTGCGCCGCGAAATTGAGCCCTCGTGCGCCGGCTGATTGGGCTCGCCGAGAAAATGGCTGCTCGGGGCCGAGTAAAAATGGCGACTAAATTCAGGCCGGTGTCGGTTTCCGGGGTTTTAGCAGGAGACTGCGCCCGCCTCTGCTCGTAACTGGATTGCCCACGTTTAGCAGACTCCTAGTTATAGTTCAGTGCAGCCGACAACAGGAGTGATACTGAGCACCGCGTGGACGCCAATGAATGAAATTGATTTAACCGGGTGATGGTTGTTTGTAAATGTTGGTCGGCAGTGTACACGCTCTGCGGAGCTCCTTTGACGATTTGGGTTTCACTGCACATCCTTACCCGCTCCGAAGTCATTTTAAAAATATATTCCATGACCTTCCCGGATGTAATTTTATGGGTGCGACCCTGTTCTATGTTATCTCCGTGTTTGGCATACCAAAGCACATAAGCCCATGCTGTGGAACTGAGATGTTCATGTCTATTGCATGGATATCCATAAAGAAGCCGGAACAAGTGCAATTTATATATTAGCATAGCTTCACTCTTGTGACGTACCGCTGCCTTCTGTCTTGCACTAATTTCCATTTTCCTGGTGGAATAAATCAGAGACATCCATAATTCTCCTTGTTCGTATGGAAATAGGGGGCAAGAATTCTTACTAACCCACTGGGGTCCAAAGGCTGGTGAGGTCGTGCCATGATTTGGTGTGATGGGGGAGAGAAGCTTCAACTCCTAACATGTTACAATTAAGCTTGTACGCAGGCTAATGTGAACCAGATAAGATTAAAGTGGATCAAAGCGCATGAATAATGATTGGAGATGTACATACCACTGGAACCATCTGCACCGGCTGCACTGTGCACTGCATTGTATGGCTACACTGTGGAACCGGCTGCACTGGAACCGTCATTAGCTTGCACTCTAATGACGGTTCCGGGTCTTTGCATTCACTCCCACCCCCGCCCCCTTAGTTGCGTTAGTGATTACGAGAACAACTGACTGCCGAAATATGTTGTAATGATCTAAATATCTCACTTTATTGCCATTCCTCATCGCCACCGTTGCATCTCATTGTGTTCTCTTACCTTTTACCATGAAATTATGTACAACCTAGTCCTATTCTATCCCATCCAATAACTTCCCGTTTTTTTCATGCATTGCATGAGAAAATGTGTCCCAATGTGTCTTCTCATATTATACTCTGTCCTAATCTACATTAATCTAAACCATATACTTCTGATCGTATCCTTTCCGAATGTTTCGTACGCAATCACTTCCTTTTCTATCCCGTCGTATATTATTCTGCCCTACTCTTATTCTATCTTACAAGCTCCCTTGCTAGATCTTTGCCGACGGACGTAATTATCGCGTAATGCGCTCGAAGCAGCGTTTATACACGGTTAATTCATCGACTGGGTAGCTTGCACGGGCGGAAGCCCGCCGAATGACCTACCGACACGCGCGTCGGCCGTCAGCTGGTGATCTGGCACCCGCTGAGTCGGGAGGCCGACGCACCTTCGATGGCGTCGGATGGGAAACAAAGGCGGGCCGGCGCCGAACAAAGGCGTGCCGTGCCCGGCCGGCGACCGCCGCACGCCGGTGACAATGTTACGTCGGCCGCACCAGACAAGGTCACCCGGGCGCCGGCCGACTCCCACCGTCGAGCGAGGACGGGCACGCCGTGCCGGCCGACTCCCACCGTCGAGCGAGGACCGGCACGCCGTGCCGGCCGACTCCACAGTCGAGCGAGGACGGGCACGCCGTGCCGGCCGACTCCCACCGTCGAGCGAGGACCGGCACGCCGTGCCGGCCGACTCCCACCGTCGAGCGAGGACGGGCACGCCGTGCCGGCCGACTCCCACAGTCGCCCGAGCGCCGGCACGATGCATCGACCGACTCCTGCCGTCGGCCCAGCGCAAACGCCGGCTGATTCTCACCGTCGGCCCGGCGCCAACACTCTGCACGGACCGACTCCCATCGTCAGGAGGGCGCTGGCATGTCCGGCTGACTCTGGTCGCCCGGCTGTGCGCGTGTGTCAGCCGCTGGTCACAAGATGGCCACCGTGTCGGTGGTCGGCCCTAGGTCACGCGCGCCGCTGCAGGCTGTGTTGCGCCCGCTCGCCCACTCGTGTCTCGGCCGTTCCGCTTGTCCGATGGGGGGGGCAGAGGGTGGGTTTCGCCCAGCCTGTCCAGCAGCAGGTTTATCTTCAGTTGGGCGATGGCAACACCCCAGCTATCTTGTCAAACGGTATGGATACATGCTGCACAGCCATACATGGTGCAAAGCGAAGGTGCAGCGAAACATGCGATTAGCGATCGGGCAACCACGGAATCGTAGTCGGTAAAATATCTTGTTTTTTCACTCATGTTTTTTTAGCCCAGCAAACGCTCAGTAGTATCCAGTGTTCTTGAGATCCGTAAATATTCTGGCTACACCGGAAATTGCACTGCACACGTGTGCACATTATTACCGAAAAAAACCCTTGTAGCTGGTCGTGCCCACCGTGTTTGCAGGAAGTGCATTTCGATTAGCCGCCAGCCGGTTCGGACGGCTCACTTACTCATGTGCTGCGATGCCGGCAATGTACACCGCTAACGATGGCGCCGTACATCACTTTCGGTGGCCGACTACGCCCGGCGCTCCGGGGCAAATGCTGCTGCATATTGCAAACAGCAGCAGCAACGTTACGTCAACTTAATGGAGACATGTTCGGGCGTTTTGGTTGGCCAGGTGTGAGTGAAATAGAACCATTCGGCATACCATCTCTGCATGCTCACTGGCGAGCCTTTCGCTTCAAGCCAATCAAGTGGGTGAACTGAAAAGAAATCAGAAAGAGTTGGGATAAGTGTTCAGAGAGAACAACACCATCAGTCCTTCGTTCTCCCGCTGCTCTGTTCCCCATCCTTGCTTGGTTGGAAAGACTTTGAATTGACATTAGGTGTTAGGGTGTGCCGGCACACCTTTCGATATATTTTACGTCGGACTATTTTTGGAACAGGTTAAGCGTTCTTAAAACATATGTTTGCAATCGATAACCAAGGAATACGTAATATTTTAAGACAGTCATGATGACCCAGATACCGTTCACCACCCACCTTTCACCTTCACCAGCCACGCTTCATCAAGAACACATCGCCAGCCACCCTTCACCAGCCACCCTTCACCAGCCACCCTACACCAGCCACCCTACACAAGCCACACTTCACCAGCCACTCTGCACTAGCCACACTTTAACAGCCACCCTACACCAGCCACCTTTCACCAGCCACCCTACACCAGCCACCTTTCACCAGCCACCCTACACCAGCCACCCCACACCAGCCACCCTACACCATCCACCTTTCACCAACGACCCTTCGCTAGCCACTCTTCATTAGCCACCCCTCAGCAGCCACCCTTTACCAGCCACCCTTCACTAGCCATTCTTCTCTAGCCACCCTTCACTAGCCACCCTTCACTAGCCACCCTTCACTAGCCACCCTTCACTAGATACCCCTCATCAGCTACCCTTTACCAGCCACCCCTCACCAGCCACCCTTCACTAGCCATCCTTCTCTAGCCTAGCCACCCTTCACCAGTCACCCTTCACTAGCCACCCTTCACTAGCTACCCCTCAACAGCTACCCTTTACCAGCCACCCCTCACCAGCCACCCTTC
Organism: Imbricaverruca yamaguchii; assembly: GCA_034440575.1. Lineage (NCBI taxonomy): Eukaryota > Metazoa > Arthropoda > Thecostraca > Neoverrucidae > Imbricaverruca > Imbricaverruca yamaguchii. The sequence continues at coordinate 1,272,888 of JAOTOL010001538.1, forward strand.
ACCAGCCACCCTACACTAGCCACACTTTACCATCCACCCTACACCAGCCACCTTTCACCAGCCACCCTACACCAGTCACCTTTCATCAGCCACCCTACACCAACCACCCTTCAACAGCCACCTTTCACCAGCCACCCTTCACGAGTCACCCTTCACCAGCCACCCTTCACTAGCCACCCCTCAGCAGCCACCCTTCACCAGTCACCATTCACCAGCCACCTTTCACCAGCCACCCTTCACCAGCCACCCTTCACCAGCCACCCTTCACCAGCTACCCCTCAGCAGCCACCCTTCACCAGCCACCTTTCACCAGCCACCCTTCACGAGTCACCCTTCACCAGCCACCCTTCACTAGCCACCCCTCAGCAGGCACCCTTTACCAGCCACCCTACACTAGCCACCCCACACCAGCCACCTTTCACCAGCCACTCTTCACTAGCCACCCTACACCAGCCACCCCACACCAGCCACCTTTCACCAGCCACCCCTCAGCAGACACCCTTTACCAGCCACTATCACAAGGCGTGTGCCCACCGGCATCGGTCTCCGTGTCTGGCCTGCAGCTGCCTGGGAACACCTGCTCCCGTAATGGGAGGTCTGCACGTGTTCCAATCTGTTGAGCAGTCCATGCGTGGTGCTGCGCTCTTTCGTTCGTTCTCTTTAAACATTCGCCGTCTCTGAGTGCTCTAAGCCGATTAAGACACTGGCGCCAGACAAACTCTGAGTAGACCCATCTTTTTACAAGTGGATCGTGTTGGTTCTTTCTGTATGTTCGCTGCAACATATCCGTGTCACAGACGTGTGGATATCTGTGGCGCAGTGATGTGTTCAGAGAAGTGGCGACAACAGACGTGTACGCTGGAGCGCATCAGTGTCACAGGCGTGTGCGTATCCTTGGCGCCGTTGTGTTCAAAGAAGTGGCCACAGCGAACGTTTAGGAACGATCCGTCTATATGCCATTCAATGAGAATAACGCTAAAAAGTTGTGGTGTTGCCCCTAAAAGCTCTCTTGTTGCCCCGTGCTTCCCTCGCCAACGATATCATGTGTTTTGGCATTCCGGTGCTGTGGATACATAAAGAAATATAGCCGCCACAATAGCTGTAACAGTGTTGCATGGGAGCAAATCCCACCTCCCCTCCACGTCACTTCACCTGCAAACATATCTCCCTCTCCTCTGTAACCACGTCACCTGGGAGCAGATTTCCTGCTCCCCCTCCGCCGCACGTCACGTGGGAGCAAATCTCCCCTCCCCTCCATCACGTGGGGGACGAGTAGTCTAGGGGTAAGGTGCTCGTCTCACAATCGAAAGGCTGTGGGTTCGAGTCTCACCTGTCGCCACTCTTCGCCCGCGACCAATCGGCGTGAGAGATTGGCGACGCTGCATGCCTCAATGGTCGATGTGTCGTAAAACCAACAACCAGCCAACCAACCCTCCATCACGTGCGAGAGCAAATGCCCACCCGCGGTCACCTGCCGACGTGCGAGAGCAAATGCCCACCCGCGGTCACCTGCCGACGGCCGGACGCACGCTCGGCACGTGACCGTACCGTGGACGGGGGGGGGGGGGCAGCTCGCCACGGTGTCGGGATCAGAATCACCTGGTGCGTAGGCCGGATGCTATCGCTGTCGCCCGCCACTGCGATACTCCGTGGGGTAGCCAATTAAGGGGGGAGGGCGTCACACGCTGCCGGACTAGGATGCTCGCCTACAGTTCTCTTCCTGGCAGCGTGCGTGCCTGGTTCACGGCCTGACAGCACACGAGGCGCGTGTTTCGAACCAGCTGCTCTCATTTTTTGCGTGTTATGGTAGGGGCTGCATGTTGCTGCGATCACGCCGTTTCGGGGAAATCGTGTTGATCGCCACGCTTTCTCGGGCTTAATTGGCCATGCCCTCGACTGTGGCCAGCTTGTCGACTTTTTGTGTGAGGATTATTATGCATATCGCAGGGATTGGAAGTTCGATGAACATGTCATGATTGTAATCCGGACATGCTGCCGTGCTATAAACATCCAAGCTGGAAGATTTGATGGCGTTAATTCTGGCCGGCCAGTTTCAGGATGAGCACAGCTTTGCCTGTGGGCGTATCACTGCTGACTGGAGTCAACACAGACC